>CM035154.1:25011172-25611172 GCA_020205615.1 Panax quinquefolius
GCCATCGAGAATATTCACTGCCTTTCTTTGCTCCACATGAAGTTCAAAAGTCTTCGAGATGGATGTCGAAAAGTCGCATTCTTGAATGGTGAACTTGAAAAAGAAGTCTACGTAGAAGCGACCCTCGAGTTTCATCGATCCATCTCTTTTCTAATTATGTCTTTAGATTAAATGAAAGCCTTATATGATCTTAAACAAACTTTTTAGGCGTGGTATGAAACAGCGACTAACTTTCTTTATTAAAAGCAGTTACTAGAGGTAGAGTAGATACCACCTTTATTTCTTAGAAAGCACAAAGATAAGGTCTGTTAGTTCGAATCTATGTTGATGATGATATCTTTTGATTCTGCTTGATGAAAAAAAATATCAAAGATTCTCTACAAGCTTGTCTGAAAGTAAATTTAAATAGAGCATGATGGGTGGTGAACCTTATACTTGGGCCAATGAATAAATCGGGCCCCGATGGAAAATTTTCATAAACCAAGCCAAAGTCATTAAAAGACTTCCTAAAAGGGAAGTATGGCATGGAATCGGCCTCTCCGGTAGAAACTCCGTTGCTCACTGCAATGAAGCTTGGCGAAGATGAAAAAAGGCAAAAATGATGATATAACTTTCGATATAGAGGTATAATAGGCTCTCTTTTATATCTTACTGGCTAGTAGACGGATATAATGTTCTGACACTGCATTTGTTGTACTGAATTTGAAACATCTAAAGAAATCTCATTTAATTCTTTGTAAAAAGGATTTTGAATTTACCTCGAAGGTACACCCACTTGGGGCTTTGTATCCCAAGGGATCCTCGTTTGAAGCTAATAGGATACGCATGTATCTTTGATTTTTGCGGGAGCTGCAAAATAGATGAAAAAAGTACTAGTGGCACTTGTCGACTCTTAGGTAGTGAACTTGTTGTCCTGGTTTAGCAAAAATAAAACTTCGGTATCTACTTGATTGCAGGAAGATGAATACATTGCTCTTTTGGCGATTCTTTGTCTGTGAATCTATGGATGAAAAATCATTGTGATTATGGGTTTGAATTAGTCGATACACAATATTCATTGTGATAACAAGTCGCGATTGCACTAACTTATAATCCTATTATGCGTTAGGGACTAAGCATATAGAAATAAGTGTATCACTTCATTGGGATCATGTGCAAAATGGAGCAATATCTTTACAATATATCCCCTACTGAAAATCGACTGGCGATGTTTTACAAAACCTGCTAGATGAATCCAGTTCGACAAAATTGATAAGTGAGCTAGGAATGCTTAATTTTGAAACGCATGAAATTGTTATTACTCTGTTTGTCTTACAACCATATAGATTTAGAGACTTTTATTGAAATCAAAGATGAATCGAATGAGTTCACGATCATTAGAGGCGAAAGTATATAAAAAAAACTCGACAAAGCGGCAGAGCAGGAATCCTTGATCATAGTCATGGGACTCAGCGATAGCGAAACTACATCAACAAAAGCAAAGAAAGCACCCTTTGATAGTCAAGCATAGTAAGCATTCTCTACGATAAGCGCCTCGGGGACGAACCTAACCCTTGTTTCATTCGAGAGGTTGGCCCCTTCACGAAACTATAGTTTAAGAAGAATGATAAGATAAAAAGATTAAATCACAATGACTTGTTCGGACTCTACGATTGCGGATCGGACTTTATTGATAGTGATAGTTTAGACTCTATGTTCTATAACTATCAGCTCGACATACATGTGGCCTTCTACGGACTTCGATATTGAGTAGAGCGGACTTGAAGAACTCAAGGACCGTCAGCGATCGTGGTCCCGCAAAGAATACATCATCCCAGAAAGGCAAAGCGAGTTATATTCTGAATCCTCTCTACATCCGAAATTAAGTGAAAGAAGCGAACCTCGACACTGTCGGCACTAAGCAAAATAGAGAGAGGGAAGTTTCAAAGTCTGAAATTAAAATTATGCATTTGAAATCTAAAGTTGAAAAGACCATTTCTCTCTTCCTCTCAAAAAAGAAACCACAGAATCGGTATGACTCGATTAGTCTCATTTCTACAAAGAAAATTAATGGCGACTTCGGTGTGTGTCTCGGGATCCTGATTCATGTTTGTGAGTTCCAAGCAGTTTGAACCTCGATTTCACAAGTATTATAAACTCTTTGAAGATAGTAGGTCTCGAAGAAGCCTTGAAGTGCTTGATACGTTAATCTACCCAAAGGCTGGTAAAAAGTTACATATAAAAATGGGGTGTTTGATAACAGCACCATTCTTGTAAAAGTAAGGATAAAATCGAAATCTCACACTAAGAAATTGAAGAGCATCGATCTATTTCTAAGGCTCGAATCCGAAGAGGATATCCGTCCTTAGATGAATAGACTTCCATAAAGAGTCTCGAAGAAGATGCATCGTAAGAAATGACCTACCGTCAAAGGATCTGAAAGAAGGAGTTTCCACGAGAGGTGTGAGTTCTGCCAAATATTGTTGAGTAAATCGTATGTTCTTAGCTCGAGTCATGACTACTTGTGGATGAGGTACAACTCAAACTCATGAGTGCCATATGCTATAAAATACAACTAAACTATGGACCTCTTATTGCTTGAATGGATTGGGGAAAGGGTTAATATTCGAAAAGAAAACGAGCTGCATGAGAAGATGCTCTTGGGATGATTAATTAGCATTATCCTACGGTGCACTCTTGTTGACTTAATTGAAGATGATGAAGGAAGCCATAAATCCTAATCGACGAATGACCTAGCAATTTGTTTTAAAACTAGAAAAGAAAATCCGAGCTAAAAATGTGAAGATGGCATCACGAATCGATGGTTAGTCGATTGGTGAGATAAAGGAGCAGAGCACGACGAAATATACCATTGCTCGAAAAGCGGGGAAGAAGAAGAAACCAGCAGGGAGAATCCATTGCTTTAATTAGAAAGCGAAAGGGAAAGGGAATGCCAAAACAACGGAAGAACCTCGAGGATCCACCACCAATGAACTGTAGGAGTCACCGAGATATTGAGACTCTTGGGATCCTGAAGAAAGACGCAATAATGAGGTGAAGAGCAGGCGAACCATATCTACATTTCTTTGAAGATGAGTAAGACCGACCATAAGAGCAAAAAACCGTCGACCTCTTTGATATTCGAGTCTCTCCGATCGTAGAGCCAGGACAACGAGGAGGCAGGCTGCATCAAATATCTTAGCTGTCTGAAGGAAATAAGCTGAAGAGAGTCACGAAGTACATGGGATAGCCTAAAAAGCGAAGGAAATTAGTGAAAAGTACATTCTTAGTCAATGAGAAAAGCTACAAGGGAAAGAAAGAAAGACTGCTGAAAAGGAACCGGTAAGGGGGAAACACAAAGATCGGATGATGGTAGATACTCCCACGAGAGAAGCACGAATCTCTCTGCGAAGAAGATGCGCCCCGGGTTGAGGGAGGCTAATGATGTCTGAAAGGATGATCAAGGTGGGGGGAGGATCGTGACACCTCATGCTATTTGAAAAGAGACTCTGGAAGGGTTAATGAAGAACAAGTGCAAGCACTGTAAACCCGATAAAGAGAAGAATGATGAGAATTGAGATCATGGCTGTAGGCGTTGATGGGCACAAAAGAGCGATTATGGCGACTATTTGCATATCTTCCTATGATGCCTTCCATTAGAGCTCCAGAATTACGAACTCTTGGGACCCGTATTGCGGAATTTGAGGAGTATCGGTATCTCGATGCTTCTGAAATGGATTCAAAATTGATTTTGCGAAGCTCATCACCCTAACCTTCCTCGAAGAACACTTGAAGTCTTATTTATCCCCACTCTTTTGAATTAATCACTTGCCACCACCACTTATTAATCGATTAATGAATTTCCAATGGTTGGAAGTGATTCTTCATCTGAATCGATTTCCGATTCTGAGATCTCAAAATTACATGGCCCGAGAACAAATCAAACTCGACTCCTTAATGCTCCACTTTCATTTACCACCTCTACGATCCACGACTACAGCCCCTTGGCGATATCACCCTGCCAAATCGTTGAAATCCGCAAACTCAAACATCCAAACCACATGTCCTCTCCTTGGATATTCCCTCCTCCTTAGAAATAGATAGCTTCAATCTTGAACTTGCTCTCTACTGTCGTAAAATAGATTAGAAAACACGTCACCTCCACAAAAATTCCAAATCTAGATGAAATCGTATCGGAGAACTATCCATGAAATTGATTTATCGGCTATATAGAAAGTGATCAAAAAGAACTAGGCGAGAGTCTTGAAGATCATCTTTGCACTATACGATAAGATTCGGCATCAATGATCGATCTTTATGAACAATCTTCTGAAGCTCCTAGCTACGATGGCATACAAAACACTCAAAGAGATCATCGAAGAAATCCTACAAGGCATTAAAGCAAGGGGCGATATCCGCTTTCTTGCGGCTAAAAAACGCATAGGGATGTTGTCATGATATTCAAGAAAACTGCAAGAATCTCGAGTCGATCATTTGATAAAAGCATCCTTGACATACTTCCAGCGGCGAGCTTCGTTACGATGCTTTGATCGAGAATGATGAGGGACGTTGCTCAAGCCTTTCAGATTGACTCATTGAAGCTTATCTGAGAGTCTTTCGCCTCTCGGATGACATTCAAACCCTTGATCTTGACATAAAGTGGGAGAATAAAGAGCGAGGAATCGAGCGGGAAAGGCGAGGAGAGAGAGTCACTCCAATCCGAGGCGAGGAAAATCACTTTCGAGACTTCACGATCCGGCCATCGGACTCGGCGATCGGTCGGTGAGGAAGTTTTAATGGCTCGACCGTTAAGAATTGAGCAATGACTCTCGGCTCTCAAGTGGTAACAACCACGGGCCTAAGAATGCGATTAGAGATCACCGCATTCATGAATAGAGGCATGATCACAATCAAGCTAAGCCAGTGAAATTTGGAAGATCGGCGGAAAGAGATGAAGCACCCGAAAGAGGAGGGCGAGAATGTCTGAATCCTCGAAGCCAGGCCAAAGAAATAGAGATAAGTTGAATTTCAAAATGTATTAATGTAGTCATTCTTAATGTAAAATCTGTCTCCGTACATTAATAAATTCATACTTATTCTCTAGAAATTTTATTTTGCTTTCATTTGAAATCTTTTAAATCGTTATTTACTTTTTCTGCTTTGCATATAAAACTTTATAATTATGACAACAAATCTCCTTGGTTATGTCAGACACCAAATAGGTTGGAGATTGTTGGAAGGAATCGTATTATGATTTGATGTTTTGTAAACTAACTTTCGTGATTATGTAAAAGTCCTTGAAGAATATATGTAAAAGGACTTAGTGATAGATCGAAAGTTGTTAGGTTGATCTTAGCTTTAAATGTTTACTTGTATAGATCGAGATCAAATACTATTAGGTTGATCTGGGCTAGAAATAAATAAATAGGCTAGTAGATCTATCCGATACGCGTCAATGAGAATCACGAAGGTGAAGCGGGATCGTTGGTTTGAAATGATAGTAGTGTATCGCCTTAAAAGGCTTCTCCGGGAATCGTGGAAGTGGTCTAGATGTTTAGAAACCAACTTCGAGAGAGATGCGTTGTGTGCTCTAGAAAATCACGGAGTCTGCAAGGCGAGCAAAATCTTGATCGTAGTGTTAGAGGATACGTGGTGTGAAAACTCTTGAAAAAATCGTGAGTGTTACGATGAAGTATGCCAATGACACCACGATATGGATGGTAGAGTGTCATCTCTCTTATCTGTCGGAAGAATCGAGATCTATCTTACATTTGAAGATTTATTCAACAAATGAGGAATGGGTTTTAAGCGTTGGAAAGCTCTCACGGTCTAGCGATACAAAAAGATATCCTTAGTATTGATCGAAAAGAAGCGTAGTCCAGAAGCTAAGAAAAGGACCGTTTAGGCGAAGGAAAAGCACCTTTTACGGGTGTTAGGTGAAAAGCGATCTAGGGTGTCGATTCGATGGCGAGAATCTTATTCGGAAGATGTGCGGAAATGTCTCCATCGAGGAGCTCAAAATGTCAAAATGCATTTAATGCTTCATCGGATAACCAGCGGATAGATTTTAAGGATCTACCATATATCTCGAAATCTGGACCCAATAGAAGGATAAGCAAGTATTGAGCAAAAGCGAATAAGAACACTAAATCTTTGAACTTCTACGATATGAGAAAAAGGAAAAGCTTGCTATTTTACTCGATTCTTAGAACAAGTGTTAGCTTATTTGAGTAGCCTCAATCAGCAACTCGACAATATTTGTCGATCTTTTGAAGTAAAGTTCAGTCGGAAGGACTTGAGAGTTCTAAATTGACTGTGAAGAGCGAGTCTGCTTGGACTTGAAGGTTTAAGAGTGAACTTAGAAGTGCCACACAAACTGGCTGGTGGTCTAGAAGAAACACCATGAGATTCAGAGTGTAAAAGACATCCTTGGTGGATTTCCTACCGAGGTAGAAGAGTGGACTAGGGCTTTGTAGTGCTCTCGAGACCACTTAAAATAAGCTATGTCTTTATAGCTGTAATAAC
The DNA here is from genome assembly GCA_020205615.1 of Panax quinquefolius. Classification (NCBI taxonomy): domain Eukaryota; kingdom Viridiplantae; phylum Streptophyta; class Magnoliopsida; order Apiales; family Araliaceae; genus Panax; species Panax quinquefolius. Next base: position 25,017,677 of record CM035154.1, read on the forward strand.
TATTTTACTCTCTTGACTGGTATCTAAAGGTTTTAAGAATCAATAATTAGTTGTGTTGTAGATTTATTAAAACATTCTTTAAACGAAGAAAAGTTTTTAATATCTATTAACCCCATACAGATAACTATTGTGCCTTGAGAACTAACCCTTATTAACAATATTGATAACTCACATGATATTTAACAACAGATTAGTCGGAAGAGAGACTTTAAATAAGGATTTCTCTTGTTAAATATTCAGATGACAGTTATTGCATTAGGGGTACTTAATTGTAAATATTGTAATTTAATAATATGAATAACTATTGTGTCTCGATTATTGATTTCACATGAATATAATATTATGCGAGATTACTTATTTGACAATGATAATAATCAATAATATAGGAGAGATATGATCTGAATATTCTTCATATCGATAATTGAGGATAAATGAATTCTCATAAGCATGATAGCTAGGTAATATCTTATACGAAATGGCAGTTCGTATACTAAATTCTTAGGTTAGTAGTTCGAGTTTTAAACGTAACACTTCCAATTATTTTATAAAAAGATAATGTTATTTCATGGACAATATACTTAGTTATAGAGATTCAGCAGTTGATTTCTTATCTTCTGATATTCTGACAAAAGAATATTCCCAGGCCAATGAAATATTATATAATCAACTTGCTTACTTTATGGAAAATTTATAAATATTCATAGTTATTTGATTAACATTATATCAAATCCGCTTTTAATATTAAAAAATATTTCGAGAAATATATAAATCTATTATTATAAATTTGAGTCTGATCTCCCTCCTTGCCAAGAAATTATTGCCTCGAAATTTATAAATTACTGGTATCAAGAAGGAGATGTTATAGATACCTTGACTTTATTTAAATTACGTAACTCTTGAGGTATAATTTTGAGTGTTGAATACGAATCCTTGTTTTATTAAGATTCAATTGCAAACCGTATCTCACATTAAATTTGATTTATGTGTGATTACTAATTTAATTATTTGGTCGTTAAAACATCGTTTGATCGTGATAAAAGCGTTATGAACATGACATACTTTATATAAAGCGATTACATAGGCATTTGATATATTTATTACGATAGGGTTTTAAATGGGCATTAAATGGTAATGATAAAACAAAGAACCTTTTCTAAACATTCTGGTTTATATTTATTTGGCGTATTAACAATTGATTAAATATATTATATTCGTTATTCACGCATAGTTTATATATATTTTTATATAAAATGTTGTTTTATTAATTATTATTGTGTAATAAAAGCCGAAAAACTTTTTTAAATGAGTACATCATAATCTATTATTTCATTCGGCTACCATTCGACTCTTCCACGATGATATTGAATGATATGCATAAGTAATCTTATAACATCTTTTACATTTTCATTTTTATAAAATATTTATTTTAGAAATGGGTTTATATTCTTAGGCGTATGCAAATTCGATTTGTTATATAAAAGTCTTGAGAATACTTTTATCGAAAATTTTATTTTATTGACAATTAGAAATATCATTAAATTCGTGTCTCTCATAACTTATAGCATATGTAATGAAGGATTCTCTAAAAGATTTCGCCAATGGAATTCGAATTAACTTCTCTATTGAATCGAAACTTTAAGCGTTGTCAAACTCTAGAGAAAAGAAGAGAAAGAGTATCTAATAAGGTACTCCTATCCATTATAATTAACTAAGGTAACCGTTCTTTACTTTTTTATTCATGAAATAACACATTATTGACTTTGTTATTACATTGGAATAACGTTAGTGGACTTGACTTATGTGGTGAAATTAACTCTTAAATGACTTACATTCTTGAAATATTCCATTCTTAACTATTTCTTGGCGTGATTCACATAGCAAGTGGTTACCATCTGGCATGATAATGTGTCGATATTATTCATTGTTAGATTTTTATGGTACTGATTATTATCGTGTTATTTGAATCCTTTTATTATGTCGAATGACTCGTTATGGAGTACCGTTCCAATTATTATTTATATTCACAATGTCATTGATAAACAGTTTTTATTGAGGTAATTGGCGTATCTAGGGTTTATTAACCTCTTAGATAACATTTCTGTTGTTCCTCTTTATCGACCGTTGGGATCTGACCAAGTTTTGATATACTCCGTAAATTTAGCCTGGAATGATCCTTGATATTGTTTTGCTCGACTTCATGGAAAATTCCCTCCTTAGCTTCTTGAATCTTTCCGAGAAAGTATCATTGGATAATTTTGGAACTTCTGATAAATTAATTTTGAACTTATTTTTGAATTCTTATATCATTGTCATCATCGTTTATATTATATTAACATAATCATGGTATCCCCATGGACTTAATGATTATGGCAATTAAATCAAATCGTTGGGTAATGTTGGAAATGACTTAGCGTAAAGTCCTCATCTCCCCTTAGTTCTTGATCTCACATCTCGGCCGGGGGATGATCATGACCACACTTTGAGACTATTACTATGGCAAACGTGGATAATCCTTTATTGGGTTATGAAATAGTGAGTACGAAATGAAAATGGATTATTTGTTGTTCTCGATAAAAGTGATGTAAATCTGATACAATGCATTTGAGAGTTTTAACGGAATATTGTCTTAATGGAGCAGTATCCACACTCGAATTAAACTTAGCGTCTCATTATATTATTTACCTTAACATTTTAAGGCTAATGATGAAATTTACTAATCTTATCATAGATATATCGCTTTCTGGGCTAGTTAGGCACCTTATTGCTTTCATTTCTTGAGGAAGAAATACGGGAAGAAAGGGTGAGCTTCAACTGGTCGGATGATAATATTATGACTAAGATAATATCTGAATAAATTGTAATGAGGACTTGATGTTAAATCTGAAGACAATACGATGAGACATCAAGTTTAAACTGCGTGAAATTATATATTTAAGATTGAATGAGAATAAAATCTCTTATTTACATGATGTATAAATTTTTTCATCAATTTTTCATCGGCTGATATGATCCAGCAATAAATAAACCACATCAATAGAATTCCTTGTTCTGGGCCCTACCTAAGTTTATTCGAGATTCGTCATTGAGTAATTAAATGATATAAGATTAACCCTTTTGTGGCGATAATCGTACAAAAGCATCCATCAGAACATCACGAATAGGCCCTTTGAAGTCTCCACATCATTATGTCGATAATGTGCGATCGTGGCGATCCTCTTAGAAAAACAGTGGCGAATGATGAATTTGAATGTCCATGTATGCAATGTAAATCCCAAAGAGTTGCCCAAAATGAGAATGATGAAATGATATAAACTTAATCTGATACGTAAGGATAAGCGATATTAAAGAATTTAGAATTTATCCACTAAAATCGATCCTTAATAAACTGGTAATCTAATATTATTAATATTATGATATCTTTAATTTCTGAATAAACATAAACGATTTATTTATTTCTTTAGAAATTGAATAATTTTAATCTATTTCGACATACTCATAAGATTTCATCACTGTTCAAATCTAAATCAAAAAGTATTCATCATATACCTTTATAAAGTTCAAACCGATGGAGCGAAAATCCTATTTTCGTAATTTGTTACTTCATAACATATTTAATCTTCGTTTCTATAATTAGATTATTTTAGGAAAATAAATCAGTAAAAATATTTCTTTTACGAGGATTTAAATATAGTCCCAATTAAGCGATGATTTTCACAATTTTAAAAATTCATTTACTATTTTATCGGAAGAAATCAATTTCAATTAATTCCTTAAGAAAATTAGCTACCTCAAGTTTGTGACCTCGAAAATTCCCAAATCTTGGTGAAGCTTACACGGTTCCATAATCTCGAAGCTTACATGTTTAAATTTTATAGTTATTCGTCTTATAGACACTCGTTATAAGCTTTTTAAATGAAAAACCTAAAGATGATTATTGAAATAGTCAATAACTTCATCATTTTAATTCGGAATGAGCTCATTTTTGGACGAAATTACTCAATATGTTTATTTCAAAAAGGCGAATTTTATCACAAATTAAGTGGCCAATGCTCTTTTAAATTTCTAGGCATGTGCATTTGGTATTTTCATGAATTTTGATCCTATTATAAATGGTTCCACGAAATTAAACACCTTTTCCTTTGATTCACTTGGATAAGTTAGAAAACTCCAAGATCGTAACTTTAGAACTTGACCACACTCAGAATTGAATTTCATGTTCATTTTCACAATACGATTTTCAACTTTGTGATTTTAAATTTCGTATTTTGACATGAATAAGAAGTTCATGTAACACTTACCCCGGAATGGCTACATATACCCTGATTTTGTATCGGTTAATGATTTTACCAAGATTTTTCATTCATAATCAGCACTCGTTATATTCATGACTTTACAAAGTTTTTGAGGTGAGAAGAATTACGAAACTTTGATTGGATTTTCAAAATGGACAATCGCATTGAGGAATTTATTCCATTCAGAATAATAAAGAATGGAATTACCATGCATGTGATGATGCACATAGGTTATTCCCAGCAGAATAATAAATAATGGAACCCGGTTATCATATAAGCGTTGGCAGGATATTCAACTCAGAGTTGAATGGAATAACGTCATCACAAATGCGTAAAATGGGCTTCATGAATTTAAAAATTATTACAAGCATAATAATAAGTAATGGAACAGGTCTGAAAGTTGACATACCATGATAGCGGGATATTGAAACGGTAGTAAATAATGGGGAGTCTTGGGATTAAAGCGCCCATTGTGATGATTCGGCAAAATAATAGAATTATGGAACTCGAATTCCGGCAGACGTGGCGTGATTATTTTGACAGAATAATAATGAGCGAAATTATGAAGAATTTCACTCCATTGAAGCATACGGTAACCGTAAGCATGTTATTCGAAGTAATAAAGAATGAAATATCCCAAAATTGCAATGGCCGCGATCGATTAGAAATCTTGAATATCATGATGGACCAAAGCGATAAAGTTTGAGTATAAATAACTTGATGATAGTTAAATTCTTTTTGCTGTATTGGAGTTACATGGTTAAAATCACGATTAATCAATGTGGTTACTTGTCATGCGGTGTTACCTGAATATTGTTGAATTATTGATTTAAATGCGTGAAGATCTTCTTCTCGTTATTAATACAACCCATAAATTGTGAGTTTAAATACAAATATTGTCATCTAGACAATATATATACCCAACTAAGTCCTCATTACAATTATTGATACAATATTTTACAAAAATGGTGAGGACTACTAAAACAACTTCCTAGAACCTTCATTCCAGACTCCCACTAAGTACTTCGCTACATTCTCGCCTCTTAAGAAGAAAAATGGAACAAAAGGAAAAGGGTGAGCTCAACTAGCCCAAGAAATAATATTATGACTAAGATAATATAGAACAAATTATCGTTAGTCTTCAACAGAAAAAATCGATAGAATACAATAGACAACAAGTTTCGGATCGGCCGAGTTGAAATAATAATTCATAGATGAGTTACGTGAGAATGAAATCTACTTACTATTATCTATGAATTTTAAAAGTCCATCGTCAATATATTATCCTCAGTAACATCAATCAATATTCATCTTGAATCAAATTTTCATTTTTGCACTACAGCCAAAGATATTCATCGATCGGTCATGTTCATCTCAACACTGCTTCATCTTTGCACTACGGCCAAAGATATTCATTATAAAATCATTTATCTTTGCACTACTGAGCCAAAGATATTCAATAATATCATCATTTAAGACCGAGGATGATGAAAAATATTTTAAAGGAAATGAATCCATTGAAACAAAAGAATAAATATCAAGGATTCAGATTTTTGAATATTTCATGTCCAAAATACCTCATAAATAATCATAGTGAAGTAAAATTCAAGAATGATCAAAACATGGATACAATCAAAGCTAGTATCCATAATAGATATTTTGGACGAAAAGGAAAAAAATCATTTTTCGATGAATAGTCTTAGTATTCGTGAATAAAGTGTCGTATACGTGAATAAGGTCGTATATCGTGAATAAGTAACTCGACATAAAAGTTCCAAATTTGATTAAAAGTTCAGATCAATACTTCGGCATAATGATATTGAAAGAAATAATATCATATATGAAAAAAATAACATCCCTTACTATTTCAAGATAATAAATAGAGGAAATTTAATTTAATTAAATAAAAAGTTGGGGTCTTACAACCTCCCCTCCTTATGAAATTTTGTCCTCAAAATTGACGTACGTACCTGGTGTTTCGAAAAGGTGAGGATACCTCACTTTTATTTCCGTTTTCAACTCCTAGGTCATTTCCTCTATAGCATGGTTTCTCCACAAAACTTTAACTTGTGGTATGACCTTCGTGCGTAGGACATGCTCCTTCCTATCCAAGATCTTGACAGGTACCTCCTCGTACGTTAAGTCTTCACCTATCTCATTCGGTTCTAACTCAATAACGTGGTTCGGGTCTTTCACATATTTACGAAGTACAGATATGTGAAACACATTATGAACACGAGACATACTCGGAGGTAACGCGAGTCTATAGGCTACATTACCTACTCGGTCAAGAATTTGAAATGAACCAATAAATCGTGGATTGAGCTTTCCTCTCTTCCCGAATCTTGTAACTCCCTTCCATGGGGCAACACGCAACAATACATGATCCCCAATACTAAATTCCACGTCCTTTCGATGAAGATCCGCATAACTCTTTTGTCGATCTTGTGCCGTTTGTATACGTTGTCGAATCATTTGGATCTTTTCCGTAGTCATACGTACCAACTCGGGTCCCAACAATGTTGCTTCACCCACCTCATCCCAACATACTGGAGAGCGACACTTTTGTCCATACAATGCTTCAAATGGGGCCACACCAATGCTTGTCTGATAACTGTTGTTATAGGAGAATTCCACCAATGGTAAATACTTATCCCAACTCCTTTTGAAGTCTAGACACGAGTCTTAATAAATCTTCAAGAGTTTGAATAGTCCTCTCTCGATTGTCCGTCCGCTTTGAGGATGGTATGCGAACTAAATCGTAAATCCGTAAGATGCATAGTAGCTTTTGCGAAGCTAACCCAAAATCTTGAAGTAAATTTTGGGTCACGATCCGAAACTATGGATACTGGCATTCCATGCAATCTCACAATCTCATTTACATACATATGAGCAAGATGTTCAAGGGAATAAGTCTCCCGTATCGATAAAAAATGAGCAGACTTGGTTAATCTATCAACAATAACCCAAATAGCATCGATGCTTTGAGAAACCGTAGGAAGACCCATAACAAAATCCATGGTAATGTGTTTCCACTTCCATTTCGGAATCTCAAGTGGTTGCAATGGACCCTTAGGTACTTGATGCTCCGCCTTTACACGTTGACAAGTTAAACACGTCGAGATAAACTTTGCAATCTCTCTCTTCATATTGTTCCACCAAAATGTATGTCGAAGATCACAATACATTTTGGTACTTCCAGGATGGATCGCAAATGGTGTATTGTGTGACTCCATCATAATCCTGTACTTCAAATCAGAGTCGTTAGGAATATAAAGTCTGGAGTGGACTCGAAGTATTCCTTCTTCATCGATTCTCGCTTCCGGAATAGCACCTTCTTGTACTTTCTTCTTCATACGCATCGACTTCTTGCCTTCGGTGGCTTGAAAGCAACCTTAACTTTTTCTATTAAAGTTGGCTCTATGCATATACTTGACATCATCGCACTTCGTTCGTGCATATGATCTTCTACTCAACGCGTCAGTTACCACGTCCACTTTTCCAGGATGGTATTGAATAGTGTGGTCGTAATCTTTCAACAACTCGAGCCAACATCGTTGTCGCATGTTGAGTTCCTTTTGAGTGAAGAAATATTTGAGGCTTTTATGGTCTGAATATATCTCCACTTTCTCCCCATATAGATAGTGTCTCCAGATCTTTAGCGCGAAGACGACTGCTGCCAACTCTAGATCATGAGTATGATAATTCCTCTCATATTCTTTAAGTTGTCGCGAGGCATAGGCTATGACTTTCCCACGTTGCATGAGAACACATCTTAACCCTTTGCCCGAAGCATCGCTGTAGATAACAAATCCATCCGAACCAGATGGTATTGTTAGAACAGGTGCCGAAATAAGTCTCCTCTTAAGTTCTTGGAAACTTTTCTTATTTGAGTCAAAACAATGCTGCATGGAAACGAGTTGGAAGAAATGAAGTTGGATACGAACAAGGAAAAGAGATTCTCTCTGTATTTAGAAACATAGGTCGATTTCTTAATGTTCCAAAAGTTTGTACTCTATGTGGCGATTATGTCAAGAGTGCACACCTGTATGTGCTATTCAATTGTACATATGTTAAGTCATATCTAAGGTGAGTAAATAAAGAATGACATTTATTATTCGAAATATTAATAACTTATGTTAGCCAGCTAGCTATGACATAAAAAAATTGTTTGTTTATTTGTTTGTAGTATTTGGAGAGATTCATACAAGTTGCGACGTGGAAAGCGTAAGCAAAAACGACGCTAAGGGAAATTGACAATGCTAAGAAAAAGGAAGTTCCTGAATGGTTTAAGAATTATGTAAGTACTACATTATGTGAACATAATTTTATGCAAAATTTTGTAATGGTTATTAATAATAAATGGATGGAATTTGCTTATATCACTACCATTTTGTAGATGGCAACTATAAATAACGATGCTTCAAAGGAAGTTCAAGCTCTTACATTTGGCCTAAATTTGATAGGCAGGAGAGGAGATGGTTATTTGGTAAATGGGTATCGATTCCATTCGACAAGCTATGAGAGTAAGAGGAGAACGCAGAATAGTGGGGTATATGTGGTAGCAACTACTCGTGGATATTCATCTGCATCATGCCTTGATGTGCCTCAATAACTTCAGTCATCACAGAATGAAACTTGCAGACATACCTTTGCACAAACATCTTTTCAATCATTGTGAATGCATAAACTATGTTTAAATTTTCCTTTATAAGATTATTAGACATCAAAAGATGCAAAACTGAACATCTTGGAATAATCCTTTTCTCCAAGCTAAATAACAGAAGATTGGGATTCCTGGAAATCAAAGAAGGCTTAAACTTCAGCTGATTCACATAAAAATCCATCAATCTCCTTATCTTCGCTTCTGAGGTGTCCATACACATAGGCTGTATTTTAAAGGCTGATATAACCTCATCATTCGACATTCCGAAACTACAAAAAAGTCTCACTTTTCTTTCCCAAAGTTATTTGCTCATGACTGCCATTGAATGTAAAGAATAGAAACTAAGAACTTTTGTTGTTTATTTCTTGATTTTGAAAAAATATTGTGTACTGACTCTGCAGTTTGAGCAATTTCTAATTCTGTCCTTGTTACAGAACTGCGAGGAGTAATAGAATTACAAACAGGTTATTTTAGTTTAAGGCAAATCAAAGCTGCTAGCAATAACTTTGACCCTACAACTAAGATCGGTGAAGGTGGATTTGGACCAGTTTACAAGGTAAATTCACTCACAGGCTTCCTAGCATCATTTTTCACATAGTTATGGCTAAAAATAACGAGGGTCACATTTATCACATGGTTACGAGTGTCACATTCATATTTTTGTTTATCAGATTGCTTTAATGGCTTCTAAAAGAACGTCTAGATCTTGTGCTAACTGTTCCAATGGCCCGGAAATTAATGATAATGAGATCCATGTCGATGAACCACATGTAGAGGAGGAAATTATTCATGAGAATGCTGAAGGTACCATGCATATATCTACACTTATACTTGCATTGTCATGAAGGCAACTTTTACACACTTTGTTTTCTTCACTTGAATGACAACTTTTACACTCTTCTTTTTCTTCTTTTTCTTTTTCATGATGTGTGGTTGATTCACTGCTGGAGATTTTACTATGTTAGTATAAATGTGTTAAAATGATTTAGTTTTAGGTAAAAAGTTTTATTTTTATTTTAAATTTGAACAGTTTATGTTCAAGTATAAATGAACAAACAACTATCTAGTCTAATGAATTGGTATATGTTGTCCATGGCAAAAGGAGGGAGTGACTGTAAATGGTTTAGGTATCTGGGTTTATGGGGTAAGCCATGTGCTTTTCGTATATCTTTGTTGAGTGTTTAATAATATAGCTGAAGAAATACTATAATAAATACAAGAGGAGGGGAATATCTAATTAATATTCAAGCTGAGCTGATATTAATTAATTAGGTTACATTATACAAGTATTATCCTCTTCATTGGGTTTTAATGGGGATTAGCTGATACTAGCTAGTGTCATATAATCAAATTATATAGTAGTGACTACTAACTACTGTACTACTGTACTGGATCTTCCTTGAGACAACCTTTCCTTTGCCTTGCCAATGCAAAAGTTATGAATTGACAACAAATGCATTCTGTAGAGAAGAAGAGAGCGAGAGAAATGAAGGAATAATAATAATAATACTATTAATATTGCAGAACTCTAGTGGACGACCTGCTTCTGCCAATTTGTGAAACTTGTTATCACAAACAATACGGTAAAATACTATGAATGCTCTAATTTGGCTTTGGCTGTAGCTGTAGTATGCTTTCTAATAATACTCCTATGGAGTTATATATAGGGCACTTGCAATACTCCTAGCTTTCTAATAATAATGAGATTTCTTTTGAGTTCTATTATGGACTGTTTGTAAATTTATAGCTAAAACTGTGCCTAAATATGGACTGCTATGGTTAAATGTTGAGACTGAAGTTGTGAGTCAAAGATAGAGTCCTATATATTGTCTATGTATACCATTTGAAAGTTGTTCCTTAAGTTATTTAAGGTCTACAAGGTGTGTTGTGCAAATTCGTCACTAAACTATACCAATGAAAGTATGCTTTATATAGCAATGAACACTAAAATACTTGTATGTGTAATTAACAAAGGTCGTTTGAGATGAAACTTTATGTTATTTACAAACTCTTTTACATATATAAATCATGTTATATTTTAGTTTTGTTTAGTTCATATATCTTGATTCTTTCTTTCTTTTAGGTTCTCGACCTAAGAGGAAGCGTGGACCAACGATGGGAGCAAAGTTATGGTCAAATATCGATGCACCCAAGAAAGTAATTTATGATGCAAATGGTCATCCTGTTGGGGGAGAGGCCAATAAGTTAACCACTTTTCTCGGGTGTCTTGCTCGTAATGGAGAATTTTTTCCAATAAGTACTCCAACATGGTCCAATATGACAGAGGCTAACATGACAAAGGTTTGGGATGAAATTCAGGTTATTAATCATACCATTTCATAGAATTTGACATTAAGCACTTTGAAGGTAATTTAATATATGTGTAAATTTGTTTGTTGTAGAAACGATTTACCACAGATCACCCCAATGCTAAGAGAAAACTGATGGCTATCATGAACAATAGGTGGAGAGATCGAAGTCTAACTTAAAGAGTAATAATTTTGTGCACGGTGACTAGTGCCAAATCGATAATGAATACTATCAACAATGATCGAGTAAATCCTAATCAATGGGTCATATTGGTTGATTATTGGCTAACTGATGATGCATGTGTGTTGTGTTTATTATAATTTATGTATTATCAATTCTTACTTATTGTTATATATTATTATTAATTTATAAATACATGCAATGCAGGATATAAAGCAACAAAAATTGTGAAAATCGGAAAAATTGTTGGTAGGTCAAATACGTTGGGCACTAAATCAATTCCAAAAAAAGCATGAATTGGTAATATTTGATGTTATTTCAATATTTTTTTTATCGTTAATCATGTATTAGACTTCTATAAATAGAGTATTTCTTGAATTATGCACTATTTTTTGTTTTATTTGTAGTACCAAATAAATAAAAAAGAGATTGATCGAACGGATATGTATATACAATCCCACACTCGAAGTGATAACTCAATTTTACCGGGAGCATCCTCGAATGTGGTACGTATTTATCAATCCTCAAACAATGGGGTTTTTTTAACTCTTTATCCCTATATGTGTGTGTGGGTTTGTTTTAGAGCATTCATTTACATGAATTTAAACCATTGTGTTGAAATAGAGGGAGAGTATTTTATAAGGGGACATATTGAAATGCATTCCTTGAATTTATTCTTCCTTTTACATACTACATATATATACACAGTTCATATCTATCAAAATGCATTCTGCATATCAGACAAAGGATTATTCATTCCTCTAGAAGATGGTATCTCGAGAACATTACTGCTAAAAGCTAAACTTACCAACCTGCTGCAACATGCATCATATGTTAAGATAATTATACATGGTAAGATAATGACTTTGACATGCACTAGGTTTTGATTCCTGTAACATGAACCTCCCTGCTGGGACTACCCTAATAATGAAAATTTCAAACTGTAATATGATCCATACTGACTAAGCCCTATATATATATATATATATATATATATATATATACAGAGTAGTGCGACGATAGTTACTTTGCACCATACCCTTACATTGTTAGACTATTATATCTTAATCCCACGACTATTGCTGTAGACAGACTTGATGATTACTTCATCATTTTGTCTGTTGTTCAGAAGGACAGTCTTGTCCGTTTTCTAAGTTATATTATCATAGATTCCTTAGGTTTTGGTTATTGAGTGTTTAGTAGCCATCCCAGTTTTCAATTGAAAGCTAAAAGTTGGTATCCCAGTTTTGGTTATTGAGAGTTTAGTTATAGTTTTATCAATAAATAGTCTTAGTTTAGTTATGTGATTAACATGTGATATCTTTAATGTGAATAGAAGCTGACTAGCCTCTTGCTATAATGCTCTAGTAGTTATAGCAAACAGCCAACAGTTATCTTATTTTGGAATATATAAATCTTTGTTCTTTATTACAGATATTTTTTGTTGCTACACTTACCAAACAATGTCTAAATAGGTAACCAATATAGAAAGAAGGAACATTTAAGTAAGTGGAATAGAATATCTTGTAAGTTACTTCCGAACAAGATTAAAAATAATAATAGAATAACATAATAGAATTACTACTATTATTTGCTACTCTTCTTTAAGTTATGTTGAACTACCTTGTATATTTAAGTTGCCTTGTATATTTAAGTTATGTATATTTTGCCTTGTATATTTTCACAGGAAAAAATTATTGAGTTAAAGAAGACTTATGAATCGACTGGTGAAAGCAGTAGTACAGGACGGAATGATATACTTGCACAAGTTCTTGGACTAGAGTGACATGGTAGACTTCGACAAGGTGGAGTTGGTGCCACAGCTACAAACACTTGGGGGCCTCGTAACATAAATAATGAGGTACAACGTGAGAATCAAGAATTGAAAATTTGAGTTGAAAAAGGTGCGGGAAAAAGGAGACGATCATCTCGAAGAAAAGTGGATGAACTATTATCAATGATGATGAAATTTATGAAGAATTCATCGAGTTCCAAATGCTCATTCCAACAATCAGGTGTTGCTCTCTCACTTCACTTATACTTAAATTTTTGGGGCTATCATTCTGTTTTTATGGATTAACAAGTTCACTTGATAATTAATTTGTAGGATCGATACAAAGAAGGAGATAATGGTGATATTAGTGGATCAAATAATCCTATAGAGGACCTGTGACATGTCTTGTCTTCTTTAGAGATATATTATACGTGTTCTTTGAAATTTGTTAGATGTAACACTATTTTTTATAAAAATTGTTAGATGTGATACTAAAATATGTTAAATGTACTCTCGGTTATGTCTTGTTTTGATACATAATAATGATTATTTTGGATGGTTATGTATATTTAGATGATATTATACATTAATAGACTTTATTTATTTTGTTCTTTTAGTTGTAAATGTTATATTCAGATTGGATGGTTGAATGTAGTTATGTTTCTTAACAGGTAAAAATAAATAAATATTATTGTATAAAAATAGCATGTTCTTTAAAAATTTGGGAAGATATAATGACGGCCATTACACCATTGCTAAAGCTAAAATCTTTTAGCAAAGATAACACTATAAATACGACCACAACCGTCAGAGTAGAAAGACAACCAAATCTCACCTATATACGGCCAGTCGGCTACGATCGTCACAAGAGCTCACGTACCAAATCTCACCTATAACGACGGTCGGCTGACGATCGCGATGAGCTCACAAACCATTCGCGCCAAAATCTTCTATAGTAGCGATCGTGGCGGTCAGATATCCATTTTCCGGCCGTCAGAAAACCTTCAAGCGCGTTTTTACGAGTTTTTCTACGGCGTGATCGACCGTCGCTATAAGCAAAAACACAGTCGCTATAGGCTTTAGCGACGGCTTCTATAGCAACGGTCACCGACTGTCGCTATATCCTATAGCGACGGTCTTTTTATCTATAGCGACGGTCGGCAACCGTCGCTATAGCCTGATTTTCTTGTAGTATAAATATCCTAATCCCATAGTGCATGGATAATTTGTGGTTGTGATACTAAAGAATATCCTTGGCCGTAGTGCAGGGGTGATTCGGTGATGTGAATTATTTATTAAGCTGATTCTCAGCGATAAAAGTGATGAAAAACCTTTTAAATCATAGAAGATAGTAGATTTTATTCTCTACTTGACTCTTCTAATGGATTGCTTGCTTCGCTGCAGTTAAACTTGTTGTCTATTATATTCTATCAGTTTAACATTGTTGAGGGCTAATGATAATTTATTCTGCATTATCTTAGTCATAATATTTCTTACTGGGCTAGTTGACCTCACCCTTTTGCTTTCATTGTTCTCTTCAGGAAATGAGAACGTAGCCGGGATTAGTCGAGGAACGGAGTGACGGTCCAGATGATAGCATTAGTAGTCCTCACTATTCTGTTAAATAGTGTGACAATAAATGTAATGAGGACTCCATTGAGTGTGGATATTGTCTAGATGACAATATTCTTATTAAAACTCTTAGATTATGTTTTGTCGTATTTTATACGACAGTTGTATAATTAAGTTGTATTTGAATTTTGTACCATGTATTTGGCGACTCAAGATGGGTGATGTATACCTATTTTGGGGGCGTCAAAATAACTTCATAGCACCATCATATAATACCGTATACATTGTCAAAATGTTCAATGTAAAGGTACTGCTCACTTTACAACATTGTATAAAGCACAGTCATTATGCCTCCTTATATAAACAAGTTTTTATACTCCCCATTCGCGAGTTTTCAAAGCTGGTTATAGTTCCGCATATCTCCCAATTATAAAAAGGAAGAAAAAATAGAAGCACTTCAGATTAAAAGTCATGCACTATCAAATAACTAATCCAATGTAAGTTACATTTGACAACAACTTTCATTACAAAGCAACTACAACTTGTAACTTCATTACATTAAACAATTTCATTACAACACAACTACAACTACATTACAAACAACAAAAACCACAACATGAAAGAAAAAAGAAAAACCGAGTAACATTTTTATCTTCACTCTTTTATTCTTCAATTTCATCATTCTTCACTTTTTACTTTATGGTGTACCAAACATAGTATTACATTCTCTATATACTGCAGGAATAGATATCAAAATATATGAATCAAATAATTTTTAATATGACTAAAACCATAACTATCAAATCAAATCAATTTCAATAACAAAAATGAAAAAAACTCAAGAATTTAACATAAGATACATAGATACCAAGGGTAGATGAGAATTAAACTAGTTAAAAAAATGAAAAAAATGCTTAAATGGAAAAATTTAAGCTTTGAAATGTCTAAATACAACTCTTACCTTTAATTAGAGTAATAACACGCAAGACGCGTGGAGACACACCACAAAGTAGGGGTGTTCAGAACTTGATAAATATTGCGAGTTTCAAGCTAGCTTTTGAAGCAATTGATGGTTTAACAAGATGCTAGAGAGTGAGTTACATGTTAGAAAAAAAAAATAACGATTAGAAAATATTAGTATTTTTATAAGAAAAAACAGTAGCTGAAATAGATTTGGTTTTTTATGGTGCAACTAACTATATTGCCAGCACTAAGAAAGTGACGTAAATATCATATAAATTAATAATGCAGACGCAGCCGCAATTTTATTTTTGCACAAGAAATATAATTATTTATTAATAAATCTTCATTAAAAATGAAGAGTAGCTGTCATAGAACTCGATAATCAATTAACCATGGTTGCTTGTTACTAACAAAATTTGAACAACCAACATTTTCCCAAAATCCAATTTGTCCACATTAGCACAATTAATAATGATAATGAAAGTTAATGTATCTTGAATAGAAATATGACATCCTAAATTGATCTTACACACACATACTGACAAGTTATAGGAAACATATACCCTTCAACTCAAATATAAATACATAACTACCCATAACCTTAGAAGCAAGGATTCTTCTGTAGGTCAGGCGAATCCCGAAATCTAGATTCTTCTAGATTTATTACATTTCTATCATTATTAATTAATATTTATTAATTCTGAAATTTTGATGTATTTATGAATATAAAGTTATACGAATGTTTGAAATTCCCATTTTTTAGGATTTGTGCGAAACCCGAATCCTTGCTTGTTATTTTATAACTCATTGGACTTCTATAATTTCTACGCCTACATTTCTTACAAGTTATTAGAAACACAAACTGGAACAAATAATTTTTACTAAGCATGTCTCCACAAAAAGGAAACTAAAGGGAATCACAAAAAATGTTCAAATCCCATTGTCAAAATTCAAGAACAAAGTTGTGTAGCTTAAATAATATTTTCATTTACTCATATTTTTCAATTACTCAAATCCCATTGTCAGAATTCAAGAACAAAGTTTTTTAATAACTCATATTTTCGTTTTTTTGAACATTGGTAAGCATACATTCAATGAAAAAGCTACTGCTACTAGTCCCATAGCTGCTATTAGCTCAGTGAGAGAAAGAAACCCAATATTCTTTCACCATTATCTCTATTTCTACATACCCATTTTCTCAATTTACCCAAAAGTTTCATATTACATTAGAAAGCATACATTCAATGTTCAAGAGAAAAAGAAAGGCTTTTGATTTGGAGAGAAGAAAGGGTTTACCTAGCTTCGATTCGGAGAGAAGCAGTTCCGATTTAGAGAGAAGAGAGAAGCTAGGGCACAGTTCCAAATTGAACAAGATGGCTCTGCTTTTTCCTTCTCAGTGTAGACGCGATTCTTAGTGCTTGATTTGCTGATTTAGAGAGAAGATTGGGTTAAGATTTGGAGAGAAGAGAGAGGAGAGAAGTTAGGAGTTGGTTTTGGGTTTTTTAAAAAACACGAAATAAGGTTTTGGGTTTTTAGAAGGTTTAAATAGTTATGCTCTTTAAGGAACTTATGTTGTTTAAACCTTATGCTTTTGAACTTTACCAATAATAAGCTTGATAGTTCATGAGCTCCTTAGTGTAATCTCTCAAAGTAAAGTATTATTCGTCTCCATTTTGACCTTGAGATATCTACAAAATGAACTGATAGTCTCTACCTCTTTGGTACCCAAATCTTTTTGGGTCCTTTTTGGTTAGTAGCATATAAATTACATTTCTTTACCCAAATTTGTTTTATTCTAATTTTATTACAATTAGAATCAAAATGACATTTAAAATCATATTTTTTACAAGTAACAAACAGTGCACAATAAAGTGGTTTAAACCTTGGTTTACTATTAATCATTCTAATATTATCATTAGTTCTATTTTTCACATTTTTAATATAATTATACCCAATTCCTTGTTTATCAAGACTAGACCTTTGTGCCCCTAACATAACATTTAGGTTATCTTCTCCTTGCACAAATTTAGGAAGATCATTTTTTAAAGATACTATTTCTGCATTTGTTATATTATCATCATGTTAAACATTCATCATTTTTCCATCATTAAAAGCATCTATGCGTTCATCTCTCATTTTCAAATTTTCTTTTAACACTTCATTTTCATTTTTAAGATGTTCATTTTCTTTTCTCTCTTTAATAAGCGACTTAACTTCATTCATTAGCTCATTTACACAATTATTAAAATAGGAAGTTTTCTTTTTAAGCTTTTGATTTTCATTTTGGAATATATAATCAGGCATAGATATTTCAAAGGCTTTATAAAAATTTGTTACAGCAAGTTGATCATCACCTTCTAGTCCCATGAAACATAGTTGGACAATTTCTTCTTCTTGTTTCGTTTCGGACTTGCTCACTGGAGTTGAGCTACCTTTTTAATTTTTGCTTTGTTTCTTCCTTTGAAGTAGTCTCTCGAGTTTTCTTGAGAGCATTTCAATTTCTTCATCAAAATCTTCGTGATCACTTTCATTGTTGCTCTCGACTTGAAGTGCCCAATGTCTTCTTTATTTGTGCTTAATCTTCTTCATCATACTTTCTTAACTGGTTTTCAAATTCTTCAAGCTCTCCAAATAAAGTGAGAGTTTCTATTGTACTGATTGTTGTTGAATCTTGAAGAGTTATAATCTTTGGTGCGAATCGTTTAGGCATGACTCTATAAGTATCTTTCTGTTTATCTCCCTTTGATCAATTTTCCGTCCCAGCATACGTAGAGAGTTCATTAAAGTGAGAAATCTCCCTTGAGCTTCATTAATTGTTTCATCCTTTCCTAACTTGAATAGCTCATAGTCTTGCATTAGCATACTTAACTTCACCTCTTTTACTTTGGAAGTACCTTCGTGGCTTGTCAAGATAATATTCCACATTTCTTTTGTTGTGTCGATGATACTTTATCAATTTCAACTTAGACCATTCCGCTTAGCAAGGTGTTCATGGCTCTTGAGTTGTAAGAAAACATGTAGCTTTTATTTTCATCCATGTCCATGAGAGTCTTGAGTCTACCATCATTATGTCTAGGAATAATAGGTTCATTTTCAACTACCCACCATTGCTATGGGTCTCTCTTGAGATAAATCTTCATTCTGAATTTCCAAAAGTTGAAGTTCTTGCTTCTGAGCAACAGAGGTGGTCAGCTTGTAGATTGACCTTCTTGAAAATAAAGGTGTGCCATAGGATCTTTCCCTACGACCTGCAAATATCAATATTAGTAGAGCCTGACTTTAATACCAGATGTAATTCTGTGATAAGCATACCTAGAGGGGGTAAATGTTAGGTTTGTAAGATATATTCATGAACACAATCAAATTGCATCAAAGTAAAGCGGAAGCGTAAAAAATAGATTTTTAAAATTTTATAAACCATATACCCGGATCATCCTTTATGCACAATTATTAATAAAATGAAAAGATGAAGAACAAGAATTATATCATTGAAGATTCGAGCTTCCTCAGGTACAAGTTCACCTCCAATCTTTTTCGCGTTCAACTTGAATCCACCGGGTTTGGGTTCCTTCTTTTGATCAACGTTAGCCATCCAAGTGTTTGGCCTCTGGAGGTGATCCACCAAGGAAGAAAAAAGATTCAAGAAGATGGGTGTTTGGCAAAACCCTAGTTTTTCTCTCTCATAGAAAAAAGTGTACTCTCCAACAATTGAAATCACGTCTACTTGATATCTGATATAAGACTCCTCTTATAAATATATCAGTACGTTAACCCCTCTAATCTAATTAGAAAATAGGCTAGTATTTAATTAATTAAATTCCTTTAATTAATTAAGCTCCCTAATCTTATATATTAGGGATAATTAATTAAACTCTTTTAATTAATTAGCCTCCTAATATTATTAGAAATATATGAGAGTAATTTTATTAATTAATTCCTAAACTCCTTTAGAATTAAATAATAATAATAGTAATAATAATAATAAGACTCCTCTTATTAATTTATATTTAATATTTTCAAAATATTAAATAATAAATATTAAGTTATTTAATTTATTCTATCACAATAGATTAAATTAAATATACTTAACTTATTATTACGATTATGCCATTTGCTTCCTAAATAAATATTCTTCCTTTTATCTTTGTGGCTTTTAGGTTCTCCATATTAAACCTATTTGTGAATAAATCAATTAGAATAATTTTAATCTTATTTAAATAAATAAATTAAACTATTAATTTATTTAAATAAATAATATTTATTCTACAATAGGGATAAGCCTCCCTAACGATTAACGACTTTCTAGATAATATAGATTTCAATATTAATCATAAAAAAACCTTTGAGTAAATAGTTATCGTACAATTCAATTCTTCCGCCAAACAATATCCCAATTAAATATAAAATATGAAATTACTGTCAAGTCTTATTTTATTTAATTATATGTATTTCGATTCTTAAATGCACAACTCCAAATAATACAAATTAGAAACTCCTTTCTAATTTAATTTTGCCTTGGCCAAGGACTACTAGGTTGTCATTTATCGAATCACATAGGACATTTATCTTCTTTTACTAAAAGCGGTAGATTCTTTATTGATTATTCATTATCTCCATATATAACTTATTATACTCAAGCATACCCTTTGATATACCCTAAGGGTATTAAGGAATAAGTCAAAGTATAACTCATCATACACAAGATACTATGATGATCTCAAAGTCCAAGGATCACTTGTACTGTTATCACTACAAGAATTCCTATTGACAGACAAGTAAAACCCCTTAGCGAGCCACGTTCAGTGTAATTATTCTCCAATAAGCACCTACATACTTGCTTTAGTGTCTCTACACAAATGATCATGAGATCAATTATCCTCATCCAATGAGCAAACAACGTATGTGCGAATCTATCCAGATTCACTAATCCCCTTTTTAGTAATCCAACGATTGAGAACTATTTTAGTTTTAAGCTTTCTAATAAGAATTTAGATCTCATTAGAATGATCATCATCATTATTCTAAAAGCATTGCTTAAAACTATGAGTTTATCACATATTATAAAGCAGCATCATGTAGATAATTAAAAGCCTTTAGTAAATTAATACTTTTTATTAATAAATGAATAAGATTGTTACAAAGTATATGCTTTATCATCAAACATGATTAGCTTGTGTGCACACTATTTTCAATAAATAGGTGTACATACCCGAAAGTGATCTACAATGGTTAATTTTTAAAGTTTACTACTGCAGGCTATAATCGGATCTAACCCTGTTCGTATTAGTTATGTTCTTCGCCTGTTATAAACGAATACAACTAATATCTGTCTGATTTAGTATAAACTCTTCGTATGTTATAATCGGATAGCTAATACCTGTCTGTATTAGTATAATTTTTTTACGACTTAAACCAAAATCTGCAGATTTTTAAAGCATATAACATAAACAAATGAACAGTAAATCAAGCCAAGATTTTTACGTGCTTCAACCCCTATCCTCTACTCTAGTGGCCTAATTCACGTCCAATACCAACTAGTATTGGAAACACTTTTTTATTAAACCTAATATTCAATTAAATACAATAAAAAGAACTCACTGTTCAAATAAAACTTTCCACTACCGATGGACACCTCTGTTCCCTTTGCACCACTGCAACCTTTCTCATCACTGAGACCTTTGTACCTCTACAACCTTGAAAGCTCTCTATGAACGGACCCTAACTACTGCTAGATAGACCAAGCCCAACAAGACTTGAACTCAGATTTCGTTACAAGAAAAATATGATTACAAAGAACTCTTATTTCTAGCCAACAAAGAATTAATTAAATAACAAGACTTCCTGGAAATAAACTTTGATAGCTCTCTATTGAAATACCATTGTATAAGACAAATGCTTGCTTTGATTTTACTGAACTGATGTATCCTTCAAGTCTCTGTCCCTGATATAGCCAATAAGAAGAATATATATATAGAGAGAGAAGGAACCAACGACTATGGAATTTGTTAACAAAGAATACATAACTGATAAATCTCTTTAGCCCATACAGTTGACCAACAGATATAATATGAATAAAGTAGCATGAAAAATTTGTTCAATTGGTATATCACAATATTTTTGCAATTAAAGAGTCCAATAGATATAAGATATCACTTAATAAAAATATAATATCCAAATTATATATCGATAGCTAAAATAAAGGAGACATAGTCTAACAAATTGTTTAATCAACTCATTTAATTAAAAAGACTCCTTATCAAAGAGCATATCTAACTATGATTCAAAACAAGATAAATATTAAGAAAATATTTTGCAATAATATCTTTTTATCAACTAATGAATTATTAATCAAATTTGGGCCAACAAAAAAATTAACTTATAAATTAAATCAATTCAAATAATAAAATTCAATAATATTATAATCATTAAAATCATAAACCAACAAATATGTATATGCTTTAGGTGGTCCTATATATTTACAATTTCAAACAAATAGAGCCTTCTTGTTTTTGTTATCATGCACTCACATGCATCTACAGAATACACCCCACAAATCTGTCGTTTCCTCGTATATTAACCATGCACGTGAAACTCTGCATGTCATTGCCATATCTTCCAACAACCAATAGCATTGCTCGAAAAAATATCCACCCCATTCCATCCCTCTATATAAATGCCAAACCCTAGAAAGCTAGCCATGCACCTAATCCCTAAAACACCAAAGTTAATTCAATTAATTATCAAAAATGTTCCTCCCACTCCTCTTCCTTTTCTCAATTCTATTTTCCACCTCAAATGCATCCGTGCAAGACTTCTGCGTCGCCGACCTGTCGCAGCCCGACGGACCGGCCGGATATCCTTGCAAGAAAGCCGCCAGCCTTTCCGAAAAAGATTTCGTTTATTCCGGCCTCGGAGTTACCGGAAATACCACCAATCTCATCAGTGCTGCAGTGACTCCGGCATTTGTAGCCCAATTTCCCGCTGTGAACGGTCTAGGCATATCCCTGGCCCGGTTAGACCTAGCCGTGGGCGGTGTTATTCCAATGCACACGCACCCTGGTGCATCCGAGGTCCTAATTGTTGTACAAGGGACAATTCTTGCTGGATTTATTTCGTCCTCGCCAAATACGGTTTACTATAAATCCCTAAACAAAGGGGATATTATGGTATTCCCACAAGGGTTATTGCATTTCCAAATAAATTCTGGAAAAGGACCGGCTCTTGCATTTGTTAGTTTTAGTAGTGCTAGTCCGGGTCTCCAAATTCTTGATTTTGCCTTGTTTGGGAATGAATTGCCGACGGAATTAGTGACCAAAACTACTTTTCTTGATGCTGCTGTAGTGAAGAAGCTCAAGAGTGTTCTTGGTGGGACTGGTTAATTAAGTTCATCCTCTAATAAATATTTTGAGTCACTTTACTTGAATTAATTTCTTCTGAATTTGTTAAACACCTTTTTTATTTTTTGTGTTTCTTCTTGTCATTGATTCAAGATCATCTGTAAGAATAAGGTTCTTCTATTTTGTACTGGTAGTTGTACTAGTTTAATTTGTACGTTTATTATTAGTATATCATGACCTGGAGTCTTTAGTGAAGTTCTTCTTCTTCTTTATTATTTTTGGCTTATTTTTGTTTTCGATTTCAAAAATGAAAGTTCAATGAGTTCAATAATCAATTATATTTTTAAGAACATAGATATTGTCATGTTATTTGAACAAGTTTTCGAACACATAAGCTCAATATATAGTTATACATACACTTGCACATTATATATAACACTTGTTATATTTAGAATTCAAATAGTCTAGCTCATTTTACTTTTTAATATGCATCTATATTAAGAAATGAAAGACCTAACTAGACATAAATTAATACATAATGCTTTTTATGATTGTTTTTCAATTTGAAATTTTGCCCTAATGTTACGTTTTGATTGTAAGAATTAATTAATGAATGTGAGAATAGAATGACTCGTTTATATGGAATGAAAAAAATTTTGTTTGATTGTTCCAATATTGGAATTAATTGAATAAACCATTTTCATTCATGCCAAATTTGTGAATGGACGGTATGAAATGACTCATTCCGCTCTTCATTCCATTCACTTTTCTATTTCATTCATTCATCAATTCTATTAATTGAATCCATACTTAACATAAATATTAAATGTGAAATGAATTATAGTTAAAGTGTGTCGTTATAAGGAATTAAATTTTTGAAGAGGAATCAAACGGAAACAAGTGCATATTTATAGAGTTTATGTCTATAAATAAGTTTCATATAATGTGAGTATGAATATTTAACTCAATAGACACCTGAGTACCAAATTAAATAGAAATCATTCTAATAGATTTCTACCATCAAAATGAAGAAAGTTTTGAGATAGGAATAATATGTATATATGGTATATAGACTATGTCACAACGAGATACCACCTTATCTCCTTATGTAAATATGTGGTCCAAGCTTGATCTCAGGTCATGAGTTTATCTTTAAAAGTGTTACGTTGGGTTACATAATTATAAAAAGTGTTTTTAAAAATATTTATGACAAATCTAATATAGTTGTGCATGTGTATGAGATCTTATCTTTTTTTAATAATTAAAGGATAATTTTAAGTCAAAAGCACAAATTTTTTAAAGTTCTTCGCACCAAATATATTTTTATTTTAATTTAAAAGTAATTTTAGTCCACACAGAAATTACTGTTTAGTAGCTATCCAGTTTATACAAGTCGTCTTTACAAAAGAAATATAAAAAAACATCCCTCCAGTAATAAATATAAGAAATTGACAGCAATTATGTATGTTGATCGATAAGAAAAATGAGAAAGATGTATCCTTAATTAATATATATACATTGTGCACAACAATTTACAATATTTACAGCTGATCAATTGATATTGCATGGAAATTAAGATAACAGTAAGGTTGTATATCAGCTCATCTCCCACGGCCACCAGATAGACCATAGTGGAACTATGAGAAAATGTGTTTTCCATAAAAGATGGATAAGGCATGCCAAAATTAATATAATCAAATCCAGCTTGGTGATGTGCATATGTTAGGCCAGGGACAGATATGCCAAGGGATGATATTTCCATAGCAATCCAACTATTGCACAACTCGCTGCCTAGTCAGTACTGGCACTGAATTAGAGCAAATCAAACCAAGCTTTAATTAAATCATCTGGGGCCGCTTGTACTTCTGTCTGCTTTTCTCCACAAGCAAAAAAGCCCCAAAAGAATACACATCACTGCTCGTTGTGGCCTTAATTTCCAGTTCTAGTATGTTCAGGGGCTAAATACCCAATAATTCCAACAACGTGCATGGGTACGTAGTTTGAGGGTCTGTTCCATGATCATATAATCTTGTAAGCCCAAAATCGCCTAATCTTCCATTTAATTCACAATCTAACAACACATTTAATTACTAGCGCGTTGACATCTCTATTATTAATCACCACTTGCATGCTCCCGTGCACTCTTGATGTAGATAATTAAGCCTTACTGCTACGCCTTTGATGACGGTGGCTAGCTCCAATTGAGGAGGGTGAGCTTTGGTTGATCATATAGCAACTAACTTGTCCAAACTTCCATTGGGCGTATAATCATAAACCAAAAGCAATTCACCTTTTCGCCAATGCTGTCAATTTCCTCATTCCTTGTCTTGATTCATGTGATACAATTGTAAAATAATTGTAGAATAAGTTGTGTTTATAGCATTATTCATCTTCAATATCAACTGCCCTTTTAGCCAAAAAAACTGACACATTAAAAGCAAACATGATAATTGGACTAAAATATTATCTAATTTTCATGTTAAATTTTTATATCCTATTATCAATTTTTGGCACATTAATTTTCCTCTCTCCAAAAATACATGGACTTGCATTCGCTGTAATTCCTAGTTAACAGCTCACAAATTGTCTAAATGAGAGAAAAGTTTGGGTCCTCATTTAAAGCTGATTAATCAATTCAGTGACTACCTGTGGGCGGGGTCCGATTCCAGCTCCAGCTTTTGATAGTTTCTGTTCCTAGCCAATTTCAAACCGCCCATAGCTCCGCATCTATTCAGTGAACATGATTATATATATATATATATATATATATATATATTTTGTCTGGCCCCAAACTGCAAATTGGATGGACTTAATTCTATTCCATTTTTGACTTAATTCTCCCTCATCTCTTCTTCCAGCTAATTGCATCAACTTCATATGCACATAATGAGTAAATAGTTAGAAAACGATTCGCATGTTTCATTAAAAGTTCGATTCGAAATTTCATTCAAAAATATAAATGAAATCAAATATGAAAGTATTTTAAAGTTCGATAAATTACTTGAACTCCTCAAATTATAATTTTCTATTTATACTTTGGATCATATTCGTTAGAAAAGTCTAAAAGCTAACAAAATTTATCTTGAATCGCGTCTTTCATTTTAAAGCCTAAATGAACATCAATTAAACCTTATTTTATACTAGATAAATTTTGTGAACCAAATCTGAGCAACTCAATACTCGGATCGACTCGATTCGTTTACACTCCTCGCAATTCAGTATTCTAACACAATTGTAATTAATAGAGCTTATGCATAGAGAGAGAGTTATTTTAATGTTTAGGGCTCACGAGATATATAGTGGAGTATATAACTTGTGTATGAATTTTTTTTATGAATATTTTAATAAAATTTAATTGTACAAATGAAAAAACATGTAAAATTATATAATTTTGTATTAAATTTTGAGGATGTAGAATTAATACCCTTAATACAACCGTTAAAATAAATATATTATTTTACAACTTAAATTTTATTTCTATTACTATGAAGTTGTTGACACATTGAATGATAATGACTTGAATATATGATCTGATGTGAATATAAATTGTATAGAAATAATGCTACTATTACAAAAAATATAACATAATGTTTATATATGGCATGATATCTTTATGCAAAGTTCTTCATATGCCGAATTTTAATTCTACGCGATGTCGTGTGTGTATATGCGAACATTACGTGACTTTTTTTACAGTAGCTTTGAGAATAATAATGTAATTATTGCATTACAAAACAATGTACTATGTCATCTCTTTGGATAGTGAAGGAGTACTTCTTAATTATTTTTATTTTTATTTTTTGTTTTGTGAACAGCCAAAAAAAAGGCTGGAAATTTTATTTATTATTGAAAATATAATTTTACAGTTTACTTACACGGCTGGAAAATTTAATTAATGAAAACAGCATACAAGAATGTTAAAAACCATACCAATTTAGCTAAACCATGGGCATGCCTATTAATTGTACTACTTATTTAATTTATCTTTGGTTAGTTTATCTTGTTTTTCATATATCTACAATTAATTATTATTTTTTAAATATCAATTGTACTATTTGGAGTACTATTTACACCTTTCGTTTCAAAATAAAGATATATTTAAAAAATAACAAATATATAAATAGAGAATAATGGTTAAAATAAATTTACATGTTTTGTAGATATATATATTTCTCTGTTAAGAATAATTGACATTTTAGTATCAAGCACGTTAAAAATATAATAAATATTTTGTTATATAATTTTGAGTGATCAAATAAGCAACTTTTCTTTAAAATTTACAAGCCACGTACAAAAAGGAACACAATTAAAAAGGATGCCAGGGAGTAAAAACATATAAAAATTATGAATAAAGATACTGAGGGAGAATCGGCCAGGTGGGCTGGCGATGGCAAAGAGAGAAGAAGAAGAGCTGGCTGGTTGTGGGCAAATGTTAGAGAGAGAAAGTAGAGAGAGAAAGAATGCCAGTCTGTCATATAACCTCCCCTGTCTTTCTCTCTCCACCTCTCTCTCTATATATATACATACATGCATACAGCTAGCCAGTGATATATATAGACAAATAAATACACATAAACCCTTCATCTTTTTTCTTCAAAATTGGGTCCCCAGCTTCTCATTTTGTTTGGATTCTTAGAGAATTGGCTTCATAATCATGAGTCTTTTCGGTCTCGGAAGCAGGTCTTTTTCCAACATTTCAATTTCTCTAATATATATATATATATATATATATATATATAACAGTATATATGTATGTTATTGCATGTATCATGTATATATGATTGTATGTGACCTTGTATTGGATTGTTGTTCCACAATTTTTTGATTTTTTTTTTCACAGGGAGAATTTGTAATGATCATGAATTTGTTTTTGTATATGTAATTTCGTTAATTATATTTAATTCGAGATGAATAGATGAAATTGTTAAATGGTAAGTGATGAGTTGATGGTGATTATTCAATCTCAATTGATGGTGATAGTGATTGTTGATGACATTTCAATTAGATTGGCGATATTAGATAAACATTTTAGTATGATTATGTGGTCACAGTATTGATACATTTTGATTTAATTATTTTGTAGGGTCAGCCAAAAGAGAAAAAAGAAATAAGCTAAAAATAAAACCTTTTAATATGCCTAAGAATACTTTTCAATTAATGCCTGATATATAGATGGTAATTTGAACATCTGAGCACTTTGAGGGCTGATACATGTTTTGAGTGGATTAGATCATAGATCAAGCTAGTTTTCGAACGTCTTCAATAGAGATTCAAATATTTTCATGATCATATGTTTAAAAATAGTAATCGTTTTGTTCAACATCCCAAGACTTGAATTTGGCAAAATCGATCAATGGTCATTTTGTACCATTGAGTCGAGTTTCATTTAAGTTTTTTTGCACGTCCATGCTCTTGCATTACATGCTACAGACACCACCTAAATTAAATACTCTCTCCGTCTCAGGACAAAAGTCCTTATTACTATTTTAAGTAGTCCCAAGTTAAATGTCTATTTACCTTAAATAATCTATTTTTAAAAATAATTTGCTTATAATACCATTAATATTAATTGTCATATTTCTATCCTCTATGAATATTTATGGAACGTCACTAGTCATGTGTAGAAAACTATGCAATTAAATGATAATTTAAACATGGATAATTTTGTCATTTTATCCTCTTCCTTAATATGTGTAAAAAGTCAACCAAGACTTTTATCATAAATGGAGGGAGTATATGTTAGGACGGCCTTATAAAAAATAGTACAGCTTTTTCGTTCTAAGCATAACTAAATCTTTTGCATAAGCGCACATGTTATCGAAGTCGATATGATGTCAAGCAATCAGACACAAGAAAGATGTCAAGTTTTCCTGCTTTTATGAAAATTTGGCATGATTGAATATCTCTAAGGAATGGTACACCAAACTGTTTTTGAAGGAAAACTAAATTTTGGCACTTGGAGGTTGTTTATCATTTGCTTCAAGTGTCTTATGTGGTGCACCCTGGAAGCTGAATGTGATTAAAGCACAATGTTTGACGTAGGTATAATTGTGCCGTTTGGAGAGGTTAAGAATGTCACTCTGGCTTCAGTTCTCTAAGATGCGGAACAAAGGGCAAGTTTTACATATTAGCATAAAAATCTGTGATAATAACTGTTCACAAAATCTCCACAATCCTCATCTTAATACTGACATAAATTATTCATTTTTTTTATGGTAATTGACTTTAAGTATGTGTTCCAGCACACTCTCATTTTGGGAATCCCAAAGTTAACTCTCTAGATCTCCACTGAGGATTGACTTACATGTTTAAAGGTGGACATAGACATCAAAATATTGATTTGTAGGTGTACATTGAAGTTGATAAGGTCTGCAGTGTTATATATTAGTTTCTTCATGTTGATAAAGGAGACTTTTGTTAGACAGTATTGTTCTCAAATGACGTTTTCACCAAGTAATGTTATCTTTTTATTGTATGCCTTCAAGAACACAATATAAATGTTCTGTTTATCTGATTGTTCCGAGTTTCGACCTGTATGTGTGCAGAAATCAGAAGACATTTCGACCTAAAAAGAATGCTCCATCAGGGAGTAAGGTAGGTGCCTTACCTTAAGCTCATGAAGTGATAATAGGCAACTCTTTGCCTTTTGGTAATGTTATTCCTTGTTTGTTGTACAGGGTGCACAACTTCAAAAACACATTGATGCTACCCTTGGTAGCGGCAATTTGAGGGAAGCTGTTCGCCTACCCCCTGGAGAAGATCTTAATGAGTGGCTGGCAGTAAATGGTAAGATTTCATACTTAAGTTGTTTAACTATTAGAGTGTTTAATTACGAGGATCTCATGATACTTTGTTGAAGTTTTAAGTCATAATTTGCATGTGCTAGCCTATGATGTCAAAGTCTCATTTTATATACAACTTTCTGATATGCTTGTAAGATTCAAAATGACATTGTAATTAGAACAAAATCATTATATGCTTTCCTTATTCACGAGGATTTGCTAGCGATAGAAGCCAATTTGGGAAATAGATCATTTTACTCTAGAGAAAACGCTGTTTTTCTGTTTTATCTCAACGTGCTTGGTGCCCCAGTTATGTGCATATGATTCTTTCTTTCTTGACAAGTGAACACCTGACATCAATATTAGATCTACATTGACTGATTTAAATTGCAATATATATTCAATTTTTGGTCATGTTTTCATATAGTTTGGTTTTTCCCCTACAGCGGTTGACTTCTTTAATCAGGTGAATATCCTTTATGGAACTCTTACGGAATTCTGCACAGTATCAACCTGCCCGACGATGACTGCAGGAGCAAAGTAACTTTCTAAGTCTTATCATAAGTGCAATGATGGCGTTTGTTATATGCTATAAATCATTCTTTATTATCCTTTATGAGCTTTGTTGGATGGCTTGGCCAGTTCTATTCTGGATACATCACTGAGACCTAGAGAGCTATTTTTCTTGAAGGATATAGATTGTTTTAGGATTTATCAAGAAACTGAAAATACAAGACTGGGTCAGTAATAATGGCTTATCTGTTTTAGCACAAATTGCAGACGGAAAGAAAAAGGAAGAAGAGGAGGAGGCTGAATGCATGCTTGAAAATGTTAATGAACATTGGCTCATTAGAAAAATTATTAGGCAAAACAAAAACCCTTCAAATACACCGTCATTATTTGGGTAGGGACTCAAGTTGGTGAATGTTCATAAATAGTTTTTTTTTTTAAATTTATGTCCTTCATTTAATGTAACCCCATCATCAATTTTTTTTGGCTTGTACACGCATATATGGTAGATTTGGCCTTAGATCATTATATGTGGATGCCAGACTTTTAACTATTTACTATATTATTACCTTTTCGTGATCAAGTGAAACTAGTTAAGCTTTTGGTGAGAAGTGAGATTCAGTATAATCATTCATCAGTTAACACTTGGAGCAACACTAATTTTGTTCTGATGCATTCACATCCAAAGTCCTAAATTAAAACTTATATCTATGCAGATATGAATATCGATGGGCTGATGGAGTTACTATAAAGAAACCCATAGAGGTATCTGCTCCCAAGTATGTGGAGTATTTGATGGATTGGATTGAAACTCAGCTGGATGATGAAACAACTTTTCCTCAAAGATTGGGTATCCTATATATTTTTAAAGTAGTTAGGGCGTATGAATTATAACCAAAGAACTTGGTTTTTCAATTCAATTCGCTTGTTTTGCAGGAGTACCATTTCCACCCAATTTTGTGGATGTTGTGAAGACAATATTTAAGAGGTTGTTTCGTGTATATGCCCACATCTATCACTCACATTTCCAGAAGATTGTAAGCCTGAAGGAAGAAGCTCATCTCAACACTTGTTTTAAGCATTTTGTTCTCTTCACATGGGTAAGGCCCTGTTTTGAATGGCCACAGGAGAAAGCATTGTCCTCATTCGATATTTCTTCATCTTGATTTTTAACCTTTTTTTTTATTAAAAAAATAATGCATTCTAGCTCAGTTTAACTTATTTATAAAAAAAAAGTTTTTATTGCTTCTTGTCTCAAGTTGGAAGGAGGCGTTTGGCATTGAAGGATGGAGGGCATGATCCTATGGACCCTCATCCTCTGAAATCTCTAGGCAAAAATCTACTAATCCATTACATCTCTCTCATTTGTTTTAGGCCTTTTCTATTTATTTTTCTTTTAAAATTATTATATGAAGATATATATATATATATATATATATATATATATATATAATAGTGCAGCTTCTTAAAAGAAAGCATTCCACTTCCAAACACCCCCTACTCTATTAGTAGTTTCATCCGATTTTTTCCACTGTTAAAGACCCAACACTCTGTCCCCTCATCTTTTATGTATGTTTTATTGACTATACACAACAATATTTGGTATTTCTAATTGATTATGTTAAACACAGGAATTCCGCTTGATCGACAAGGGGGAACTTGCACCTCTCTATGAACTTGTTGAATCCATTCTGCAGTTGTAGTGCCTCAGTATCCAGCTTTGCAGTGACTTTTTTTTCTGTTAAGGGAAGGGAAAAAGTTGAAAAATGGAAAAGCCCATCCGTGGGTAAAGACCTTGTATTGAAGATGAACTTTACCTTGTATTGAAGATGAACTCTCTAACATTCGACCATCTCTGTTAGTGCCTTGTGAATTTTGTTCTTTCATTCTTTTGTTATCTGTATGCATTTTTGTGGCAATTTTTTCTTTCCCCAATACATGTTTTGCTGCTATGATAGCTCAAGTAATAGTGAGCATAATTATTCGTGTCTCCAGAGAAAACTAAACATACGACTAAAGAAATAAAACTCAGCTCATAAACCAAAACCAAGTCGAGATAATAATAGCTCATGCCTGGCACTACCAAGGGTGTACGTAGAACTTTTAACTAAAAGAGATGTTCCCTCTTGAAAAAATAACATGATTACTGAATCACTACACTGAGGTAGGTCTTTTAATTTCCTTAGTAGAAGGGACGATCACTCTGCTTGCCAAAAATGCCAGGGCCATAAGTTGAACGAATCACATCGACGAGGAGGGGAAATTGTAACAAGACGAAAGAAGTGATTGGTAGAGAGGCTAATGCAACCACCAATGCCAGTTGCCATTCCATCCTTGGCTCAAACATAAGATAAAATGTAGCACTGAAGGACATCATCATGGTAGTTATAGAGATGAAAAGGGTAACAAGTCCGAAAATTAATCTCCTCGGTAGAACGAGGAGAAAGTCGGATTCTGCGTAGCGCGAAGTGAGGATGGACAAGAACATTAGCAATGAAGTACAGGATGTGAAGAGAGAGACTGCATCTGTAACACCAAAGATTGTAAAGGCCTTTTCTTTGTTTAAATTCGGGAAGCCATCCTTGTCGACGCCACCAGGTACAGTAATGGATGCTGCAAATGTTATGGTCGCAATGAGTGCTGTTGCGATTGTGCAGGAATTCGCGGTGTCTTTCATCCATTTCTCTCCTTTTATTACCAAATCTTTGTGCTCCCGCGTAAATACCATTGCAGGTGTTTCTTCATCTGAGTTTAGCTTTTCATTGTAGGTTGGGATCACAAAATTTTGAACTTCCTGCATGAAATATTCCCTAGAATTAGTTTGAATGGATCCAGGGATAATTAAGGACCATACGGTGAAAGAAGTTGTTACCTTAAACCATTGTATCTCGGATTGCATTTGTAGAGCTGCCCCAGGAACAAGATTGAGTTTTTTTGGAGGGGCTAATCTTGCAGCTAAATGCAAGATAGTGTTTCCAGATTTGTCTATAAGCAATGTTGTGTATTGCTTATAATCGGACATCTGATAAATGAGGTTGAAAATGTTCTCAGAGCGGTTAATAACTGCCGTTTCAAATATGTAATACCCGTCTTCATCCCTAGAATATGCTGCATCTGGAAATTCGCCCACAATCGTTTCGACAACCTCATGAATACCCAGCTTTGCTGCCACATGAATTGGTTTTGCGTATAGTGATAAACAAGATGTTGCATTATTTAATGATCTGATTTTCTTGCACAAGATTTCAACAAGATGAAGCGCTTGATAGTGCATCAGTTTTGTGTTTTCTATGTGCTTCATTCGTGGTACTGCAACCAAAAGTTTCAAACCATGCTTTTGACAAGAATCAAAGATGATAAATTCTTTGGAAATGCTCTTTCTATATTTAATTACTTTCACTTGTGCTTCTCTGCTTACCTAAAAATTTGATGGCTTCCCAAAATATCATATGCAACTTTTGCCACACTGCACAAACAAATGGAATAAAGAATATAGGATCTATAACGATGATTTTTCACGTGGAAATATCCATTTTCAAGAATTAATGTGGATAAACTGAAGGGACAATTTTACATTTTAGTCTTCTTATTTTAAATATATTATAAATTCTTGACAAGGCAGCCATGACCTAATATATGGACCACCATTACAAATCTTTCCAATGCTAGTAAATCTAAGTAATAATTGATATGGGTTTATGCTCTGAATTTAGATGGTTGAACTGGAAATTTAAGACGAACCAGAGGTGTAGATGTTTTCTCGGAACAATGGACTTGTGCCAGACATATGCGGAAACACTTCAGAGTTGCCAAATGGATCTTCAATGTCACCTTCATCATGCTTGTTTAAGTAGTCCCCAAACTTGACAGGAACACCTTCAAGATGAAATATATATGTTGCTTTTATCAAGAATATGTACAATCATATAATTGAGTTGCGATTTTAATGTTTTGAAAATCAAATATTTCACATAAAAGAGAGTGCTACTCCATGCGGAGATATTATAATTAGCACATCAAATATTAATGACTCTTACGACTAGCTCGATCAGGTAATTCAAATAGAAAGCCAATGGGGATATGATTATCACAGGATTTATAGGATATTGGTACTAATAGTCACAAATGGGCGCATGCAGGAACCATGGCTTTGTTTGTAGTTTGGTGATGTTCTAAGGTTAAGATCTTGTTTTTTGAGTCCTTTTTTGATGTTTAGAGTTTGTATTTCCTGATGTATATAGGATGCAGACATGAAGTTGGTATTTTATAGGCAAAAATAGTTTTCATTAAAACCAAAATATAGAGTACATCAAATTATCCATAAGATTTGGACCCAACCAAAATTACATTAAACAATCTAATGAACCATTTCTATACACCTAAAAATAGCCATGGCCTTCTTGATACCCATTTCTATACACCTCCCATCTAAACGAACTGCATTTTATTTTCTCCACAGTTACCTTCCAACAAACTACCTCCTTATTGAAAATCCTCATACCACCAACCAAAAATTCAAGACCAAATTCTCTAAGCCCACACACATTGAATCAGCACATGATCTACGCTTTCCATATTAGTTCCACACCACAAACACATTATTCTAGAACTGTCATTTAGAACCTTCCTTCTGAACAAAAACTCCTTTGTTGCAAGTGAGTCCTGAACAGCAAGCCATAGGAAAGATTGGATCTTAGTTTGGACTTCCTTCCTCCATACACAATTTCTCCATGAAACAATCCTGTAGCCCTCTTTGACTCTCTATAACTTGAATGCATGTTTTAACAGCGAAAGATCGACCACCCATCTTTTCCATGCTTCCACAAGAGCCTGTCCTCAATCCCATTCTACAATGTTACATTTTTTTATCAACTCTTGAAGATGTTTTTCTTCCTCCTTTTCCCACTCAAACAAATCTCTCCTCCATTTAAAACCCCACAAATTATTATTCCCTTTCTTAGACATACTTTGATGTAAAGTTGCTTCCTTTGAATTTGACAATAAAAATAATGTTGGGAACCTATCCTTAAATATCATAGAACCACACCACATATCCATCCAAAATCGCACAGACCTGCCATCCCTGACTTTCCATTCCCAACATGAATTATCCACCAGCACTTCAACTCCACTACCAACTCCTATTAACATAACGTCCTTCCACACTCTACACATTTTGTTTAGGTTAGCACACCGATCATGCAACAAATTAGATTCTCGCCAATTGTATTTGTAAGACCCCACTCTTCTCCATAAAGAATTTTTTCAACATTATACCTAGCCTCCATCACCATTTGCTTAGAAGGGCCACATTTTTATCTTCAAGAGACCCCATGCCCATACCTCCTTAATTAAGCTTTACTCCAGCATACTTTTCTCCATGCATGCCACTTTGTTTAATTTTCTGCTCTCTGTACTACTTCCACATAGGAAATTCCTCCTATTTTTTTCCAGTTCCTTAATCACCTTCTTTGGAGCCTTAAAAATCGACATGTAATACAGAGGTAGTCCTGATAGAGCTGCTTTAATCAAAATCATCCTAACTCCCACCCAATGAGATATTTTTATTCCAGCCAGATAACTTGATTCTACACTTCTTTAAAATTGCTCCCATGTAGCCATTCTATGTGGACTGCTTCTTGTACAATCTTGTATCCAAGTCTTTTGGATACAAATTGGTGGATTAATGAATCTATTTTTTGCTAATGAAAAAAAATTAAAATAAAATAGAAAGCCAATGTTCATAGGCAAGGCTAAACAAAGTCCTCAAATCAATAATTAAAATCCGTCATCTCATTTTCTATATATTCATCTACCGTCCAACTTTCATGCATGGCGTTCTCGCGTAATTCTTGACCACTACAAATTAAGTTAACTGATAAATAAGGATTACGTGACAACAATACGCGAGGGTGAGACAACAGATGGGATGAAGATATAAATAAATTTGCATAAATTTCTTTACAAAGCAAGACTAGTAAGATATATAGTATTGTAAAGATATAAAAGATAACACAGAGTTGGAGAAAACTAACTAGAATAGATTAAGCATTGCCAGATGTTTAGATTACTTCTGCTTGGGAACGCAGATGCCTTTCTAGCTATTGCTTGTAAAGCATAGTCGCCCTTTTCGGTCTTCAACATAGCCAAACTAGGGTAGTGTTGAACCAAAGCCAATGCCACATCTGTAAAAGTAAAACAACTATATTTAATTTTTAATTAGTAATTCTTTCATGCTACTCACTGGAATTGCATCATGTTAAACAAAGTAACCATCAATTATTATAATAGTATATTATAAGCACATTGCTCCAACATAATTATGGACTCAAGTGCAAAACTGTACTCTCTGTGTTTGTGCATGCTTGTGTAATATTTTTCATCATTGAGTTTAAAATTTTTGTAAACCTCTCTCTCAAGATACACTTATTAGTACAAAACTCTACCTTTAAACTAATAGTTAGAAGTGAAAATCTGACTCAAAAATACAATTTTGCACTACTATATAACCTTTGAGCGAGGGTTTAGGTTAAGTGGATTAAAACCGAGGGGCCAATTTCACATTTCAGTATTTTGTATGAGAATTTTATGTGAGGTTTAATTTTCGGCATGTAACACATGATTGATTCTTCTGATCTTAAAAGCAAGCATGAATAAATACATATCCAAATAAAAAACTCACCAAAGAATCCAGAATCGATAACACTAACCAGAAGTTCAACACCACATCCTCCATCTAAGGATCTAGGATCAATGTCATCCTTATAATGGCAAGCTAACAAATATACAAGTGTGTCTTTGTGGGCATTTAGAGCAGCCCTATGAACCGGCAAATAACCAAAACTGTGCCTAATATGAAGCAAAGATCGATTCTTTTTCACCAAGACAATCGCGGCCTCAGTGTTACCAACCAGAGCAGCAATGTTAAGGGCTGTGTTGCCGTACTCGTCTTGCATAGCCAGTGCATCAGCTGGCATCAAATTAACCAAATTTTTAACAAAATGAATTGCTTTTCCTCCTGTCCCAACTACTACATGAAGAGCTGTTTTAAAATCCTTGCAAATTCTGGCTCTGACTGCGTCTTTGTGTAGGTCAAAGAAATTTTTGGCACTCTCCCAATCGCCTCTTAGTGCAGCCTTGTAGAGTGGTAGGTACCAGGTTAGGTCTTTCTCTTCTAGTGCTTCCATTGGTGTTTCTGACCATGTAATTAATTTGTACATATATATGGATAAGTTGTAAAGCAAAAACTGATCAGAAGAAAATGAAAATGAAAGGTGGAAGTGTAATGCAAATATGAGAATATATTGATGACGTGACACATTATATATACTTAAGAATAATGTCCATAATATATATTTATAGGAAAAAATGTGATTGGTCATAACCAAGTTTGATTAGAGTTACTTAATAAAACGATAAAATTTTGTATAAATTTAAAATTATAATTTTTTTAATCAAATTCCAAAATAAAAAACTTAATCCTAATGAGCAAAAATACGTGTTTTTTGTTTAAGACAATTATTCATAATATATATATATATATATATATATATATATATATATATATATATGACACAGTATAAAATATGAAGAAAGTAGTACTCAAAAGACAAAAGTAAGATTTAATTTTATACCTTCAAGAGAGTACAAATGGCAAATTCTTAGAATATCTTGAAACTCGCATCAAATACATATATCCAAGATCCATGCTATTGTTTTTCACGTAGAGAGAGAAGAAAAGAAATTTCTTTTTGAGTCTTTGGTGAGCTTTTGTCAAGTAGAAGATAAGAACTTAAAAGCAATATATAGAATGTGTTGAAAGAGAGTGGCTGATGGATAAATGAGCCTCAAAGAGAAATCTACGGTAAAAGAAGAGTTCTTTAATTATCGCTTTATATATTAATTCCCCATTTGTAAGATTGATCAAAGAGGTCACATCCTGCTGTGCTAGCGTCCTTTTTTGAGTTAGTGGACGTATATAACATTTCTTCTGACAAATTAAATGCAACAAAAAAATTATGCACATAAGTCCATGAACAATAAACATTGCCTAAAAATATGTATAATATAAATGTCGAGATGACTTCCTTAGATTTCTTAAATGCTTGTGCTGTTGTGCATAATTTAGATTGTTCTAATGCATCCTGTTGAACATTCTAACGAGCTAAAACGAGTAATTTATAAAAATTATATACCGAGTCTCTAATAATATTTTTTTTCTAATATAATTTGTTCGATGTGGAACTTTGTATCTCCCACACGGACTCGTCAATCCTCTTACCTTTTTATTTATTCCAATTTAATGTTGCCCCTATATGATAAATATAATAGAGAAACTTATACTAAATTAATCTTGTCACAAATTACATAGAGATTCAAAGATATATATTTAGGGAAAATCTAACTTAAATTCACCAAAATATACCATATATGTAATATACCTAAATAATAATATTTCAAATATAATTACTAATATGTTAAGACTATACGTGCTAGCTGTCACGATCAATGTGATACGGCTGCAAGATTACCCACATTTTCTATAATATCTATAAAATTCCAAATATATGTATGCATGTCTATATATATATATATATATATTGAGGTAGGCCATCTACATTTAGTTTTTTGTTGTTTTTGTTAGGGGAGGGGGGGAAGAAAGGGGAGATCTACAGATAGTTGTTGATGAGTATAAATAGTGATAAATGAGGAAACTAAAGGAAAAAAAATATGTATGCATATATGTCAACTGGATTCCCTCGTTAAACTAGCATTAATTCTGATAAAATGAAGCATATATAAGTACAGAATTTTGTATGCATACCTTCTTTCAAAATCTCAACTTCAGCAACCTCTTTAAGGGATCTAGATATGGACATTTCTTGGATCGATCAGATATAATATAAGGATGAAGATATATTTATATATCAAGAGCTTCGGGCGGCAAGCTCGATCTGTTAATTAATTGAAGAATTAAGGTTGGTGATTTCTTCTTTTATCACGAGTTTCCACTTAACATGCTTGCAGCACATCGAATAATTTCTATTTTTATCCACATGAAACTTTTAGGGTTTCTTACTTGAGAAAGCGAAAGTTTCAAGAAACAACACTTATATTATACCTTTCTTAATTTCTCGAGTTACTACTTCTGACACATATATTCACCCAAAGGAAAGGAATTAACAACATTCTTACGCTTTGTAATATTCTTTTCATTACACTTTTTATTCAATTTCTTCCGTTACAAATGTTAGTTAGTGATGATATTAATTAGTACGTACACAATTATTTGTGAAGAGCATACCTTGTTGCTAAGTTTAATATTTTTTTTTATTAAATGTATATTAAAAGGAATTTAATGAAAGGAGTAGTGGAGAGAATTTTAATTCTTTTTTTAAGAAAAAGCCTTAAAAACTAATTTATCTTACTAAATTAAGTTCTCATCAAGCCAAGCCAAGCCAAGCCAAATTCATTCAAACTTTCTCGGCGATATAAAGTTTCTGATAAATTAAATCATGCTGTGAGGTGAGATGTGAGGAGATTTGGTTTCCTCGTTTAGTACTCGGGGATGATGTGTCAGATTAACCACAGTTAACAATTCATTTGGGAGGGTAATATGAAAAATTCTTCTCTCCAAATTCGTAATTCCAATCAATAAAAAAAGTAATTCCCTCTCCAAATAAAGAGTTGAAACCAAATATGAGGAATATTCCCACAAAAAATAGAGTAGACAAGTTGATAAATTAGTGCTAAAAATAATGGGATACATTAATTATAATTTTTATTGAATTATAAATGGATTTTACATATTAATACGTGAATATAATATTCTATATTAATGTACCAAAAGAAAAAAACGGTTATTTGTTTGGACTCTTGGTATATATCTCACTTATTTTTCAAACCTGTATAGTGTTTGTATTCATATTTTATCTCTTCAATCCCATTATATATCCACCACTACTTCCTAATGTCTCTCTCACCCACTAAATATTGTATTTCTACTTGTAAAATTTGCACCTAGTGAATTTTAATTGGGGATGACATTAATAATTGAATTTATGTTAATTAATATGACAAATTAATAAAGTATTATTGCAATTATTAATAGTTGATCTAATGATTTGTACTTGTTCACTCGTTGCAAAAACTTTCTTTTGTTGCTAATCTTTTTAAGCAACTAAATTAATTGGTAGGAGATGAAAATTAATTTTATAATGTTTGCATAATGCGTTCCCCGCATTATCCTCTCCATTACAAATGAAATGGAGACTCTTCATTCTTGGTATATTTCTCATCATCATTATTTATCTTTCTCCATGATGTCACACATTTTAAATCTAGATTTTCAATTTATTTGAAATAGAGAGGATTCTGATTCGTATTTCATACACTTGCAAATGAGCAAATCTATAGCAACATGTTGCATATTACATGTAGAGTTGGATTTACAACTCTCGCCTATGGGCAATTCTATGCAGTTGTGGCAGTCTATAGCATGCACTAAGATGCATGTTGAATCCAGAGTTTGATTAATTTGCAACTAGATCTCTCTTATAGGAAATTCCATGCAATTGCAAATGAGCGATCCTTCTTTGGCAGTCTATATATAATATAGCACCCAAGTTGCATGTTAATGAAATAAAATTTTTATATATATTTTTGATATTTTCACGTGAGAAGAAAGCGAATCTCCATGTTAATGCGAAAATAGTACTCCCCACCAAATTTTAAAACCATTGGCATCATTGGTTTCCTCCAAAAGCGACGTGTCGTATGCACTTACGTACGAATGGTGAGTGCATCGTGCAGTTTATGGAATCCGGATCCCTTTCGTATTGCTTTCTTTTACTGATGATGCACACCATTAATGCAACTAAATTAATTTAAGTACTGAAGAACCAAAATGTTAGAATATATGAAAATATATTCTGGTATATTGTAATCCTTTAATTATGCTAAGTTTAGATATTAGTTAAATATTGTAAGCAAATGTTTAGCAAATGTACCGGTTAGTTTAGCAAATGTACCGGCTAGAATATCTCATAGTTGCCGAATTGTAGGCCGAAAAAAATCGATGTACATGTATATATAATTGTCAAAGATTAATGGGAAAAGACAGAGAATTAATCTCCTTCATGGTATCAGACTAAATCTCGATCCTCTCTCTCTCTCAAAACAACCTCTTCTGCTGCGATGGCAACCGGTGACAAAGCCAACCCCACATATCATCCTGCCCTCTCTATCACCAATGTTAAATCCCTCATACCTATTACATTGGAGGCAGACACTGATTTGTACCATTCATGGGCGGCTTTATTCACGGTTCATGTCAAAATTCACGATTTATATCCCCACATCGTCCCCCCTAAGGATCGACCGCGAAAGCGCGACATCACGCCGCTTCTAAGGTCATGAACCTTCCCCTATGGAAGCGTCTTGATGCGGTAGTTCTTCAGTGGATTTACACGTCTATTTCCACCGAACTTCTACACGCCATTCTCCTAAAGGATGACACCGCTCAAGGAGCATGGGCTCGCTTTTGAGTCTATGTTCCAAGACAATAAAGTGTCGTGTGCAACCCACCTCAAGAGGAACTTTCGGATCTCGTGTTTAAAAATTTTACCTCCATTGATAGCTCATCGTAACAAAATTAAATCTCTTGGGATAGACTTTATTGATGTTGACGCACCCATCTCAAACAATCGTCTGGTACTCAAACTTACAGCAGGCCTTCCCGAAGCTTATGCAGGTACAGTAGATATCATACAAAATCAGGAACCGTTGCCCTCCTTTGAGAGTTGTCGCTCTCGCTTGAAACTTGCAGAACGGACTATCAAGAACCGCTTGTCAAAAGAAGGTGCTTTTTTGAGTCGCACCTATCCGCCTTATCACGCAGTCTGATGCTTCTCAAAAATCTACCCAAGCCTCACATTCAGGCCCTAAGGGTAATAAAAATAATAAAAATGCTTCGAAGAAGAATGGTAAAGGACGCGGATCTGGCCCACAATCGACTCCACATCAACGACCTAATACTGATGGTGCGTTTACTTGGGCATCTTGGCACCGTAAGCACTTGCAGATGGGCTTCACCGCCACCGTGCCCATATCCCGCTTCTGCTTGGACTCCACGACCCACTAGTGGTCAGTTTCCACGCCCTCCTGGGATCGGTATTCTGGGTGCTCGGCCTCAAGTATTCACCGCTTCTCATCCCGGTGCATACACACCAACTGATATCGAAGCCGCTATGCACGCTTTCTCCTACCCTACTCCTGATGGAAATTTCTATATGGACACTGGTGCCACTTCTCATATGACGGCGGACCAAGGTACACTCTCCTCCTATGTTACTTCGAGCATTAAAAATAACAACATTGTAGTCGGTAGTGGTCATTGCATACCCATTCTTGGTCACGACAATCTTACGTTATTGTCGCCTTTACCCACCCTTTTCTCTACCCAATGTTTTGCATGCTCCAAAACTAATTAAAAACCTCATATCAGTCCGAAAATTTACCACTGATAACTCCGTTTCTGTCAACTTTGACCCGTTTGGTTTTTCTGTGCTTGATTTACAGACGGGAGCCAAACTAATGAGATGTAACAGTACCGGTGACCTTTATCCTCTATTTCCACACGTCCAAGTTGGTTCCTCCGTCAATCCTTCAAATTTTTCAGCTATCACTTCTGGTCTTTGGCATAATCGTCTCGGACACCCCCTGACCAATTGTCTTACGATCCTTCATAGCAAAAATTTTATCGATTACAATAAAGCTTGTACTATTTTTTGCTCTTCCTGTCAATTAGGGAAACATTCGAAACTTCCTTTTTCCAAGTCTATGTCGTTAACTGCTTCTCCATTCGATATTATTCACAGTGATATTTGGACTTCCCCCGTTGTTAGCTCTTTGGGCCATTGTTATTATGTTTTATTTCTTGATAATTATAGAAAATTTCTATGGACTTTTCCAATTGCAAAGAAATCACAAGTCAAACACCTTTTCATTTCTTTTCACTCATTCGTCCAAACTCAATTTGCACGTAATATCAAGACTTTTCAATGTGATAATGGTACCGAATACGTCAATAACACTTTACAAAGCTTCTTTGATACCCACGGCATGGTGTATCGTTTATCATGTCCCTATACATCACAACAAAATGGCAAAGAGGAACGACATATAAAATCTATCAACAACATCATCAGAACGTTACTAGCTCACGCTTCGATGCCCCTCTCCTTTTGGCATCATGCACTTGAAATGGCAACGTATCTTCTAAACATATTACCAACTAAACTTCTAGGATTTCAGTCTCCTACTCAAATTCTTTATCAATGTAACCCCATCTTTTCGTCACTTAGGGTCTTTAGTTGCTTATGTTACCCTCTTTTTTCCTCCCCCACTATACACAAATTACAAGAACGCTCTACTCCGTGCGTTTATCTTGGCCCAGCGCCAAACCATCGTGGGTCTAAGTGCTTCGATCCATCAAGTGGTAAAATTATAATTAGTCGGCATGTGAAATTCAATGAACATGAATTTCCTTTTTCCAAAACCAAACCTCCTCCCTTTACTGACTATGAACTATTGGACCCGACTCCATATCCACACCACTTACAATTTCTTAGCCTAACTCCGTCAGACAACCACACTGACCCTCCCTACGACATTCCCAACTCCCCACCTCAAATACAGCCCGTACCTACTGTGCTTCAACAAATTCCACACGCTGCTTCTTCCACCGCTAACACGGCCTCCCCGCATCATCCCCCACACCACAGAATTGTCTACCACGGACCGCCTACACTTTCACAAAATCCTCCTATCAGTAACACTTCTCATTCCATGACAACTCGCGCTAAAGACGGCATATACAAACCCAACTCAAAATACTTCTCCAGTCTCGTCACAACACAATCGCCTTCGATATCCCCTCTTCCTCAGTCACCTATCGATGCTTTACGTGACCCGAATTGGAAAACCGCAATGTTGGATGAATTTAATGCTCTTATTAGCAATGGAACATGGGAATTAGTACCTCGGCCTCTTAATGTGAATGTTATCCGGTCTATGTGGATTTTTCGTCATAAACGTAAATCTGATGGTTCATTTGAGAGGCATAAAGCCCGCCTTGTAGGTGATGGAAAAACGCAGCAGCAGGGCATTGATTGTGATGAAACGTTTAGTCCCGTTGTCAA
Source organism: Panax quinquefolius (assembly GCA_020205615.1). Lineage (NCBI taxonomy): Eukaryota > Viridiplantae > Streptophyta > Magnoliopsida > Apiales > Araliaceae > Panax > Panax quinquefolius. The sequence continues at coordinate 25,062,264 of CM035154.1, forward strand.
ACCGGCTACTATTCGTACCGTGCTCAGTCTCGCAATTTCGAAGTCTTGGTCAATTCATCAATTAGATGTCAAAAATGCATTCTTACATGGACATCTACATGAGACAGTCTATATGCATCAACCGATGGGTTTCATGACAAAAGTTCATCCACATCATGTATGTTTGCTTAAAAAATCTCTTTACGGCCTAAAACAAGCCCCTCGAGCTTGGTATCAGCGATTCGCTGATTTTGTGGCGACGTTAGGATTCTCTCACAGTAAGTGTGACCATTCTCTTTTCATATACAACAATGGCTGTCACACGGCATACATATTATTATACGTTGATGATATTATTTTGACTACATCTTCTGACCAACTTCGTAAGTGTTTTATGACTAAGCTAAGTGATGAATTTGCTATGAAGGATCTCGGTCCACTAAGTTTTTTCTTGGGTATTGCTGTGACTAGACACGCTAATGGTCTATTTTTATCGCAAAAACAATATGCTGCTGATATAGTTGAAAGGGCTGGAATGACCAACTGTAGTCCAAGCCACACTCCTGTCGACACTAAGTCAAAATTGAGTGGCGCTTCTTACGATGATCCGACTCGGTATGGTAGTCTTGCTGGTGCATTACAATATCTCACCTTTACCAGACCAGATATTTCCTATGCTGTCCAGCAGGTATGTTTACATATGCATGATCCTAAACAGGAGCACATGAACGCCCTGAAGCGTATTGTGCGTTATGTGAAGGGCACGTTATCCAGCCTTCATTTATATCGGTCTCCTACACACACTCTTCTCTCGTATACTGATGCGAACTGGGGTGGGTTGCCCAGATACTAGACGCTCTACTTCGGGTTACTGTGTGTTCTTAGGTGACAATCTCATCTCTTGGTCGTCAAAACGACAACCCACTTTGTCTCGATCAAGTCTTGAGCCGAAATATGGGGCGTTGCCATGTGGTTTCGACACTTACGGCTTCCTTCAATCTACTTGTTGAATTACATTGTCCCATTTCTCATGCTACTTTGGTATATTGTGACAATGTCGATTGCCATCTGCTTATCCGTGATCCAGTTCAACATCAACGGACCAAACATATTGAAATGGATATTCATTTTGTCCAGAGAAAAGTTGTTAAAGCGCGAAGTCCGTGTTTTACATGTACCTTCCCGCTATCAATTAGCGGATATCTTTACTAAAGGGCTACCACACATATTATTTGATGATTTCAGATCCAGTCTTAGCGTTCGTGAACCTCCCGATACGATCATGCGGCGTGTTAAAATATATGAAAATATATTCGGTATATTGTAATCCTTTAATTATGCTAAGTTTAGATATTAGTCAAATATTGTTAGCAAATGTTTAGCAAATGTACCGCTAGTTTAGCAAATGTACCCATTTAGAATATCTCATAGTTGCCAAATTGTAGGCCGAAGAAATCGATGTACATGTATATATAATTGTCAAAGATTAATGGGAAAGACAGGGAATTAATCTCTTTCACAAAAGTTGTTAAATGAAGAAGAGTGAGGCAACAAAAAATAATTAAAACATAAATTGCATGCATGGATTTCAATTAGAAATTATTGGGAAGCTAATAGATATAATATCGAAGTTCGTCTTTTTTGCCATATCTAGCCGACGGGTAAAACAAGTTGACCATCCAAAAATAAACTTCTATATTACTGTGTGGAGTAGGAGTGTGCAAAAAACGGATAAAACCGAATTACCGAACACAACCGAATTATTTTAACCGAATTATTTCGATTTTTCGGTTTTTTTCTTAATTTCGGATATATCCGATTTAATTATCGGTATTCGGTTTCGGGTATGGTTTTAAAAAATAGGTTATTCGGATAACCGAATAACCGAATCACACATAGCTCCTCAAGTTTGCATGTGATGATGACGTGTTGATATGTGAGTTGGAGTGTAGATTCCAGGCTTCCAGCTGTAAACAAGAAAAATGGGACAACACAATAAAAGGAACAAACCATTGAATATTGATAACTAAATTTTATTAACCCCTAAGCCCTAACTTATAACTTATAAGACTCCTCTGGTCCTCTTCATCATCCCATAACTTCTGACCCCAACCACTCCTCTTCAATCTTCATCATTCCATAAATCCTGACCGTGATAAACCTCTTCCAAAGACGCAGTTACAAATCGTTCACCTTATTTAGTCAAGCAACTAACGCAGAGGCCACCATTTCATTGGCCCGAGCTCGAACCCGAGACCTAGTGGGGGAGTTGGCCATCGGAGACAACGACGGTGACTCGGTCCGACGTGTTAACAAAGAATGACTTAACATCGGCGGAGCTCTAACCGTCCTTACAGTTGCGTCACGATGGCGGCGAGTTGGGTGGTCATCGGTGGATCTGAGCTTGACTACTTGGATTGCTTCTATGCTCGATATTCTACTTTCTCAAAGAGAAATTTCTCACACGGTGGTCTTCTTCTCCTCCATCGACCTCTTCTCTAAAAGCTCACCGTCATGGGTCTTCTCTCTCATTTTTGGGTCTTATTTGTGTTCTAAGTTATTACTCGAAATACCGAATTTATAATTCGATAATTCGGTATTCGGATATTCGGTTATTACAAAATTGGTTATTAGTTCTATAGTGAAAATATGAATATTTCGGTATTCGGTTATAACCGAATAACTATTCGTTGATTATATAACCGAATGATCAGTCCTAGTGTGGAGGAGGTTTTTTTACAGTTATTTATTTCAAATGCGAGTGAGAAGTCAAAAACTGAAACTAACTTCCCATTTTGAAACAAGTTCATATTTTGAAGGCAAACATCTTATGATTGTCATCTACTAAGGTTCATGGCATACATGTAAATTTGTGTGTAATCAAAAAATAATTAAGCAATAGATCATGACAAAAGTTACTTACAAAATGACGTGGTTTATTGTGGTTGGTTATTATCACTAGGTTCATCCATAATATATTATGGATCATTCACTAATTACACTATGTCATATCATTTTGTAAATTAGTTTTTATAAGTTTTTTGTCACAGTAAACACTCAAAACTAAGGGTGAAAATTGATTGAAAGTTTAATTAAATTGAAAGAAATAAGGTAGTTATTGTGATACATCCTCAAGAATAACTGACAGAAGGCGAGTTTGCTTTTTTAATTCAAGCCATTGATATTTGTTATGAAAAGTAGAGATCGTATTTGCCCATTTTTGATCCACAGTAAATATATGCTATGGATCTTCTCAATTTTTTTAATTAGTGGATTAAACTTTTAATTTTTTTAATTACGTCTAATTAATAGTAACACGTTAGAAATTGATGATATGACAGCGACATGTGACTAAAAAATGCTTATGTGTAATATTAAGTCTTATTTTAACATTTATTCCATTAATTTCTTATACTAAAAATGGTAAATATAAGATCATTATTATTTTTTTTGAAGTAAATTTAATACATTACAAACTCAGCTTAAAACAATCAATATAATGACAATTTTACCCATTTTAGTATAAAAAATTAAGGCCTAAATATAGATTAATTAATACCCTGAACTTTAATTTTATTTTATAATCATTAATAATCAATATAATTAATTTTTTATACCAAAAAAGATAAAATTATCATTAAAAAAATAATAATGGTCTTATATTATCTTTTTTGGTACAAAAAATTAATTGAATAAACGTTAAAAAGAAACGTAGCTCAGTTGGTGTGCTAGGCTTCTTGCAAAGCAAGAGTTTTTATGTTCAATAATTGGCCGTGATCAAGGTAGGGTGTGTATTTAATTTCAGTCAAAACTAGCAAAAATAAATATTACACATAAATATTTTTTAGTCACATGTCGTTGTCTGTCATCAATTTTCTGACGTGACACTATCAATTAGACGTAATCAAAAAAATTAAAAGTTTAATTCCCTAATTAAAAAAAATTTAGAAGACGGTCCCCAAAGTGGAAAAAAAAATTAAAAGTTTAATCCCCTAATTGAAAAAATCGAGATGACAATCTCTAAAATAAAAAAAATAAAAAATTAAAGATATTAATCTATATTTAGGCGTTAAGTTTTTTGTAACGTATTGTTGTTCGGACATAATGGAATGTAGTAAGATATGAATTGATGGAATGAACATTCTTTTAAACCCAAGGGGTGCTCAAGGAGTAGGGGTGTAAATCGAGCCAAATAGTTCGGTACTTGACTCGAGATCGGCTTGAAAATATGATCCAAAGCTCGAATTCGAAGTTAATCCGAGTCGAATCTGATCTATACTCGTTTTTTGTTTAATGATACACGAGACGAATTCGAGCATACCAGTATTCGTTCAAATTAGGGTTCGAGTATTTCATTTTTTCTCGAACCATACTCGATACCTGCTCGATGGATCATATTCGAATATTGGTCTGATCCATACTAGTAAGCTAAATATGTGATATTTATATCAATCTTTATAATTTTTGAAGTGTTGTATGAAATTGTGTAAACTTGTACTTGAATAAATCAATGAATTGAATGTAAATTTTTATTACATTCTTTATAATTTCAATACATAAATAAAAGTGAAAAAGTTTTATATATAAATATTAGTTAAGTAACCAATTTAGTATGTAGTGGTTTAGTTTTAAGTGAAATGGTTCATATTTGAAACTTGATTTGAAGGCTCATGAGTAACTCATTTTGTAAACGAGTCGAGTACTTACGAGCCGAGTAGGTCCGAGTAATGATCTGAGTCGAATCTGGTGCAAAAATATAAATCCCTTACCGAATCCGAGTTGAATTCGAGCTCAATTTTTTCGAGTCGAGCCGAATCTGAGCATGAAAGTGTTCGCTGAGATTCGACTCGTTTACACCCCTATCAAGGAGATTTCCTATTTTTCTTGACTTCTTAGGTTATACCTTACGTTAAACACTTCGGAAAAAAATTTCGGAATGCAACAAGTCGATATGGGAGGTGCATTTTTAAGATCGTTCAGATGGACTTGGTCTTAGTTGATGTGTAAGTTGGTCCGAAAAAAAAATCCCATTTTAAAATAGCATTTTGATAAAATGATGCATATATATATGTATATAAATTTGACTACATGTGATATGGAACTTAAACAATTTTGAGTCAGGGGTGATAGGATCCAACCTATTCTTAGGTTATCCCTAGTTTATATGTTCAATGGAGAAAATAAGTCATTGTTGCTGATTGTGTTGTTATCGATGTGGTTCCATATGTATTCTAAGATTACTACATATGTTGCACAATCAAGGTTGAGTTATACTCTAACAAAGTTATTGTATCAAATGTGAAATACTTTGTCTATATGAACTAAAAGTGGAGTCGCTTCTTTTAGAGGGTTAATTGTGATTTATTCTCTTTGAGGTTTATGAAACAGGATTTTGTGCATGACGATAATAGCGCAATGCATTGAGAATACTGACCGTGGAGGAGGATTTTGTATGCGTGTGACAATTTCAGTCATGTCATTTAGGGCTTGAGGTTCAATCTGCAGACACTACATGACTTTGAGTTGTTTACACTAAGAGAAGGTTCAATGTTCGTCACACCTTTTTTTATGCATACAAGCCTTGGAGTTGTTTGATAGAAATTATTTGGAAGAAAATTAGTTTTTTCAAACAAGTGGGGATTGTTATATATTGCTCCTTATTTTATACTTTCGGGAGTTGTTATTTGTCATATTTGAGTTTGATAAAACTCCTTTGTGGACATAATTAAAGTATAAAAGGTGTAGTTTATTGTCCTCTATGTGAAGAATAAGAGAGTAATTATTCATTTGGTTCAAGCTCAAATCATTTGACTTGTGTTTATTAATGTATAAAGTGAGATATTTGATAAGGGGTAAATTTGTTTGTTAAACGTAGTTTGTCTTGGTTCCATATTGATTAAATAAACGATTACTAGCTGCTTTATAATAAGCATAAGTGGTATAATCTTATTTAATTATATGGAACAAAAAAAATCCAATATATTTTGAATTTGACAACTAGTTAATTTTAAAAAAATTACCGCGTCTCTCCATTTTTTCTATTTACATATAATATTATTAATAATTTGTAACTTACATCATTATGACTAATACGTAACTTACAATATTATTTAGTAATAATGTGTAATTAAATAGAATTGACAATAGTTGTGATGCTCCCAAAATAGGTATACATCACCCATCTTGAGTCGTCGCCAAAGAAATAGTACAGAAATCAAATACAAACTTCTTTAATACAACTGTCATGTAAAAATACGACATAACATAGCTGAGTTTATTACATGAATATTGTCTTCTAGACAATATCCAAACTCAAATTCAATCCTCATTACATTTATTAGCACACTAAGTAGTGAGGACTACTAAAACAACCATCTCGGACCATCACTCCGAATATCCCCGACTAGTCCCGGCTACGTTCTCATTTCCCGAAGAGAACAATGAAAGCAAAAGGGTGAGCTCAACTAGCCCAGTAAGAAATATTATGACTAAGATAATACAGAATAAATTATCATTAGCCTTCAACAGTGTTAAATTGACAAAATACAATAAACATCAAGTTTAACTGCAGCGGAACAAGCAATCCATTAGAAGAGTCAAGTAGAGCATGATATCTACTATCTTCTATGATTTAAAAAGTTTTTCATTCACTTTATTGCTGAGACTCAACTTAATAAATAAACCACATCATCAAATCATCCCTACACTACGGGCCAAGGATATTCATGTAATCATCAATAGTCATGATTATACCGAATATATAATCTCTGGTCATAATCATACCAACAACTTTCCATCAATGCACTACGGGCCAATGAGGACTTTTACCACATTATTTGTAACATTAATTACGGGTCATGATTATACCGAATGATCCCTGGTCATAATCATACCAATCAACAGTCCATCTATGTACGTAAGCCAAAGATGACTTTCATCACAATATAAGCATGAGGATGATGACAATGATATAAGCATTAATCAAACGAAATCAAGGATAAATATTAAAGACTTTAAATTTATCCAGAATTTAAAAATATTCAAATTGTCAACATGATACTGCTTTGTGGAGTAAAATTCAAGAATAATATTAATGTATCAAAAATAATTTGGATAGAAAAGAAATATATTTTTCGAGTGAATAGTATCACGTGAATAGTACCCTGTGAATAGTACTTTGGGAATAGTACCTCGTGAATAGTACCCCAACATAAAAAGTGCCCCAAATACCCGAGTGAATAATATTTGAATAAATAGTAACCGGGTGAATAGTAACTCGTGAATAGTACTCTGGAATGAAAAGTGTCTCGAATACCCGAGTGAATAATATTTGAGTGAATAGTAACCCGTAAATAGTAACTCATGAATAGTATTTCGGTATGAAAAGATCAATAATTATCAAGAAAGCTCAGAATAATATTTTCATGAAAAGATACTGGATGAAGCGCAAATTTCAAGGACATTCTACTAATTTTACGGAGTATAGAAGCAATACTTTAACAAAATAAGGGTATAATCAGGAATATGAGACGAAATAATATTACTCACATACTACAGAGTATGGAAGAAAATATTATTCCTTATGAATATTGAATAAAAATAATATCCCTTATCTCAGAAGAAGACTGGATACTGGAATAGTGAGGTAGCAGACTTCTCTTCTTCTTTCTCTCTATAGTTTCTCTCTCTATAGCTTCTCTCTCTATAATTTCTCTTGTGAGTCTTAGTGAATTGGTGAGAATGAAAGAAGAATGAGCTTCTATTTATAAGAAAATATAGTTTCGATAATTGCACGTTTTGGGCTCGAAATATTACAGTATAATACCTTCATCTTTTCCTTCATTTTTAATTTAGTTCTGCAAGTATTATCAAAGTTGCACCACCTCCCCTAATAGTACATCATGTGAATACATAGTACATTCATGTGAATCAATAATTCTATACATGTGAAAAAAATAGTTACAGTATAGTACCTTCATTTATGCCTCCATTTTTAATTTACTCATGCAAGTATTATCAATCTTGCACCACCTCCCTTAATAGTACATGCATGTGAATCAATAGTACACACATGTGAACAAATAGTTATAAGCATGTGAATTAATAGCAATTAATTACTCATTTATCCGATTAATTACCTGATTAGTCAATATAACCTCTAGAAATCAATTATTATCGAAATAAATGTCGATTTCCACTAACACTAATAATCCCAACACAATAGAACTATCAATTTCATCTTTAATCAACACGAATTATTCATCATTAATATTATAACTCACAATATTTAACAACCAGATCATTCCCAGGAAAGAGGGGGCTTTCCGATAAGGATTTCTCCCCATTGACGCGCAATTAGGTGACCAAACCTCTCCTCGACAGAACTTTCTAGACATCGTCAATATTACAAATAATAATATGAATAACTTTATCGTCTCAATTATTGATTTAATAATATAAAATATTGATATTGTGACAATAATCGAATCATTAATATGAAAGATATTATGTAGTAATTACTGTAGCAATAATTGAGTATAACTGAGTGACTTCTCACGTAAGCATCAATAATCAATACCGTGTTCTAATATGCGACCACGCCAGACATCGTACTTTTACCAACGGGGTAGTTCAACGGTTTAACGGTAAAACTTTCGTAGTTATTTTTATAAAAGATAATTATGTCATTTTCTAACTACGACAATACTTTCATTTGTGGGGTCCACCAATGATTGTGTGTAGTCATTTAATATTCCTGTTAAAACGAATATTCCGTGACCAATCGAATATTATATAACCACTTGTTTACTTTGCAAAATTTGTAAATATTATCCATAAATATAACATTATATCAAATCCACAGCATAATATTCAAAAATATATTTCGAAAAAATTAATCTTTATTCATAAAAGTTGGGGTCTTACAATAGTTGTTACTATTACACACACACACACACACACACACATACACATATATATATATATGAGAAATGAAGAATATATACTTACATTATAAGAAGACAAATTGCACATAAAATTCTCTTATCTCTCACTTAGTTTTTTCTATAAACGTATAACTATCACACAAAAAAGTTCGACTAGAACCAGGGGCGGATCTGTTAATTAAAGGGCAGCATAGGCAGCTGCCCTTACTGGATTTTTTTATATAGGTATAGAAATAAGGATAGATATATAAGTTAATAAACTTAATGGGGCATATTAATGGAAGAGTTAAACTTGGAGAGAGCAAAAATAAATTTATAAATCAATTCTTAATATAAGTACAAAACATTTCTTTATTTTAAGAATTGATGAAATCTTAGAAGTATACACAACATTTTAGAAGTACCCATCTTTCGCCCAAATAACCCAATCAGGCACCAACGTGGAGCGAAAGCCACCGAGAGGAGAACCAAATGGAGCAAACATAGCCCCCAATTCGGTCTTCTCTTTTCCCCTTGTGGTCTATCTGCATTCATTCAAACTTTTTATAACCCTCTCCGATCATCCATTACAAGTACTTTTGATTCTAAATTTTTGATCTAGTAGTTTTTAGATTTCTAAGTTTTGATTATCTCTCTATATTTTTTGTATAGTTTTTGATTTTAAATGTTCATCGAATTATTAACGTGTGAACTATGAGGAATTGTTTGATTTAAGTTTGATTTTTTTTTACTAATTTGGTTGACTGTGGTTACTGTTTGTTTGGTCTGATTGAGTTTTTATTTTTGGGCTATTTGATTTTCAATTAAAAATTGGATCATTTTAGTTGAGTAGTTTCTGTATTTTATTGTGATACCTTATAATAATTTTGCAATATTTTATAATGAGAAACTTATAAACTTTATTGATGTAAAGATACGGGAGAAGGAAATCATAGTAATAATAACCTATTTATCCAAATGCTTTTTAGCCTTTTACTAAAGTTTTATTTCATTACATTTTAGTTTGTGTAGGTGGTGTAGATCAAACTGATTTGCTTTAACTAGTTTTGTATTATTCAATATTATTGATTATTAGTTTTGTCTTTATAACGAGTTGTTTTGGTTGTAGACTGTTCCAGGGTATGATGTTGCTGGTGTGGTAGTAAAGGTTTGGAAACAAGTTAAATTAAAGTCTAAAAGAAGGTGATGAAGTGTATATGTAAAACCCCAAATTTTATGAAATGAAAATATTCAATTTTCTTATAATTATTATTTTATTTAGTAAATGGTTAAATTGATAAAGGTTAAAGTTAAGGGTGACATTTGAAAATTTTGCAAAGTAAGCAAGTTGATATAAAATATTTGTTGTGTCGGGGAATATTTGATTGGTCGGGGAATATTCGTTTTAACAGAGAATATTCGTACGACGAAACAATCATTGGTGGACCTCACAATGGAGGTATTGTCGTAGTTAGAAAATGACTAAAATATTTTTAAAAATAACGGCGAAAGTTTTACCGTTAAACTATTGAACTACCTGGTAGTAAAAGTACAGTAATACGCATGGTTGCGTAGTATAGCACACGATATTGATTATTGATCCTTACGTGAGAAGTCACTCAGTTATACTCAATTATTGCTACAGTAATTGCTGCATCATATCTCTCATATTATTGATTTAATTATTGTCACAGTATCATCTGCATAATATTTTATATTATTAAATCAATAATTGAGACGACAAAGTTATTCATATTATTATTTGTAATATTGACAATGTCTAGAAGTTCTATCAAGGAGATGTTAGGTCACCTAATTACGCGTCAATAGGGAGAAATCCTTATCGAAACCCCCCTCTTTCCTGAGAATGATCTGGTTGTTAAATATTGTGAGTTATAATATTAATGATGAATAAGTTCGTGTTAATTAAAGATGAAATTGATATTTCTATTGTGTTGAGATTATTAGTGTTAATGGAAATCCACATCTATTCCGATAATAATTGTTGTCTGGAGGTTATATTGACCAATCGAATAATTAATCGGATAAATGAGCAATTAATTGCTATTAATTCACATGCATATAACTATTTGTTCACATGTGTGTACTATTGATTCACATGTATGTACTATTATAGGAGGTGATGCAAGATTGATAATACTTGTATGACTAAATTAAAATAATAGAGGTATAGATGAAGGTACTATACTATAATTATTTTTTTCACATGTATAGAACTATTGATTCACATGATGTACTATTAGGGGAGGTGGTGCAAGTTTGATAATACTTGCAGGACTAAATTAAAAATAAAGGTATTATACTGTAATATTTTGAGCCCAAAACGTGCAATTATCGAAACTATGTTTTCCTATAAATAGAAGTTCATTCTTTCTTCATTCTCATCAATTCACTAAGACTCACAAGAGCAATTATAGAGAGAGAAGTTATAGAGAGAAAGAAGAAGAGAAGTTTGCTACTTCACTATTCCAGTATCCAGTCTTCTTCTAAGGTAAGGGATATTATTTATTTCATATTCTGAAGAGATATTATTTTTCGTATTCGTATGAATATTATTTTCATTCAATATTCGTAAGGAATATCATCTTCGTTCAATATTCGTAGGAATATTATTTTCGTTCAACAGACGTAATGGATATTATTTCTTTTATATTCATGAAGAGAGTTATTTTTTTCAATACTCGTAAGGGTTATTACTCCATTCTTTATTATTCTGTTGGAATAACATGTCTACGCGGACTACCGTGTGTGTGGTGAAATTCTTCTGTTATTCCATTCTTTATTATTCTGTTGGAATAACCTGTCTACGCGAACTACCACATGCATGGTGAATGACCCTTCGTATTTATTTTTTTATTATATTGTGAAAATGATCTGTCTACGTGGATTACCGCATTGCGGATGAAAATTCATTTGCAGTTTCGTATATTCTATTATACTCGTATGAGATATCCTTTCTTTTATACTCATCATGGAATATCATTTTTTTTTGTATTTTCCTTTTATGTGTACTATTCATGGAGTACTATTTATAGGTACTATTCACAAAGTACTATTCATGAGTACTAATCACAAAGTACTATTCATGGGGTACTATTCTCAAAGTACTATTCACGGAGTACTATTCACCCAGAGCAATATTCATGATAAAAATTGATTTCTTTTCGGTCTAAATCATTTTTGCTACAATATCATTCTTGAATTTTACTCCACAAAGCAGTATATATCATGTTAACAATTTGATCATTATTGAATTCTGGATAAATTAAATTATAAATCTTTAAAAGTTTATCCTTTGTTTTCTTTTAATTGAATTCTTATATCATTGTCATCATCCTCATATTGTGATGAAAGTCATCTTTGGCTTACGTGCATAGATGGACTGTTGATTGGTATGATTACGACTAGGGATCATTCGGTATAATCATGACCCGCAATGTTATAAATGATGTGGTAAAAGTCTTCATTGGCCCGTAGTGCATTGATGGACAGTTATTGGTATGATTATGACCAGAGATTATTTGGTATAATCATGACCATTGATGATTACATGAATATCCTTGGCCCGTAGTGCAGGGATGATTTGATGGTGTGGTTTATTTATAAAGTTGATGAAAAACTTTTTAAATTAGTAAATATCATGCTCTACTTGACTCTTTTAATGGATTGCTTGTTTCGCTGCAGTTGTTGATCTAAAACTTATTGTCTATTATATTCTATCAATTGTTATACTGTTGAAGGCTAAGGATAATTTATTCTGCATTATCTTAGTCATAATATTTTTTACTGGGCTAGTTGAGTTCACCCTTTTATTTCATTGTTCTTTTCAGGAAATGAGAATATAGCTGGGACGAGTCGGAGAACGGAGTGATGGTCTAGGATAAGTGGATTTAGTAGTCCTCACTATTCTATGAAATAGTGTGATAATATTTGTAATGAGAACTCCATTGAGTGTGGATATTATCTAGAAGACAATATTCGTGTTAAAACTCTCAGTTTATGTTTTGTCGTATTGTACACGACAGTTGTATAATTAATTTTATATTTGATTTTTGTACCATGTATTTCGCGACTCAAGATGGGTGATGTATACTTATTTTGGGGGCGTCACAATATATATATATATATATATATATATATGGAGACATAAGTGAGAAAGCATTAGATGGACCTAAATAGTCTTATTCTTTGGCAGAGTACACTGCTGTTGAGAAGAAATTGTTACTCTGAAACCTAAAAATCTACATTTTGTTAAAGCTGCCCGTTTAATTACCATTTGTAATTGAGACCGCTTATGAAGGTCTCCAAAGGTCTAAATTTTCAGTCAGTAAATCAATCCTTATTTTGGGAGGTGTTGGTTATTTAAAACCTTATAAAAATGTACCAAATTAAAACTAGTTTATAATTTGAAATTAATTCATGATCTTATTTAAATATAGAAAACAAATTTACTTTGAGGTTTTGAGCATTTGAAAAATCAATCAAATTGAACTATGATAAGCAATCAAAGTAAGTTCCTAAATTGTATCTAAATGTTTTTTATTTTGAATTTTTTTTTTTATTTTGGATTATGAATATTTATTTGGTACGGCCACGGTGGAGAGGATATTTTCAGTGATGAATATTATTTAAACCACTCTTCGAAACCAAATTGTAAGACCCCAACTTTTATGAATAAAGATTAATTTTTCTCGAAATATATTTTTGAATATTATGGTGTGGATATGATATAATGTTATAGTTGTGGGTATAATATTTATAAATTTTGCAAAGTAAGCAAGTTGTTATAAAATATTCGATGTGTCGGGAAATATTCATTTTAAAGGGAATATTCGTACGACGGCACAATCATTGGTGGACCCCATAATGGAAGTATTGTCGTAGTTAGAAAACGACAGAATTATCTTTTTATAAAAATAACGGTGAAAGTTTTACCGTTAAACTGTTGAACTACCCGGTAGTAAAAGTACAGTAATACACGTGGTTGCGTAGTATAGCACACGGTATTGATTATTGATGCTTACGTGAGAAGTCACTCAGTTATACTCAATTATTGCTACAATAATTGTTGCATCATATCTCTCATATTATTGATTTAATTATTATCACAGTATCATCTGCATAATATTTTATATTATTAAATCTTAATTGAGACAACAAAGTTATTCATATTATTATTTGTAATATTAACAATGTCTAGAAGTTCTGTCAAGGAGAGGTTAGGTCATCAAATTGCGCGCCAATATGGAGAAATCCTTATCAAAAAGTTCCATCTTTCCTGAAAATGATTTGGTTGTTAAATATTGTGAGTTATAATATTAATGATGAATAAGTTCGTGTTGATTAAAGATGAAATTGATAGTTCCATTGTGTTAGAATTATTAGTGTTAGTGGAAATCAACATTTGTTTCGATAATAATTGATGTCTGGAGGTTATATTAACCAATCGGGTAATTAATCGAATAAATGAGTAATTAATTGCTATTAATTCACATGCTTATAACTATTTATTCACATGTGTGTACTATTGATTCACATGTATGTACTATTAGGGGAGGTGGTACAAGATTGATAATACTTGTATGACTAAATTAAAAATAGAGGTATAGATGAAGGTACTATACTGTAACTATTTTTTTCACATGTATAGAACTATTGATTCACATGAATGTACTATTGATTCACATGATGTACTATTAGGGGAGGTGGTGCAAGTTTGATAATACTTGCAGGACTAAATTAAAAATGAAGGAAAAGATGAAGGTATTATACTATAATATTTCGAGCTCCAAAACGTGTAATTATCGAAACTATATTTTCTTATAAATAGAATATCATTCTTCTTTCATTCTCACCAATTCACTAAGACTCACAAGAGCAATTATAGAGAGAGAAACTATAGAGAGAAAGAAGAAGAGAAGTCTGCTACCTCACTATTCCAGTATCCAGTCTTCTTCTGAGGTAAGGGATATTGTTTTTGTTTAGTATTTATAAAGAATAATATTTTTTTCCATACTCTGTAGTATGTGAGTAATATTATTTCGTCTCGTATTTCTGATTACACCCTCATCTTGTTAAAGTATTGCTTCTATACTCCGTGAAATTAGTAGAATATCCTTGAAATTTGCGCTTCATCTAGTATCGTTTCACAAGGATATTTTCTGCACATTCTTGTTAAATTTTAAGCTTTTCATGCCGGAGTACTGTCCATGAGTACTATTCATTTATACTGTACTATTCACAAAAATACTATTCACAGGTACTATTTATAAAGCACTATTCATGAGTACTATTCACAAAGTACTATTCACGGGGTATTATTTCCGAAGTACTATTCACCTGGGTACTATTCACCCAGAGTACTATTCATGACAAAAATTAATTTTTTTTTCCAGTCCAAATCATTTTTGATACAATATCATTCTTGAATTTTACTCCACAAAGTAGTATCATGTTGGCAATTTGAACATTATTGAATTCTGGATAAATTAAATTATAAATCTTTAAAATTTATCCTTTGTTTCTTTTAATTGAATTCTTATATCATTGTCATCATCTGCATGCTTATATTGTGATGAAAGTCATCTTTAGCTTACATGCATAGATGGACTGTTGATTAGTATGATTATGTCCAGGGATCATTCGGTATAATCATGACCCGTAATGTTACAAATGATGTGGTAAAAGTCCTCATTGGCCTGTATTGCATTGATGGACAGTTGTTGGTATGATTATGACCAGGAATTATTCGGTATAATCATGACCATTGATGATTACATGAATATCCTTGGTCGTGGTGCAGGGATGATTCGATGATGTGGTTTATTTATTAAGATGAGTCTCAGCAATAAAGTTGATGAAAAACCTTTTTAAATCATAGAAGATAGTAGATATCATGCTCTATTTGACTCTTTTAATAAATTGTTTGTTTCGCTACAGTTAAACTTGATGTTTATTGTATTTTATCAGTTTAACACTGTTGGAGGCTAGCTAACGATAATTTATTCTGCATTATCTTAGTCATAATATTTCTTATTGGGCTAGTTGAGATCATCCTTTTGCTTTCATTGTTCTCTTCAGGAAATGAGAACGTAGCCGGGACTAGTCGGGGAACGGAGTGACGGTCTAGATGTTGCATTAGTAGTCCTCACTATCCTGTGAAATAGTATGATAATAAATGAGGACTTATTTTGAGTTTGAATATTGTCTAGATCGAAGACAATATTTGTATTAAAACTCACAGTTCATGTTGTATAATTAAGTTTGTAATTGTATTAAGTACCATGTATTTGACGACCCAAGATGGGTGATGTATACCTATTTTGGGGGCGTCACACAAATGATCGATAAATCGTTGAGCGATTGTTTGGTTGTTTACATTGAAAATGATAATGAAGCTATCTTAGAACATTTTCAAGCTATGGAGTCTAACAGGATAGCATTGTAATTTGTAAATATTATTATGATAAATTAATATTATGATTAGTTCAAGTTTCTTTATTTAACTTCAACAACAAAAATTAGTTAAAATCCGCCCCTATTACATGGAAAATATTTTTGAATCCGCCCCCGACTAGAATATTTTATGAATTGTTATCACAAGATTGTTTAACTTATCCATAATTAACTTGACATATATATATATATATATATATATATATATATATATATATATATATATATATATATATATATATATATATATATATATGAAAAGTATATCCCTTGTAATTTATAATAAATTAATCTTAGTGGGAGTTTTAAAGACCTTAAAAGACAAGTATCATATTTTTTGGCAAATTTTCATTTATGACTATAAAGCTAAGTTCAATATGATATAAGAACGCAAATATTATAAACTCTAGAAAGTTGGTATTTTTTGAGCACATAATTTTATTTTATTTTTCATTTTTATCCTTAAAAGCCAACAATTTACTTTAAAATAAAATTGGGGTCTACTTTAACAATTTCTTTCATTTTTGAAACTAGCTAGGGTATTAATTATAATCAAATTATATTGCTTACACATTAATTAATTTCTATAGAATTGATTAAATAATATACACAAATCACAGTAATTGGCTAATTGTAATTTTCACATCAAGTAAAATACAACTTTATTCACTAAAACGTCCATCATTATTCATTAGATTCAAAACAAGACTACTACAAACCAGACAGATCGAGGAGTAAATATACAGACATTAAACAACTTAGATCTTGGCAGACTAGTTCTGGAGCAACAATTGATTCGACCGAACCCTTGGTGGGTACTTGGGCACGAACTTACGCACCCACACATGCTTCCCATTTATGGTAAACTTAGCTTTGGGCTCACCATCAAGAATTCTGTAAATGGTACGAACCCGAAAGAACACAACCCTAGCAAACAGAGGTTGCTCATCATCCCCCCTCACTTCCTGCATGTAGAAGGACTCGATGCAATCCCCAAACAACATAGTAAAAAAGTCCCTCACTTCCCATTCAGCCACCGGATATCCTTTAGAAAATGTAACAAACATAGCCCTATCTTCGGCTCGTACATGCCCCTCTTCTAATTCAGAATTATTATTATTATTATTATTTCTAAATCCAAGCTGAGCAAAGCCATGGACCAGCAGTGACTGATGAAAAAGAATCTGATTATTTCTAATAATAATAGCTTCATTCATGAGGTCTGTAAATACCTTGGAGCAGACTTCACTGTCAACTTTCGCCAGCTCACGAATTGCAAGATCGCGGTTTTGTTGAAAAAACTGCAAAGAGATCTCGTGTTTTACGAGGCTGTGAGTGAGAGGAATCTCATGAGTACCGGCTGCAGCTTCCAATGCTAATAGAGATGGTGTGGTGTAAATGCGGCCGAGGCATACGACAGCTTCATCCGCAAGGTCGTTTATTAAAACTGGAGGTAAGGTCAAAATCCTTTTGATGATATTGTGGAAGCTATTTCTTTCTAACCATAGCCATAAGGCCATGATCTGCATGCATTCCACAGGCTCACGATAAAGGTCAAATACTAAGGCCGAGTATAATTTTCTATCGACGGAGTGAAACAGGTTTAAATCCTCTAGGGGAATAAACATGGCTACTACGAAAGCCAGCAAAAGATTCATGGATGCCATATATAGTATTGAACTGAAAACCTGCAAATACAAAATTAACATCATCAAAATCATCAATATATAGATCTCCCTATGTATAAAATAGTAATTCTCCCTCCCTCCCCTAAGACTGGTTTTGTTTGATTTTTCTGGCCATTTTTTTATTGATAATTATGCAAATTTATTTATATTTTTAAACTTAAAAAAATTGGTCAATTTTACTTTAAAAATAAAAATAAGTCGTCTTAGTGGGACCAAGAGAGTAATAAAGATATTGTGGTGACTATGAAACACCATTTTAAAAGCATTAAATTTCAACTTTTCCTCACTTTATACCCAAAAACTCAACTAATGAAGAACTCTTATATAGGGAATTGTTTTTTCTCAAGTAAAAGTAGTATTTTCACAATAATTTTATAACATCAATAATAAGTGGGTCTCACACTTATGTGAGAGACACGTTATAAAAATCTTAATATTTATTTGGAATAAAAATAATTTTGTATATATATATAATGGAAGTACACAGTTGTATAAATTTTAAATGTACACAATATATGATCGTAGAGTTAAATCACTCTACGATCGTAGAATAATCGATGATAGTAGTAGAGTAGTCACTACCACTCGTAAAAATGTATATAATTCTCGGAGACTCTACGATCGAAAAAAACTGATCATTAATTTGAGTATGCCTTGTTGTGTATCTCTGCTTGAACTTATATATATATATAGAGAGAGAGAGAGAAAGAAAGAGAGAGAGAGAAAAAGAGAGAGAGAGAGGGGTTGATATGTAACCAAACACTCTTAAACGAAGAATTTCAAATAAAAATTGCTTTTAGACTAGCCCTAATGCTACGCGAAACGAGCACTATGTTTAGTTGAAACAAAAATTAATTAACTATATACATTCCTACGAATTAGTCAAGAGGGCAAATTAATCATTCCAAGAGAAGAAAATTCACGGGGATCATTGTCTAAACCCTTGTAATGTGTTTGTAAGTTTGGATAAAGAAGAAAAGAAAAGAATTTAAAATTTATAGTAAAAGAGAGATCGATCAAAAACAAAGAAAAAAGGTGAAAGAACAGAAATAAAAGAGAGGCGGCTTCCTCATGTAATCAGTGAATGAGCACAAATGGAGCCCCAAATTGAAATGAAGCTCAAATTGCATCTGCACTAAAGTATAGAAAACAAATATGAAGATCAATGAAAGCCACAAAATAGAAACTATATAGAATATATATACCTGTATAGCAACTAGCTAGGAAGCAAGAAATTGAAAAACCTGTTGGGAAATTTCCTTGGAGAGAAAATTGCTAGGTTTCTTTGTGAAGCCATGCCTATCACCCTGACTGCATTTATAATCCATTCAATGGAGGTATGAGAAGGAAAGACGCGAATAAAGCCAATATTGATGAAGTAGTACTTAACATTTTATTTATATATACAGTCAAGAGTACATAATATTATTTTGGAACCATTTAAAGAAAAAGAATCATCCTTAAAGGGGTGTGATTAATTGGTTTTACTTTTTTTTAACGGTTGATATTGTGGTAAAAATATTGTTCTTGAAAAAAAATTATATTTAACGATATTTTGTAATTATTTTAATGCACTTGACACTTTTAGCAACATTTGTTGATTTGATAATGTCGTTTTTGTCTTCTTCATTTTGTGTATATGATACGTAATTAACGGATCCAGTCGGTTATCATGAAATTAACTTCATGATAAGTTTGTCAATTGACCAATACAGTATTAACACACAGAGAAAAAGATCACTCTCCGACTTGCGTATCGACACTATATTGATCAATTGATCAAAATTAATTTCAAACTAACCACTCCTGTAATTAACCATTCAATTCTTTTCCATTTTTACCACCCGCAACATCTGGCTCAAGAATTTTTCATACATGGCACGAGGGCGAAGAGACCGAGGAACTCAGTTAGATACAAAAGTGGCCGATGAACTATTGTTGCACACTGGTACTGCACTTACTAATAAAAGCCAAAAGTGGTTGTTGCATATAGCATGTAACGTTTGCATGGGTTTGACTAAAAAATCTGTCGCAACTCTAAGAAGCCACAATTCATTCAATGTAAACTAACATAATTTTGTATAGGTGGTGTCCATTTATTCTAATTACAGATTTTCTCAATATCTGTTGCATTAATTCGTCAATATCTGTTGCATTAATTCGTATTAATTTATCTCATATTTAATTGCTGAATCAAATTTCAAATTTAAATTAATTTATTTTCAATTCATTAAAGGGTTATTAATTAATGTTTAACCTATGACATATAGATGAGATCCTCAGTATTACCCTTTGTGCCTGCTTTCAAGTAGAAAAAATTTCATGTTCCTTAATCTCCCGTGCTTTAATTTTCTTTTGTGACCTTAAAAAAGAGGGAAGATACACATTATTGTTACTTTAATAACTCTTACGAGGCACGAGATAGTTTATAAATATTTAATAATTTATTATTGATATATTTATCATTTTTTTATTAACATAGTATATATATAATGTTGAAGATAATCGTATATATTTCACGATATATGAAAAGTTTACATTGTATTGGAAAAAAAATAGAGAATTGTATGACTGACTCGGTATTGACTTAAGGTCAACTAAAATGACTCCAAAAATGATTGAATATGATCTCTTAATGTCTTGTTATATATATAGTTATACAAGTATAAGAATTTCATTACTGTGACCGAGAAAGATTTTGTATCAATTAATCATGACTAATTTAATTACAGGTTCATAAAAGAGTTAATTACTCCCTCCGTCTTTAAAATTAAAGATGATGAGTAAAGTACATTTTTTACACATTAAAAAAAAAAAATAGAGAAAATAGAATAAAAATAATTTTAAATTTATCCTTATTAGTCTCATAAGATTACATAAAGTGATGAATACTCTTATTTTTTTATATTAATGGATTCCATTAAATTAAATAACATACTTACCGTTCATTTTATATACTAGAGGGATTAATTTTCAAACTCAATAACGGCAGATGCATGATTTTTTTCTTAACCTATTATATGTAGCTGAATATATATTCTAAGTATGATTGATTGCATATCTGACCCCAAAGTATGCATTCTTTTACACTTAGTACTTTAAGATTTAAAAACTCTCATCCGCTACCTAAATTACTGTTAATTAACCATAATTGACCATTTTCTTATTTTCGGACAAAAAAATAGCCAAAATTATCATGTGTTCTAGTAGAGAGTATACCTACGGTTTGACCGTACTCTTTATATTTGGCTGAATAAAATTATTTAAAAGAATTTTAATTCCAACTTAATACAAAATCAAACTCAGATACTATTAAATTTCAATTTTCAATCTTCTCCATCTCTATCATGAAACTTAAAATTTTTAAAATCCAAAATCATCAACATCTTCATCTTCAATTCAAACTTCTACATCAAAACTTATGCATCAGCTTTGAACATTCATCCCACCCCCACTGCCACAATTCATAAAACCCAAATCAAAAAATTTTAATCCAAAAACTCTAAACTATTTATCATCATCAAAAGATGATTTATCCTACTAACAAATACATCAAACACCAACAATAAATTCAACACATTCATCTTGAATATTAAGATCAACATATTAGGATTTTAGAAATTAAATCCAACCACTAATTTACCCAATCAAGAATAGATATTAAGAAACCAAATTCAACAACTTATTATTCAGCCATTAATTAATTTACCCAATACATACCATATTTGAGACCATTTTCTCTCTCATTCCCAATATATACCTATATCGATCTGAATGACGTCTTTTTCTCCGAGTAAAATTCATCTTTTGTAGGTAACGATAAAGGCAAAACGTAATTAATGTCTAAAAGTTTTGACAGCTATCAACACTAGAACCTTGCGATCAAAAAACTTTTTGGATAAATTCGAATAGTTATGAAAACTAGACATGTACACAAATCCAATACCTATATATCGATCTAAATTACGTCTTTTTTTCTGAGTGAAATCCATCTTTTGCATGTAACGATAAAGGCAAAGCGTAATGTCCAAAATTTTTGACAGCTATCGACACTGGAACCTTGGGATCAATATACTTTTTGGATCGTATTGATGATTCTCAATCTAACTAAATTCGAATAGTTATGGGAATTAGACATGTATAGAAATTCAATACCTATATCGATCTGAATTACGTCTTTTTCTTCGGTTAAACGTAATGTCCAAAATTTTTTACAGCTATCAACACTAGAACCTTGGGGTCAATAAACT
This sequence comes from Panax quinquefolius, assembly GCA_020205615.1. Lineage (NCBI taxonomy): Eukaryota > Viridiplantae > Streptophyta > Magnoliopsida > Apiales > Araliaceae > Panax > Panax quinquefolius. Next base: position 25,084,581 of record CM035154.1, read on the forward strand.
TTTTCGATCTTATCGATGATTATCTAACTAAATCCGAATAGTTATGGGAACTAGACATGTACGAAAATCCAATACCTATATCAATCTGAATTACGTCTTTTTCTCCAGGTGAAATCCATCTTTTGCAAGTAACGGTAAAGGCAAAACGTAATGTCCAAATTTTTTGACAATTATCAACCCTTGGGATCAATAAATTTTTTGGATCTTATTGATGATTATCTAACTAAATTCGAATAGTTATGGGAACTAGACATGTACGAAAACCTGCACTAAATAAAAAACAATATCATGATTAAAGGAGTAAAAAACCCTAATTACGTGCTCAAAGTCGGTTGTTATGTGTCTTTAATTCTTATATTGTTACTTCCTCCGTTCCTAAAAGATAGTCGTTTTAGAAGGAAAAAATTTGTTCCAAAATATTTGTCGTTTATAATTTTCGAGGAGAATAAATTATTTACTTTCCTATATTACCCCTACTTTCTCTCATTGTCCCAAGTAATTCTCTCTCATGTATTAATAATTTTCAACTTCCCATAAAGGGGTAGTGATAGAATTTTAAATAAATTTTACTTAGTAATAATACTTTCTTAATTCATGTGTAAAAACTTTAAATAATAATCATTTAATAACAGAGATAGTATTTTAGTTAGTTCTCAATGTAATAAAATTCCTATGCCTATATATATTTAAAATTAAGGGCTAATAGTATATATTTTAGTTCCCTGATAGAATTGAAGTTCCACTTCCACCCGCCTAATGTTTATAATCTCTAAATTTGAAAACACCCCACCCCCACACCCCACTCAATTATAAAATGGGTGAAATTTTGAATGACAAAAGGCTAGTAGCCTTTTTATAAAAAATCATCTATATGCCCCAAATCATAAAATTTGTAACATAATTTTGTAACATAATTTATTCACACTCACTGACTCACTATATTATTAACAAAAATTGTATGTGGACATAAAAATTAAATATAAGTGTATTTAAATTTCACTTATTTATATTTTGACTTTCAATAATGGGTAAAAATACAAATAATTGAAATTCAAATATACTCATGTCTAATTTCCATGTCCCCTAAAAAAGCTCCATCATTAATCAATATTTTAACGAGCAAAAAGAACAATTTTTTTTATGATTCGAGAAAAAAAGATTGTATTAAAATCAAAAGTCATACAAATGTGACAAATTCAAAAGATATGGATTGGACCACAATAAAATTACATAACTGATGCAAGATGATTTCGGGTCGAAGATCCTGAAAGGTCGAGAAGGACAATGATGATGCTAAAGGATCAAAAGTTAAGGGATCGGCACCAAGGTATCGGTTGACTTCGGGGTCAGAACGTTCGGTCTATGTCTTCGGGCTCGGGGTTCTGGCTCAATGGTGTCATGACTTGACGGATAAGCGTCATGACTTGGTGTGATTTAACTTCTTCTGAAGAGGCGTCATAACTTCAGAAGTCGATGGACCTTATTATTATTATTATTATTATTATTATTATTATTATTATTATTATTATTATTATTATTATTATTATTATTATTTAGTTCTTTATAGTAATAGTATTTTATTAGGCAGTAAATCTTTTATAATAAGTTGCTATTTTTGTTAGGATATCTTTCCCTATCTCTAGGAAGTTTGTTAGAATCTTTTTCACATCCATAAGAGGATTTTATTTTTATTTCTTATTTTCCTATCTCTAGGAAGATTCTAGACTGACTTAGCTTGGAGAGAAATTTTTGTTAGCTATATAAATACCTGGCTTGTGGGTTGAATTAGAGAGACTTTGATTTTGATAAATATATTATACACATTAGAGAGAGATTTCTCTGTGTTTTCCGATGAACCTCTTGTTCTTTTATTTGTGAATTTCATTGTTACCCAGCCCATAGGATAATTTCTATCCCGTTCGGCATCAGTTGGTATCAAAGCTCAAACATCTTCTGAGAATTATAGACTCGTCTATTTTAATGGCTAATAGTCGTGATTGTGATCATGGATGGCAGACTTCGGTTGAGGAAGACCCAGACCAGGATCGTAACATACAAGACACGATGATTGAGGATTTACAGAGACATGTTGCAGAGTTAACCAGGCGTCTTAAAGCGGTGACTCGGGGTCGACGTGGACAGGTTCTGAAGGAGGAAGTCCCGCATCTTGATCACTATCGTGGACAGTTTCCGTGTGACGCCCCCAAAACAGGTATACATCACCCATCTTGAGTCGCCAGATACATGGTACATAAATTTAAATACAAACTTAATTATACAACCATCGTGTAATATACGACAAAACATAGCTGAGAATTTAAACCTCATTACATTTATTGTCACACTATTTTATAAAATAGTGAGGACTACTAATACACCATCTCGGACCATCACTCCGTTCCCCGACTAGTCCCAGCTATATTCTCATTTCCTGAAGAGAACAATGAAAGAAAAGGTGAGCTCAACTAGCCCAAAGAAGAAATATTATGACTAAGATAATGCGGAATAAATTATCCTTAGCCTTCAACAGTATAAAAACAGATAGAATACAATAGACAACAAGTTTTAGATCAACAATTGCAGCGGAATAAGCAATCCATTAGAAGAGTCAAGTAGAGCATAAAATCTACTATCTTCTATGATTTAAAAAGTTTTTATCAACTTTATCGCAGACTCAAATTTTTAATAAATAAAATTGAATCATCCTCGCACTACGACCAAGGATATTCGTAAATCATCAATGGTCATGATTATACCGAATAATCCCTGATCATAATCATACCAACAACTGTCCATCAATGAACTACAGGCCAATGAGGACTTTTACCACATCATTTGTCACATTACTGTCATGATTATACCGAATAATCCCTGGTCATAATCATACCAAGTCCATCTATGCACGTTAGCCAAAGATGACTTTAATCACAATATAAGCATGAGGATGATGACAATAACATAATAATTCAATAAAACAAGTTCAAGGATAAATTTTAAAAATTTATAATTTAATTTATCCAAGAATCAATAACGTCCAAATTGTCAACATGATACTGCTTTGTAGAGTAAAATTCAAGAATAATATTCACGTACCAAAAATAATTTGGACAGAAAAGAAATATATTTTTCAGGTGAATAGTACCCCGTGAATAGTACTTCGGGAATAATACCCCGTGAATAGTACCCCGACGTGAAAAGTGTCCCGAATACCCGAGTGAATGATACTAGAGTGAATAGTAATCAGGTAAATAGTAACCCGTGAATAGTACTCCGACACAAAAATACCCCGAATACCCTAGTGAATAATACCAGAGTGAATAGTAATCGGGTGAATAGTACCCGTGAATAGTAACTCGTAACAGAAAAATACCAAAGAAAACGATATTTCATAACGAGTACAAAAGAAATGATATCCTAGATGAGTATAATAGAATATACGAAACTGTAAATGGATTTTCACCCGCTATGCGGTAATCCACGTAGACAAATCATTTCCATAATTTAATAAGGAATGAATACAAAGGATCAATCACCATGCATGCGGTAATCCACATAGATAGGTTATTCCAACAGAATAATTAAGAATGGAATAACAGAAGAATTCACAATGCATGCGATAGACCGCACAGAAAGGTTATTCCCAACAGAATAATAAAGAATGGAACCAGTCAAATGCAGAATCGCATGCATGTGATATTCCAACGAATAATAAAGAATGGAACCAGTCATGCGTAATCCATGCATGCATGGATATTGTAATAGAATAATAAAGAATGGAACAACAACATAATTCACCGTGCATGCGATGTAATCACATGCATGAGTTATTCCAATGTAATAATAAAGAATGGAATAATGTAAGAATTTCACTATGTATGCGGTACTTCGCATAGACAGGTTATTCCAACATAATAATAAAGAATGGAATAACAACCCTTACGAGTATTGAAAGAAAATAACTATGTTCATGAATATGAAAGAATAATACCCCTTACCTCAAAAGAAGACTGGATACTGGAATAGTGAGGTAGCAGACTTCTCTTCTTCTTTCTCTCTATAATTTCTCTCTATAATAATTGCTCTATAGCTTTAGTGAATTGGTGAAAAATAATGAATGAATGAGCTTCTATTTATAGGATAATATAGTTTTGATAATTGCACGTTTTGGGGCTCGAAATATTACAGTATAATACCTTCCTCTTTTTCTTTATTTTTAATTTAGTCCTGCAAGTATTATCAAACTTGCACCACCTCCCCAAATAGTAAATTATGTGAATCAATAGTAAATCATGTGACTCAATAGTTCTAAACATGTGAAAAAATTAATTATAGTATAGTAACTTCAACTATACCTCCATTTTTAACTTAGTCATGCAAGTATTATCAATCTTGCACCAACTCCCCTAATAGTAAATGAATGTGAATCAATAGTACACACATGTGAACAAATAGTTATAATCATGTGAATAAATAGCAATTAATTGCTCATTTATCTGGTTAATTACCCGATTGGTCAATATAACCTCCAGACATCAATTATTATCGAAATAAATGTTGATTTTCACTAACACTAATAGTTTCAACACAATGGAACTATAAATTTCATATTTAATCAACATGAACTTATTCATTATTAATATTATAACTCACAATATTTAACAACCAGGTCGTTCCCAATTAAGAGGGGGATTTCCAATAAGGAATTCTCCCTATTGGCGCGCAATTATATTATCTAACCTCTCCTTGACAGAACTTCTAGACATTGTCAATATTGTAAATAATAATATGAATAACTTTTTCGTCTCAATTATTGATTTAATAATATAACATATTATGCAGATGATACTGTAACAATAATTGAATCAATAATATGAGAGATATGATCGCAAAGAATTACTATAGCAATAATTGAGTATAACTAAGTGACTTCTTATTAAAGCATCAATAATCAATACCATGTGCTTTCTACGAACCACGCCATTCATCGTACTTTTACTACCGGAGTAGTTCAACAGTTTTAACGGTAACACTTTCGCCGTTATTTTTATAAAAAGATAATTCTGTCATTTTCTAAATACGACAATACATCAGTTGTGGGGTCCACCAATGATTGTGCCATCGCACGAATATTCCCTGTCAAAAAGAATATTCCCCGACCAATCAAATATTATATAACAACTTGCATAATTTGCAAAATTTATAAATATTACCCACAACTATAACATTATATCAAATACACACCATAATATTTAAAAAAAAATATTTCGAGAAATTTAAATCTTTATTCATAAAATTTGGGGTCTCACAATCTCCACTCCTTATGAAATTTTGCCCTCGAAATTTACGTACATACCTGGTATACCGAAGAGGTGAGGATACCTTGACTTCATTTCAGATTCTAACTCTTGAGGTATAACTTTTGAATGTCGAATATGATCCTTCTTATCCAAGATTTTAACACGTATCTCCTCATACTTTAAATCTTCGGCTATCTCGTCTAGTTCTAATTTAATAATGTGATTTAGGTCGTCCACATATTTACGTAACATCGATACGTAAATAAAATGTTATGAACACGCAACATACTTGGCGGTAAAACGAGTGTATAGGCCACAGTTCCTACTCAATCGAGGATTTCAAATGGACCAATAATATCAAGGGTTGAGATTTCCTCTCTTCATCGAGTCTTGCTTCTTGAATAACGCCTTCTTGAACCTTCTTCTTCGCATTCATCAGCTTTGAGTGTGTAGTTTGAGCGGCTTTAACTTTATCGATTAAAGTCGATTCTAATCATATATTCGTTATCTTCACGTGGGTCCCTAGAGTCTTTAACTCTATCTTCAGCATTTGTAAGTTATACGAAATGAGTTTTTGTGTTAACAATGTCGCACTCGTAAACGCATACGATCTTCTACTCAATGCATCAGCCATCATGTTCGCTCTTCCACAATGATATTGAATGGTATGATCGTAATCTTCAACAGCTCGAGCCAACGTCTTTGGCGCATTATATTTAAGGGTTTTAGAAATAGGTTTTGTATTGGGTTCAATACAAAATTCGATTTCACGCTCTAAAGGTAGGCTAAGAAGTCTTCAAGAATACGCCAGGAAATTTATTAACAATAGAAATATCATTCAAAACTGTGACGCTCATCCAAGACTTGGATAGTACGTCACATTGATACCTATTGTGAGACCCCGAATTTTATGAAATGAAAGTATTCAATTTTCTTATAATTATTATGTTATTTAGTAAATGGTTAAATTGATAAAAGGTTAAAGTTAAGGGTGATATTTGAAAATTTTACAAAGTAAGCAAGTTATTATTCGTTGTATCGGGGAATATTCGATTGGTCGGGGAATATTCGTTTTCACAGAGAATATTCGTACGATGGCATAATCATTGGTGGACCCCACAACGGAAGTATTGTCGTAGTTAGGAAATGATAGAATTATCATTTTATAAACCATGAATGTGTTACCGTTAAAACCGCTTGAACTACCCTAGTAAAAAATACGAATGTCTGGCGTGGTTACATAAGTAGCACACCAGTATTGATTATTGATGCTTACGTAAGAAGTCACTCGCTTATACTCTATTATTGCTACAATGGTGATGCATCATATCTCTCATATTATTGATTCAATTATTATCACAAGATATCTCGCATAATATGTTATATTATTAAATCAATAATTGAGACGACAAAGTTATTTATATTATTAAATCGCAATATTTACAATGTCTAGAAGTTCATCAAATGAGAGGTTTGTCATCTAATCATACGCCAATAAGGAGAAATCCTTATCGGAAAGCCCCATATTTCGGGAACGACACCGTTGTTAAATATCATGAGTTATAATATTAATGATGAATAAGTTCGTGTTGATTAAAGATGAAATTGATAGTTCCATTGTGTTAGAATTATTAGTGTTAGTGGAAATCGACATTTATTTCGATATTAATTGATATCTGGAAGTTATACTGATCAATCGGGTAATTAACCAGATAAATGAGAAACTGATTACTATTAATTCACATGATTATAACTATTTGTTACATGTGTGTACTACTGATTCACATTTATTTACTATTAGGGGAGTTAGTGCAAGATTGATAATACTTGCTTTCACTTAAGTTAAAATAGAGATATAGATGGAGGTACTATATATCGTAATTCATATTTTCACATGTCTAGAACTATCGAAATCACATGATTTACTATTGATTCACATGATTTACTATTAGAGGGGGTGGTGCAAGTTTGATAATATTTGCAGGACTAAATTAAAAATGAAAGAAAAGTTGAAGGTATTGTACTGTAATATTTCGAGCCCCAAAACGTGTAATTATCGAAACTATATTTTTCTATAAATAGAAGCTCATTCTTCCTTTATTTCTCACTAATTCACTAAAGCTATAGAGCAATTATTATAGAGAGAAATTATAGAGAGAAAGAAGAAAAGAAGTCTGCTACCTCATTATTCCAGTATCCAGTTTTCTTCTAAGGTAAGGGATATTATTATTATAGTAAGGGGTATTATGTAAGACCCCAACTTATTATAAATGAAATTTAATTTCTTTCATTTATTATTTTGAAATAGTAAGGATTGATTTGATTAATGTGGTTAGTTATGGATATAAATGCGCAAATAAGCAAGTGGTTATAAAATATTTATTATTGTCGGGGAATATTCGTTTGGTCGTGGAATATTCTTACTGTCGGGGAATATTCGTACGATGGCGCAGCCTTGTGTGGGTCCCATAACAGAAAGCGATTGGATGAAGAAAACGACAAGAATAAGTTATTTATAAATAACAGAGTAGTTGTTACCGTTAATACTATTGGAATACCTGGTAGTTAAAACACAAGAAGACATCGGTATTGCACCAATTATTGATTCTTACGTAAGAAGGCACTACTCAATAATTGTTACATGTAATTATTGCTCAATATTTTATTTTATTGATTCAAGAATTGCTACGTTGATATTTTATATTGTTGTTGTTTCAATAATTGTCACTACACAAAGATTTTCATTATCGGATCAATAATTCATATTATTTTAATAATATTATTAGATAACATTATTGGCAATGTCTAGAAAGTTCTCGCTCTAATGAGGTTTGGTCACCTAATCAAGGGCAAAGAAAGAGAAATCCTTATTAAAAGCCCCATCTTTCCTGTAAACCGTCCGTTTATCACATGATTGTGATTACGTAATATTATTTGTGAATAATTAATTATTGATTTATATTATAAGGAAAATATTCATTTTATGTGGATATAGATGGAGAAAATTTTAATGTGACAATTGTTGAAAATTGATATTTTATCTTTTCTAATATAATAATTTATTTAAATATATTATTATATTTTAATAATATAATAATGGTGATATTTTTATAATGAATGTGGGATATATGAATAAATAAGGATAAAGAGTATTTTTATTACAAATAATGTTAAAAACATGTTAAACATGTCAGTGGACCTCATTTCTTGACTAAAATTTGATTATAGCTTGTAAAATCGCCCGTTTGTGGATTTCGGTCAATTTTTGTTTGGAATTTGGAAAAACTTTCTCCTGAAAAGTTGTAGAGAATGGAATTTCCTATAGAAAGAACATGAGGTTTGAATTTTTCTGATAAAAGGGCTATTTATTATGAATTATTGAAGTTCTGATGTTCCGAAATAATTATTTTTCAAAAGTTTTAAATTTGTTTTAAAAGAAAAACGTTTTTGATATGTTTGGTGTGCCCCATGGGTTGTTGAAATGGCTGAATTCAGATCTTCAAAAGTGGGTGTAGGAATAAAATTAAAAAATATTAATATTTTATTAAATTTTCTCTTTTTTGTGTTATAAGCATTTTCTATAAATAGGGCTTTTGGGTTAGAATTGAAAATCGCACCAAAAACTCAAGTTTTCTCTCTTTCTCTCTATATTATCGAGTGTATTCTTGTGTGTATTTTGATACTTTGAGTGTTGATATCGGTGCAGTTCCTTCAACACTATATCCTCAGATTCCAAATTAGAAATCTGGCCTTTTCGAGGTAAGGGATATTATTTTTTTAAAATGATATTATTTCTTCTAATATCATTATCTTGGGAATATTGGTAAGATTTTTCTTGTAAAATTCTTGTCTTTTAGTGTTCGGGTTACTTATTCACGATACGACATTATTCACGTATACAAAGACTATTCACAAATACTAAGACTACTCACGTAAAAATTAAATTTTGTTTTTTTTCAAAATATCGATTATGGATACTAGCTTTGATTGTATCCATGTTTTGATCATTCTTGAATTTTACTTCACTATGGTTATTTATGAAGTATTTTTGAACTCGGATTGTTTAAAGTACGAATCCTTAATAATTGCTCTTTTGTTTCAATTGGATTCATTTTCTTTAAAATATTTTTCATCATCCTCGATCTTAAATGATGGTATTATTCTTGAATATCTTTCGGCACAGAGTGCAAAGATGGTTGATTTTCTTATGAATATCTTTGGCCCAGTAGTCAAAGATGTACAAGTGTTGAGATGAACACGAATCGATCGATGAATATTTTTGGCTCAGTAGTGCAAAGATGAATACTTGATTCAAGATGAATATTGATTGATGTTACAGGGATAAAATAATGATGATGGACTTTTAAATTCATAGATTATAGTAGATTTCATTCTCTACGTAAATCTTCTATGAATTATTATTTTCATTGCGCGATATTGATCTCAAACTTGTTGTCTATTATATTCTATCGATTTTTCCCTGTTGAAGACTAACGATAATTTGTTCTATATTATCTTAGTCATAATATTCTTTACTGGGCTAGTTGAGCTCACCCTTTTCCTTTTTGTTCCATTTTTCTTCTCAGGAGGCAAGAATGTAGCGAGTTCTAGTCGGGGGATGGAATGATGGTTCTAGAAGTTGTTTTAGTAGTCCTCACCATTTTTGTAAAATAATGTACCAATAAATGTAATGAGGACTTACTTGGGTGTGAATATTGTCTAAATGGCAATATTTGTATTTAAACTCACAGTCTATGTATTGTATTAATAAAGTTGTAGTTGTTTTTGTACCATGTTATTGACGACTCAAAATGGGTGATGTATACCTATTTTGGGGCGCCACAAATTAATATCGAGCTTAGGGATATGATCTCCAAGCGGAGATCGTGGAATAGAACTAGGAGGGGAGAGACGAGTAAATCCTTCGCTAGTGTGTCCTACCTAAGCTTATTTGTTAATTGGTCAGTATATAGGGATATTATGTGATATTTTGATTTCCTTAATTAACCCTTGTTTTATGGCAGTATTTGAGAATGGCAACTGAGAATGTTAATAGTGGAGTAAACGAGACCGTGGAGACACCTTTACTCACCAACGAAGAGAACGTGCAACAGGCTGGCAATGATCCTCTTGTGAACAATACCACTGAGCAGATGATGAACGACGGGATGTTTAGAAGCTTTTTGCAATTCATACAAAATCAGACGACGAGACTCGTGTACAAAATAAAGGTGGAAATGATAAAAACGCACGGTTTGTCACAGCCAAGCAGTTCAAAGAGTTGGGACCACCAGAATTCTTGGGAAAGCCGGATCCGATCAAGGCGTAGATGTGGGTCAAACATATTACCAAGATATTCGATGTCTTGGGATGCACGAAGGAACAAAAGGTTCCATTTGCTACCTTTATGTTCCGTAATGAGGCAGATTACTGGTGGAAATCTGTGAAGCGTACCCATCCAGCCACTCAGCATGTCTTGGAAGACGTTTCAGAAACTGTTCAATGACAAGTACTTTCCTGGAAGTATTCGTCATATGAAGGAAGTGGGGTTTATTAGATTGGAACAAAATAACATGACGGTGTCCCAGTACGAGGTGAAGTTTGCAGAGTTATCCAAGTTTGCACCTCATTTGGTGGAGAATGAGGAACGTATGACGCGAATGTTTCTGAGAGGTTTGAAACCCGGCATACGTCAATATCTCATTTCTCATAAATTTTCTCTCTATTCAGATGTTCAATAGGGCTCAATTATTAGAGCGAGATAACGAGTACGTTCAACCGAGGGACCACAACCAGGATCATACCTTTGACTGCAGTCATCAGAACAACGATAACCAGCGGAGAAAGAAAAATACGGACAAAGGCGATAACCACTCTTGTGGTAATCATGGCCATGAGAATAGAAGAAGCGAGTCGGGAGGAGGTTTTAAAAAGAGGAGATTCAACAATGACCATGTGAAGACGTCAACACCAGCAGAAACTGGTTCTAAGAGAGGAGAACGACCATCGGTCAGATCTATAAAATGTGGAAAGAGGGACATATCATTGGCCTTTACAACAGTTCAAGGTATGTTATAATTGTGGAAGGAGGGACATATCGCTCGAGATTATCTGATGGCGAAAACCAAGTTTTCTTGGGGATGGTGACTCAAAAGGTTGTCCCAGAAAAGTCAAAGTCAACGATTCCTGGAAGAGTATTTGTTGTGACTGGTCAAAATGCGAGGAACCCAAACGAGGTGATCACGGGTAAGCTAATCATAAATTATTGTGAAGTTTATACCTTACTTGATACCGGTGCTACCCATTCATTTATCTCTCCTACTTGTGCTCAACGTTTAAACTTAACTCCAGTGAAATTAGACTTTAACCTATCTGTGGAGACTCCGTTAAGAGAAACTTTCATTACATCCACTATTTATAAATCTTGTTTGATCCAAGTTGGCACCATCACATTACCTGTTGACCTTATCTTTTTAAAGATACTTTCTTTTGATGTGATTTTAGGGATTGATTGGTTAACTACTCATCATACCAAAATTGATTATTTTAGTAAGGCTATTAGTTTTCATATTCCTAACCAACCTGTTGTACGAATTCAAGCAACTAAACCACTAAAATCAATCACTGTCATATCAAGTCATAAAGCTATTCGTTTATTGAAAAATGGATGTCAAGCTTTCTTAGCCCATGTTATGGATTTGAATAAAGACACGTCAGATTTGAATAATATTCCCGTTGTTAGTAAATTTCTGACGTGTTTCTCAAGAACTTCCTTGGCCTACCCCGTAACGTGAAGTTGAATTCTTTATTGATCTTGAACCGGTATAAAGCCCATTTCTAAAACCCCATATCGAATGGCTCTATTGAACTTCAGAGTTAAAGGTCCAACTACGTGAGTTGTTGGACATCGGTTTCATCTGGCCCTAGTACATCTCCTTGGGGTGCTCCTGCTTTATTTGTAAAGAAGAAAGACGGGAGTATGCGACTCTGTATTGACTATCAAGAATTGAACCATGTCACCATCAAGAATAGGTATTCGTTACCTCGTATTGATGATCTGTTTGACCAGTTGCAAGGAGCACAATTCTTTTCAAAGATCGATCTTCGTTCTGGATATCATCAGTTGAAGATTAGAACTGAGGATATTCCAAAAACTGCCTTCAGAACTCGGTACGGAGATTATGAATTCCTAGTCATGTCTTTTGGATTGATTAATGCTCCTGCGGCTTTCATGGATATGATGAACCGAGTATTCAAGGAATATTTGGATCAGTTCGTTGTTGTCTTTATTGATGACATTCTTATATATTCCAAAAGCCGTGAAGATCATGAGCACCATTTGAAGCTGGTACTCCAAAGGCTTCGTGAAAACAAACTATATGCCAAGTTGAAGAAATGCGAGTTCTGGCTTGAGGAAGTAGCATTCCTTGGGCACGTGGTGTCAAAACATGGAGTATATGTTGACCCGGCGAAGATTAAAGCAATACAAAGTTGGGAGCAACCGAAGACGGTGACCGAAGTACGTAGTTTTTTGGGCTTAGCTGGTTATTATCGGATATTCATGGAAGGATTTTCTTAAATCCCTACTCCGTTAACTCAGCTGACTCGGAAAGATACAAAATTAGTATGGAATGAGGAATGCGAAAAGAGTTTCCAAGAGCTCAAGAGGAGACTCATTTTGGCACCTGTTCTGACAATACCATCTGGTTCGGATGGTTTGTTATCTACAACGATGCTTCAGGCAAAGGGTTAGGATGTGTTCTCATGCAACGTGGGAAAGTCATAGCCTATGCCTCGCTACAACTTAAAGAATATAAGAGGAATTATCCTACTCATGATCTTGAGTTGGCAGCAGTCATTTTCGCGCTAAAGATTTGGAGGCACTATCTATATAGAGAGAAAGTGGAGATATATTCAGACCATAAAAAAGCCTCAAATATTTCTTCACCCAAAAGGAAATCAACATGCGGCAACGACGTTGGCTCGAGCTGTTGAAAGATTATGACCACACTATTCAATACCATCCCGGAAAAGCAAACGTGGTAGCTGACGCGTTGAGTAAAAAATCATATCGCGGAACGAAAAGCGATGTTGTCAACACAAAGGCCCATTTTGTGTGATTTAAAAAGATGAGGATAGAATTCAAGACTCTCGGGACCCATGCGATGATGTCAAGTATACGCGACAGAACCGACTTTAATCAAAAAGTTAAAGTTGCTCAAGCCACCAATTTGAAATGATGCGTATGAAGAAGAAAATACAAGGAGGTGCTATTCCAGAAGCAAGAATCGATTAAGAAGGAATACTTCGAGTCCACTCCAGACTTTTTGTTCCTAACGATTCTCATTTGAAGAACAAGATCATGACGGAGGCACACAATACACCATTCGCAATCCATCCTGGAAGTACCAAAATGTATCGTGATCGTCGACATACATTTTGATGGAACAATATGAAGAGAGAGATTGCAAAGTTTATCTCGAGGTGTTTAACTTGTCAACGTGTAAAGGCGGAGCATCAAGTACCTAAGGGTCCATTGCAACCACTTGAGATTCTGAAATGGAAGTGGGAACACATTACCATGGATTTCGTTACGGGTCTTCCCACGGTTTCTCAAGGCATAAATGCTATTTGGGTTATTGTTGATAGATTAACCAAGTCTACTCATTTCTTGCCGATACGGGAGACTTATTCCCTTGAACGTCTTGCTAGTATATATGTAAATGAGATTGTGAGGTTGTATGGCATGCCAAATATCCATAGTTTGGATCGTGACCCAAGATTCACTTCAAGATTTTGGGTTAGCTTGCAAAAAGCTATGGGCACGGATTTACGATTCAGTTCGGCATAGCCGAAGACTTAACGCATGAGGAGGTACCTATCAAGATCTTGGATAGGAAGGAGCATGTCCTACGCACAAAGGTCATACCACAAGTTAAAATTTTGTGGAGGAACCATGCTATTGAGGAAATTACCTGGGAGTTGGAAACGGAAATGAAAGCGAGGTATCCTCACCTTTTCGAAACACCAGGTACGTACGTCAATTTCGAGGACGAAATTTCATAAGGAGGGGAGGTTGTAAGACCCCAACTTATTATAAATGAAATTTAATTTCTTCTATTTATTATTTTGAAATAGTAAGGATTGATTTGATTAATGTGGTTAGTTATGGGTATAAATGCGCAAATAAGCAAGTGATTATAAAATATTCATTATTGTCGAGAAATATTCGTTTGGTCGTGGAATATTCTTACTGTCGGGGAATATTCATACGACGATGCAGCCTTGTGTAGGCCCCATAACGAAAAGTGATTGGATGAAGAAAACGACAAGAATAAGTTGTTTATAAATAACGGCGTAGTTGTTACCGTTAACACTATTGGAATACCCGGTAGTTAAAACACAGTAGCACACGGTATTGCACCAATTATTGATTCTTACGTAAAAATGCACTACTCAATAATTGTTACAGTAATTACTGTTCAATATTTTATTTTATTGATTCAATAATTGCTACGTTGATATTTTATATTGTTGTTGTTTCAATAATTGTCACTACACAGTATTTTCATTATCAGATCAATAATTCATATTATTTGAATAATATTATTAGATAACATTATTGGCAATGTCTAGAAGGTTCTGTCTAATGAGAGGTTTGGTCACCTAATTGCGCGCCAGTAAAGAGAAATCCTTATTGGAAAGCCCCCTCTTTCCTAGAAACTGTCTGGTTGTCAGTATTGTGATTCTGTAATATTATTTGTGAATAATTAATAATTGATTTATATGATAAGGAAAATATTCATTTTATGTGGATATAGATGGAGAAAATTTTAATGTGACAAATGTTAAAAATTGATATTTTATCTTTTCTGATATAATAATTTATTTAAATATATTATTATATTTTAATAATATAATAATGGTGATATTTTTACAATGAATGTGGGATATATGAATAAAAGAGGAGAAAGAGTATTTTTGTTACAAATAATGTTAAAAACATGTTAAACATGTCAGTGGACCTCATTTCTTGACTGAAATTTGATTATAGCCTATAAAATCGCCCGTTTGTGGATTTCGATCAATTTATGTTTGGAATTTGGAAAAACTTTCTTCTGCAAAGTTGTAGAGAATGGAATTTCCTATAGAAATGGCATGAGGTTTGAATTTTTCTGATAAAAGGGCTATTTATTATGAATTATTGAAGTTCTGAAGTTCCGAAATAATTATTTTTCAAAAGTTTTAAATTTGTTTTAAAAGAAAAACGTTTTTGATATGTTTGGTGTGCCCCATGGGTTGTTGAAATGGCTGAATTCAGATCTTCAAAAGTGGGCGTAGGAATAAAATTAAAAAATATTAATATTTTATTAAATTTTCTGCTTTGGTGTTCTAAGCATTTTCCTATAAATAGGGTGTTTAGGTTAGAATTGAAAATCACACCAGAAACTGAAGTTTTCTCTCTCTTTCTCTCTCTATATTATCGAGCGTATTCTTGTGAGTATTTTGATACTTTGAGTGTTGCTTTATCTGATGCAAGTTCCTTCAACACTATATCCCAGATTCCAAATTTAAAATCTGCCTTTTTTTAGGTAAGGGATATTATTTTTTTTAAAATGATATTATTTCTTCTAATATCATTATGCCGGAATATTGGTAAGATTTTTCTTGTAAAATTCTTGTCTTTTAGTGTTGGAGTTACTATTCACGTATACGACATTATTCACGTATACGGCACTATTCACAAATACGGCACTACTCACAGAAAAATTAAATTTTCTTTTTTTTTTCAAAATATCGATTATGGATACTAGCTTTAATTGTATCCATGTTTTGATCATTCTTGAATTTTACTTCACTATGGTTATTTATGAAGTATTTTTGAACTCGGATTGTTTAAAGTACGAATCCTTAATAATTGTTCTTTTGTTTCACTGGATTCGTTTTCTTTAAAATATTTTTCATCATCCTCAGTCTTAAATGATGGTATTACTGAATATCTTTGGCCTGTAGTGCAAAGATGGTTGATTTTCTTATGAATATCTTTGGCCCGTAGTGCAAAGATGTACAGGTGTTGAGATGAACATGACCGACTGATGAATATTTTTGGCCTGTAGTGTAAAGATGAATACTTGATTCAAGATGAATATTGATTGATGTTACAGGGATAAAATAATGATGATGGACTTTTAAATTCATAGATTATAGTAGATTTCATTCTCTGCGTAACTCTTCTATGAATTATTATTTCCACTACGAATATTGATCTGAAACTTGTTGTCTATTATATTCTATCAGATTTTTCCCTGTTGAAGACTAACGATAATTTGTTCTATATTATCTTAGTCATAATATTCTTTACTGGGCTAGTTGAGCTCACCCTTTTCCTTTTTGTTCCATTTTTCTTCTCAGGAGGCAAGAATGTAGCGAGTTCTAGTCGGGGGATGGAATGATGGTTCTAGAAGTTGTTTTAGTAGTCCTCATCATTTTTGTAAAATAATATACCAATAAATGTAATGAGGACTTATTTGGGTGTGAATATTATCTAAATGGCAATATTTGTATTTAAACTCACAGTTTATGTGTTGTATTAATAAAGTTGTAGTTGTTTTTGTACCATGTTATTGACGACTCAAAATGGGTGATGTATAACTATTATAGGGGCGTCACATATTATTTCTTTCGTATTCATGAAGGGAGCTATTGTTATTCTATTTTTTATTATTCTGTTGGAATAACCTGTATACGCGGACTACCGTATACAATGTAAAATTCTTCTATTATTCCATTCTTTATTATTATATTGGAATATCCTGTCTGTGCGGATTACACATGACCTAGTTTCATTCTTTATTATTCTGTTGGAATAACCTGTCTGTGCGGTCTATCGCATGCCTGGTGAATTCTATTGTTATTCCATTCTTTATTATTCTGTTGGAATATCCTGTCTGTGTGGATTACGCATGACCTGGTTCCATACTTTATTATTTTATTGGAATATGCGATCTATCGCATGCCTGGTGAATTCTGTTGTTATTTCATTATTTATTATTCTATTGGAATATCCTGTCTATGCGGATTATGCATAACCTGGTTCCATTCTTTATTATTCGGTTGGAATATCCTGTCTGTACGAATTACGCATGACATAGTTCCATTCTTTATTATTCTGTTGGGAATAACCTGTCTGTGCGGTCTATTGCATGCATGGTGAATTCTTCTGTTATTCCATTTTTTTTATTATTCTGTTGGAATAACCAGTCTATGTGGATTACCACATACATGGTAAATGATCCTTCGTATTCATTCCTTATTAAATTGTGGAAATAATCTGTCTACGTGGATTACCGCATGGCGGGCAAAAATTCATTTGCAGTTTCGTAATTTTTCTGACCCTCAAAAATTCTGGAAAATTTTAAAATGATAATTTGATGAGTTTTCTAGATTGTGTCCAAAAATGGTAATTTTTGGATGTATAGATTAGGAGTTATGAATTTTATGGGAAAAGACTATTTTAAAAGTAAACCCTTATAACTTCTTGTCGTTAACTCCAAAATTAGTGAAATTTTTATTGGGAGTACATATATATAATAGGAGTATACCCTGTGAATTTTGGAATTTTTGAACAAAAGTATAATTTATGATAAATGTCTAAATATTCGGCAATTTTGGCCATATGAAAAATAGTAAATAAATTTTAAAAATTCTGAGAAAAATATATGTACAATATGGGACTATATTCTGTTAAATTCCAGAAAAGAAATATTTTTGGGACTGATTTGGTATTTTTCATGAAAATGAACTAGTTATGAGTAAATGAATTAAATATGTTATGTGAAGTAACAAAATTGGAAAATAGGATTTTATGGCTTGGGAATCCTATATAGGGTATATGCAGATTTTTGATGATAGATTTGATCATTGTTGATGAAATCTTATGAGTATGGCATTTTTGAATGATTAAATGCATTATTTGGTAAAGTGTAAACAATTGAAATAAATTGTTTATAAGTTTAAGAAGTGATTAAAATATTATTATAATATTAATAATATTAGATTATAAATTTATTAAGTGATTGATAATATTTGGATAAATTTAAAGTCTTTAATATTTATCCTTGATTTCGTTTGATTAATGTTTATATCATTATTATCATCCTCATGCTTATATTGTGATGAAAGTCATCTTTGGCTTACATGCATAGATGGACTGTTGATTATTGGTTTTACAATTTTATATCTTTGCTTACGTGCAAAGATGATGAACTATTGATTGATGAGTATCTTTGGCTTATAATGCATAGATGAATCATGTTTATTGGTATGATTATGACCAGTGGATTATTCGGTATAATCATGACCCGTAATGTTATAGATGATGTGGTAAAAGTCCTCATTGGCCGTCATCGCATTGATGGACCAAGTTATTGGTATGATTATAACCGTGGATTATTCAAAGATAATCATGACCATTGATGATTACATGAATATCCTTGTCCAGTAGCAGGAGGATGATTCGATGATGTGGATTATTTATTAAACCGAGTCTCAAATGATAAAATATTGATTATACACTTTTAATTCGTAAAAGATAGTAGATATCATGCTCTACTTGACTCTTTTAAAATACAGTTGAATGTCTTTGGCCTGTAGTGCAAAGATGAATTGTTAATGAATATCTTGGTCGTAGTGCAAAGATGAATTTATTAGTATGATTATGAGCAGGAATTGTGATTTGGTATAACCATGAATTTTGATGTTTCAGGTGAAGATAGGTGATGAAAATTATCTTCGTCCTGGGTGCGAAGAGGAATTTAGAACCACAATTATGATTATGAGTTATTTATATGATTGTGGATAGGAACTGTTGATTGATGTTACAGGGATAAAATATTGTTGGTGGACTTTTAACATGGAGAAGATAATAGACTTTATGGTCTATTTGACTCTTTTAATGGATTGCTCATTCAGCTGCAACTATGGTTAAAAAGTTTTATCATCTACCATATGTTCTAAATCTCTGATTTATTATTGATGAAAGCTATTGATAATTTAATTATCTTTAGTCATAATATTCTTTACTGGGCTAGTTGTGCTCATCCTTTTGCTTCACAATTCCTTTCAGGTAATAAAGGTGTAGCTGGGTCGAGCGGGGTATTAAGAGGATTAGAACGGTGGTCTATAGCTGTTGAGGTTCTCCCTAAATAGTATAGAAATAATTTTATTGAGAACTTTAGATAAGTGTGTCGTATTGTATACATCATTTGATATTTAATTTTGGTGAACCGAATAGGGTGAGGTGAACTCAACTTTGGAAGGGTATTTTGCCACTATCATACAAGATGTCTAATAACATACAATCTCGTGTTATCATAAGACAGGGTTGTGCACATCCACTTGCTGAGTATATCTATGAGCACTACCATATCATCTTGAAGTTTATTTGAAATATAATTTTCAATTGGAGACAACGGAGATAATTATATGTCAATAGAAGACTCACCATTAGAAAGAAGATGATAGCAATCTTTTCATTTTTCTTTGGGGTCTATTGGGTCAACCAAGGATAATTCTATGGACATATGATATCTATCATAACCTAGACGCATGGCCTCCCATGTACGAAGGTTTTCTTGAGCACTTCCCAAAGATTTTAATTTCTAAAACAGGTTTTTTTGTACTTTTATATAAAAAGTACCATTGTAAGGTTGTGGTCTAGGCACCATGAGAGTTACATACATTTGTATTAAAACTCACGGTTTAAGCTGGTCGTATTCTCGCATTTACGCTTCAACAACAGTATAAATGAAGTTTGTATTTGATTTTTATAGTATGATATCTGGCGACTCAGAATGGGTCGTGTGGACTTATTTTGGGGGCGTCACACCTATCAACTTTCCATCGTCATTCACGACGTCGCCTATAGAAAGTCTGGCTTCGGTGCATTCCACACAAGGAAGTCAACAACGAAAGGATCGGGGCTCTTTACTTATGGCTTGATATGACAATGATTGAATTTAGTGATTTGGTTGCTTGAATTCGCATAACAGGTTTGTTAGGAATATGAAAGCTAACAACCTTACGAAAAGCATGATGAGTAGTTAACCAATCGATTCCTAAAATCGCATCAAAGGCAAGTATTTTCAAAGAGATAAGATCGACAGGTATCGTGAAAGTGTCGATTTGAATCAACAAGATTTATAAACAGTGGAGGTAACGAAGGTTTCTACTAACGAAGTTTCAACCAATAAGTCAAAGTCTAACTTCTCTCGGGTCAAATTTAAACGTTGAGCGCAAAGCAAGAGATAAAAGAATGGGTAGAACCTAGATTCTAATAAGGTATAGACTTCGCAAGAATTTATAATTAACTAACCCGTACTACCTTCGTTCGGATTACTCGCTTTTTAAGAAGTCACTAAAAACGCTTCTTCAAAACCACCGACTTTTATTTTGTCATCATCCGCTTTTGGTGCCACCGTCCCCACCGGACTTGATTTCGCTTCTGAGACAAAATCGAGCTATGTGGCCGCTCTTTTTCACAACTAAAACATACCTTGGAAGGTCATGAATAGTTTGGACTTATGTGTCCTCCTCTCTCGCATCTGTGAAGATCTAATCAAGCGGTCATTCTCCTCCCCAAAATTTGTTCCCGGGGTTGATGCTATCACGCCAATGTCTTCCCATCATCGTTAAATCTTCTCTTCTTGAATTTTCCACTTCTATTATCTTGGCCATGATTACCACCGAAGTGGTTACCATTCTTGGCATGATAATTTCCCCCACGATGGTTATCATTGTTCCAATGGTCATTGCCACCGGTACGATTATTATCATGTTATTGCTTGTTACCTTTTGGTTGTGCTGACTCATTATCGCACTCCAATAACTGAGCCCTATTCACAACATCAGAATATAAAAAAAGTTTGTGAGAAATGAGTTATTAATGTATTTCGGGTTTCAAACCTCATAGAAACATTCGCGTCATTCGCTCTTCATTATCGACCAAAGGAGATGCAAACCGGGATAACTCCGCAAATTTAGCCTCGTATTGCGACACGATCATATTGTTTTGCTCCAACTTGATAAACTTCACCTCCTTCATGTAACGAATACTTTCGGGAAAGTACTTGTCATTGAACAGCTCTTGGAACATCTCCCAAGACATCTTCAGTGCGTTAGGCTGGGTACGCTTTACAGATTTCCACCAATAATCTGTCTCTTCACTCACCATAAAGGTGGCGAAGGGAACCTTTTGCTCCTCTGAGCATCCCAAGACATCAAATATTTTGGTGATCTACTTTAACCACGTCTCCGCCTTAAGTGATTCTGGCTTTCCCAAAAACTCTGGCGGTCCCAGCTCCTTGAACTGCTTAGGGGTGACCATCCGAGAGTTGCCAATGTTTCCACCCGCATTATGAATAAGTGTCTCTCTCGTCTGATGTTGCATAAATTGCATAAAGCCTCTGAACATCCCATCGTTCATCATTTGATCGGTGTTGTTATTTACCTGAGGATTATTATCTTCCTGTTGCACATTATCCTGGGTATTGATCGTTGGTGACTCAACGGTCTCATGTGCTTCATTGTTTATCTCGACATTTTCAGATGCCATTTTCAAACACTGCCATAAAACAAGGGTTAATTGACATATCACATATTATCCCTATACTCTGACCGGCCAATTAAATACCAAATAAACTTAGGTAGGTCATACTAGCGAAGGAATTCCCCGTCTCTACCCTCTTAGTTCTTGTCTCACATCTCAGCCAGGGATCATATCCCTAAGCTTTGATACCAACTGTGATGCCCCCAAAACAGGTATACATCACCCATCTTGTGTCGCTAGATACATGGTACATAAATTCAAATACAAACTTAATTATACAACCGTCGTGTAATATACGATAAAACATAGCTGAGAGTTTAAACAGGAATATTGCCTTCTAGACAATATCCACTCTCAAATAGAGTCCTCATTACATTTATTATCACACTATTTTATAGAATAGTGAGGACTACTAATACACCATCTCGGACCATCACTCCGTTCCCTGATTAGTACCAACTATATTCTCATTTCCTAAAGAGAACAATGAAAGAAAAGGGTGAGCTCAACTAGCCCAGTAAGAAATATTATGACTAAGATAATGCAGAATAAATTATCCTTAGCCTTCAACAATATAACAACTGATAGAATACAATAGACAACAAGTTTTATATCAACAACTGCAGCGGAATAAGCAATCCATTAGAAGAGTCAAGTAGAGCATAAAATCTACTATCTTCTATGATTTAAAAAGTTTTTCATCAACTTTATCGCTGAGACTAAGCTTAATAAATAAAATTGAATCATCCCTGCACCACGACCAAGAATATTTATGTAATCATCAATGGTCATGATTATACCGAATAATCCCTGGTCATAATCATACCAAGTCCATCTATGCACGTAAACCAAAGATGACTTTAATCACAATATAAGCATGAGGATGATGACAATGACATAATAATTCAATAAAACAAGTTCAAGGATAAATTTTAAAGATTTATAATTTAATTTATCCAAGAATCAATAACGTCCCAAATTGTCAACATGATACTACTTTGTAGAGTAAAATTCAAGAATAATATTCACGCATTAAAAAATAATTTGGATGGAAAAGAGATATATTTTTCAATTGAATAGTAGACTTCGTGAATAGTACTTTGGGAATAGTACCGTGAATAATAGTACCCAAACACGAAAAGTGTCCCGAATACCCGAAAGTGAATGATACTAGAGTGAATAGTAATCGGGTAAATAGTAACTTCCGTGAATAAGAACTCGTGAATAGTACTGCAACGAAAAGTACCCCGATACCCGGAAGTGAATAATACCAGAGTGAATAGTAATCGGCAATGAATAGTAACCCGTGAATAGTAACTCGTAATAAAAAAATACCAAAGAAAATGATATTTCATGGCGAGTACAAAAGAAATGATATCCCGGATGAGTATAATAGAATATACTGAAGCTATGAATGGATTTTCACCGCCACGCGGTAATCCACGTAGATGCATCATTTCCACAATTTAATAAGGAATGAATACAATGGATCATTCACCATGCATGCGGTAATCCACATGACGAAAGTTATTCCAATGAATAATAAAGAATGGAATAACAGAAGAATTCACCATGTAAATGCGATAGGCCGTGCAGCATATGTTATTCCCAATAAAATAATAAAGAATAGAACAGGGCCACGCGTAATACGCATGCACGACGGATATTCCAATGAATAATAAAGAATGGAACTGTGTCATGCGTAATCCGCATGCATGTGATATTCCAAATGTAATAATAAAGAATGGAACAACAACGAGAATTGATCACCGTGCATGCGATATGAATCGCATGAAATAAGTTATTCTAACACAATAATAAAGAATGGAATAACAGAAGAATTTCACCATGTATGCGGTATTGTGCATGAGACAAGTTATTCCAACATAACAATAAAGAATGGAATAACAACCCTTACAAGTATTGAAAGAAAATAACTCTCTTCATGAATACGAAAAAATAATACCCCTTACCTCAAAAGAAGACTGGATACTAGAATAGTGGAGGTAGCGAGACTTCTCTTCTTTCTTCTCTATAATTTCTCTCTATAATAATTGCTTTCTATAGCTTTAGTGAATTGGTGAAAAATAATGAAGGAATGAGCTTCTATTTATAGGAAAATATAGTTTCGATAATTGCACGCGTTTTGGGGCTCAAATATTACAAAGATATAATACCTTCCTCTTTTCTTCATTTTTAATTTAGTCCTGCAAGTATTATCAAACTTGCACCACCTCTCTAATAGTAAATTATGTGAATCAATAGTAAATCATGTGACTCAATAGTTCTAAACATGTGAAAAAATTAATTATAGTATAATCTTGTGAGACCCTCATATTTTATCAATAAAGATTTAAATTTTGTCGAAATAATTTTTAATATTATGGTGTGAATTTGAGATAATATTATAGTTGTGGTAGTATTTATAAATTTTGCAAAGTATGCAAGTGGTTATATTATATTCGATTGGTCGTGAAATATTCGGTTTAGCAGGAAATATTCGTATAACTACTCAATCATTGGTGGACCCCATAAATGTAATTATTGTCGGATTGAGAAAACGACAAAAATATTTTATTGAAATAACAATGAAGTTTTACCGCTGATATCGCTGAACTACTCAGTAGTAAAAGTACAAGAATACGTGTGGTTGCATAAGAGTAGCACCTGTATTGATTATCGATGCTTATGTGAGAAGTCACTCACTTTGATTCCATTATTATTTATTAATAATATGAATTATTATAATGATAATGACGCTTTTGTTTTATTCAGATTATTAACGTAATAAAATGTAAACATCTTTTATATAAAATGTAATACTTTATTAAAGTTATTCTATAAATAAAATATATTATATTTTATTATGCATAGTGTTGCATAGTGTTTTTTATAGTGTTGCATAGTGTTTTGCATAGTAAAATGTTTTTATATAAATAGAATATATTATATTTTATTTAAAAGATTTTGCTTTAAATATGGAGCGTCGATTAAAGTAAATCAATCTGGACCGCTCATGGATTAATTACTATGCATTCTATTTTCCTATAAATAAAGCTCATTCCTTCATTATTTTCTTACGAATTCAATGAAACTCTAGAGAGAAATTATAGAGAGAAGCTATAGAGAGAAAATCTATAGAGAGAAAGAAGAAGAGTATTCTCGTACTTCACTACTTTGATATCCAAAGTCTTTTTACTAGTAGTGGGTATTATTTGTTTGTTGTACCGTAAGGGATATTATTCATTTGTATTCATGAAGAGAACCTCTGCTATTCCATTCATTATTATTCATTGGATTAACTCAGTAAAAGTGGTATACCCTATACATAACTCAGATATGCGGCATACCCTATACTTGGTGAAATCCTTATGTTATTCCATCCTTATTTATTCTCATTGAATAACTCAGATACGCTGAATCCCCTATACTTGGTGATCTTCTTCATTATTCCATTCTTTATTATTCATTGGAATATCCATGCGTGTGTTTTTACACCTAATCCGGTTCCAATGTTTATTATTCCACATTTATTATTCGCTGGAATATCCTCGTCTGTGTTTTACACCCGACACGGTTCCATTGTTTATTATTCAAAGATTTATTATTCTCATTGGATCATCCCGCTTGCGAATTTCAATTTCACGACTGGTTCCGCTTATTATTATTCTGTGAATAACTCGTCTATGCAAGTACTGCATGCACGGTGATTTCTTTTGTTATTCCATTCTTTATTATACCCAAATTGTTAAAAACTTTGACTTCTATACTCCATGAAATTAGTAGAATATCCTTGATATTTGCGTTTCATCCAAAGATATCTTTCATAGAAATATTCTTCCCGATCATTCTTGAATTTTACTCTACAAAACAAAGATTCTCTTGTTGACAATTTGGACGTTATTAATTCCTCGGATAAAATAATTCTTGAACTTGTTTTATTGAATTATTATGTCATTGACATCATCCTCATGATATATTATGTTATCTTTGCTTACGTGCATAGATGAACTTAGTATGATTATGACCGTGGATCATTCGGTTCGATCACGGCTTGTTATAAATGATGTGATAAAAGTCCTCGATGGCCCAGTAATGCAAAATGATGGATAGTTTTTGGTATGATTATGACCAGGGGGTGATTCTAAGATAGTCATGACCATTGATAATTTGATGAAAATCCTTGACCGTGTAATACGGGGATGATTAGATGTGGTGGTTTATTTATTAAAAGGTGAGTCTCAATGATAAAAAATTGATGAAAACCTTTTAAAACCTAAAAGATAGTAGATTTTATTCTCTACTTGACTCTTTTAATGGATTGCATATTCACCGCAGCTTAAACCGGTTGTCTATTGTATTTTATCGCTTTAACATCGTTGAAGGCTAATGATAATTTATTCGCATTATCTTAGTCATAATATTTCATCTTGGGCTAGTTGAGCTCACCCTTTTCTTTCACCGTTTCTTCGTGAAATGAGAACATAAATTTGAGACGAGCCGGGGAACTGAGTAATGGTCCGAGGATAGCAATAGTAGTCCTCACTATTCGTGAAATAGTGTGATAATAGTTGTAATGAGGACTCCTTTTGAGTTTGTATAATATCTAGTGATACAATATTTGTATTCAAACTCACGCTTTATGTCGTATTGTATACGGCGCTTATATTAGTAAGTTGTATTTGAATTTATGTACCATGTAAGTGGCGACCCAAGATGGGTGACGATACCTAATTTTGGGGCGCCACAACTGGTATCGAGCTTAGGATATGATCCCCGCTAAGATGTGAGATAAGAACTAGGAGGGGAGAGACGGGAATACCTTCGCTAGTATGACCTACCTAAGTTTATTTGGTATTTGATTGGTGGTCGAGAGTATAGTGATAATATGTTGCATGTCAATTAACCCTTATTTTGTGGCGGTGTTTGAAAATGGCATCCGAGAATGTTGAGAATAAGAATGGAGCATGTGAGACCGCTGATTCTCCATAGATCAATAATCGTGACAATGTGCAACAGGATGGCCATAATCCTCCCGTAAACAACAACACCGATCAATCGACGAACGATCAGACGTTTAAAAGGTTTTTAGAATTCATGCAACATCAAAGTAAAAGCGACTCCTCGCCCAAAACGTAGGTGGAAACACGAAAAACTCTCGGGCCACCACCGCTAAACAATTTAAGGAGCCGGGACCACCGGAGTTTAAGGGAGAGCCAAAACCACTTCGCGGAAGCATGGAAAAGCAGATTACCAAGATATTTGATGTCTTGGGATGCTTCGAGGAGCAAAAGGTTCCTTTTGCGCCTTTATGTCATGCGCAGAGGCGACATCGGTGGGAATCGGTAAGAAACGACTCAACTCATTGCATCAAGATATCTTGGGAGAAGTTCCAGAGTCGTTCAACGACAAATACTTTCCCGAAAGTATTCGCCATACGTGAAGGAGGTGGAGTTTATCAAGTTGAACAAAACAATATGACCGTGTCGCAATACGAGGCAAAATTTGCGAGTTATCACGGTTCATATCCCACTGGTGGATAATAAAGAGAGAATGACGCGAATGTTTTTAAGAGGTTTGAAGCGAGATACATCAACATCTTATTTCTCATAAACCGTGTTTTTATTCGGATGTTGTAAATAGGGCTCGATTAGTGGAGCGCGATAACGAGTCAACGAAACTAAAGAGAGCAACATCAAAATTATAATACCAATGAGAGTAGTCATCAAGCGGTGATAACAAGCGTGAGGGAATCAACAAAGCGATATGGTAACCACTTCCTGGGGTAATCGGGGCCAAAATAATAAGAATGGACATTTCAAGAAAAGGAAATTCAACAATGATAGAAAGACGTCAAAGACCAAAGACTGTTGTTAAGGAAGGAGAAGGACCACCTATTATATGCTTCAAATGCGAGGAGAGGACACATCAATCCGAATCGCGCCACCTTGTCCAAAAGCATGTTATAATTGTGGAAGAGAAGGTCACTTAGCTCGATTTTTTTCGCTTTCATCAAGACAAATTCAACTAGGATGGAGGCACCAAAGGTCGTCCCAGCACAAACCAAAGCCAGTGAGTTTAAGAGAGCGTTTTTTTTCGTGACGAGGAACCCGAATAAAATTATCACGGGTAAGTTAATCATAAGCTCTTGCGAATCTATACCGTGTTAGATACCGCCTTCTACCCACTTTTATTTCACCTAGTTGTGTTCAACGCTTGAATTTGACCAAGAAGTTAAACTTTGACTTATTGGTTGAAAACTTCGTTAGTAGGAGCCTTCGTTACGCTTACTATTTTTAAATCTTGTTTAATTCAAATAAACATTTTCACGCTACTTCGTCGATCTTATCTTTTGAAAATATTTGCCTTTGATGTGATTTTCTAATCAATTGGTTAGCTACTCATCATGCTTTTCGTAAGGTTGTTAGCTTTTATATTTATAACAACCTCATATACCTAATTCAAAGTAACCAAACCCTAAAGTTAATCATTGTCATATCAAGCCATAAAGTAAAGAGCCCCGAACCTTTCGTTGTTGACTTCCTTGTGTGGAATGCACCGCTTTACTTTCAGAGGCAACATCGTGAATGAAGATGGCAAGTTTATAGGTATCATTGTGAGGTGCTATCTAGGTTAAGGGATAGAAGTCATAGTTGGTATCAATGTGATGTACTATCCAAGTCTTGGATGAGAGTCACAGCTTTTGAATGATATTTCTATTATTAATAAATTTTCCGGCGTATTCTTGAAGACTTCTTAGCCTACTTAGAGGGTGAAATCGAATTTTGTATCGACCCCAAAGAAAAAACCCATTTCTTAAACCTCAAATATTTCTTCAACTAAAAGGATCATTTTACGTGGATTATGATGAAAGTCATAATAAAAGCATTGGACTAATGAAAATCATGGGTATACGTGGTATTAGTAAGTGTTATAATGAGTTATGTTGGTTAGTATGTGAAAACATGAAAGTTTCTTAGAAATCACAAAGAGTTGAAAATCAGATTTTGGTGAAAAACGTAACATGAAATTCAATTGACCATATCTCCTATTATATTTTGAATTTTTGAGTGTGGTCAAGTCCTAGAGTTAGATCTATGAGTTACCTAACTAATCCAAGTGGAATTACTGGAAAAGGTGTTGTAGATTTTTGTGTGGACTAATTTTAGCAAAGGAGTGCAAAGCTGTAAAAACCAAAAAAAGCTTCTGCCATGATTTTAGAGAGGCTGTTTCGGCCATTTAAATTATGAGAAAAATTCTGGCCTTTTGGGACATGAAGGTATATGGTATAAAGTACCTCCTGTCCAAAATGAGCTCATTCTCGACTTAAAATGAGCAAGTTATGACTATTTCAATATTTAGGTTTTTCCGATTTAAAAACGCTATAACCCGAGTTCTATAACTCATGACCATGAAATTTAAACTAGAAGCTCACGTTAACATGTGTAAGGTCCTGCCAAGATTTGGGAATTTTTGGAGTTAAACTTGAGGTAGCTAATTTCTTAAGAAATTAATTAGAAATTGATTTTTGAAAAATACTAAATGAATTTTAAAAATTCCGAGAAAAATATATTTTCA
The DNA here is from genome assembly GCA_020205615.1 of Panax quinquefolius. NCBI lineage: Eukaryota > Viridiplantae > Streptophyta > Magnoliopsida > Apiales > Araliaceae > Panax > Panax quinquefolius. The sequence continues at coordinate 25,114,062 of CM035154.1, forward strand.
TCATGGGACTATATTATGCTAAATCCCAGAAAAGAAATATTTTTGGGACTGATTGGGTATTTTTCATGAAAATAGTTTAGTTACAAACATATGAGTTAAATATGTTATGTGAAGTAACAAAGTTGAAAATAGGATTTTATGGCTAGAGAATCCTATATAGAGTATATATGCATTTTTTTGAGAGATTTGATAATTGGTGATGATATCTTATGAGTATGGCATTTTGAATGATTAAATGCATTATATGGTAAAGCGTAAACAATTAAGATAAATTGTTTATAAATTTAAGAAGTGATTAAAATATTGTTATAATATTAATGATATTAGATTATGAGATTATTAAGTGATTGATAACATGGGGATATTCTTGAATCTCGGATAAATTATATTATAAATGTTTAATATTTATCCTTTATCTCATTTGATTGATTCTTTATATCATTATCCTCATGTTTATATTATGTTGAAAGTCATCTCGTATTTGTAGTGCGTAGATGGACTTGGTATGATTATGACCAGGATTGTTCGGTATAATCATAACCGTAATTGAAAACACGATTATCTTTGGCCATAGTGCATGGATAATTTGTGGTCGTGATACTAATGAATACACGATTATCTTTGGTAAATAGTGTATGGATAATTTGTGGTCGTGATACTAATGAATACACGATTATCTTTGTACGTGGTGCATGGATAATTCGTGGTCGATACTAATGAATACACGATTATCTTTGGTAGTAGTGCATGGATAATTTGTGGTCGTGATATTAATGAATACACAATTATCTTTGGTCAGTAGTGCATGGATAATTTGTGGTCGTGATACTAATGAATACACGATTATCTTTGGTAGTAGTGCATGGATAATTTGTGGTCGTGATACTAATGAATACACGATTATCTTTGGTAGTAGTGCATGGATAATTCGTGGTTGTGATACTAATGAATATCCTTGGCCGTAGTGCGGGGATGATTCGATGATATGAATTAATTATCGAAATGAGTCTCAAAGAATGAAATATTAATTCATGGATGTGGTAAAAGTCATCTTTGTCGTAGTGCATTGATAGACTTGGTATGATTATGACCAAGGATTATTCGGTATAATCATGGCGATCAGATTGAAAACACGAATATCCTTGGCCAAAGGTGCATGGATAATTCGTGGTCGTGATACTATTAAGTTGCGTCTCAAGATTGTTGGTTTTACTGATTGTATATCTTTGGCACAGATAGTAAAGCAAAGATGAATTGATATCTTTAATGGGATTATCAAAGATGAATTTAATATTTTTTACGATAAAGGTATTCAAGGTATCCTCACCGCTTATCATACCAGTCACGTACCCTAATTTCGAGGGTGAAATTCCATAAGGAGGGAGATTGTGAGACCCATATTTTATCAATAAAGATTTAAATTTTGTTAAAATAATTTTAATATTATGGTGTGAATTTGAGATAATATTATAGTTGTGGGTAGTATTTATAAATTTTGCAAAGTATGCAAGTGGTTATATTATATTCGATTGGTCGAGAATATTCGGTTTAGCGAGAATATTCGTATAACTACTCAATCATTGGTGGACCCTACAATGTAATTATTATTTTGATTGAGAAAACGACAAAAGTATTTTATTGAAATAACGGTGGAAGTTTTACCGTTGATCTTGTTGAACTACTCGGTAGTAAAAAGTACGATGTCGTGTGGTTGCATAGTAGCACCAGTATTGATTATTGATGCTTATGTGAGAAGTCACTCATTTGATTCCATTATTATCTATTAATAATATGAATTATTATAATGATAATGACGCTTTTATTTTATTCAGTATTATTAACGTAATAAAACGAAACATCTTTTATATAAAAAATGTAATACTTTATTAAAGTTATTCTATAAATAAAATATATTATATTTTATTATGCATAGTGTTGCATAGTGTTTTGCATAGTGTTTTTTACATAGTGTTGCATAGTGTTTGCATAGTAAAATGTTTTTATATAAATAGAATATATTATATTTTATTTAAAAGATTTTGCTTTAAATATGGATAATCAGATTAAAGTAAATCAATCTGGACCGTTCATGGATTAATTACTATGTATTCTATTTTCCTATAAATAAGCTCATTCCTTCATTATTTTCTTACGAATTCACCTTGAAACTCTGAGAGAGAAATTATAGAGAGAAGCTATAGAGAGAAAATCTATAGAGAGAAAGAAGAAGAGTATTCGGTACTTCACTACTTTGATATCCAAAGGTCTTTTACGGTGAAAGGGTATTATTTGTTGTACCCGTAAGGGATATTATTCGTTTGTATTCATGAAGAGAACCTCTGTAAGACCCCGAAATTTTTAAATAAAGAGAAATTTCCTTTATTTATTATTTTGAAATAGTAAGGGTTGATTTGATTAATGTGGATAGTTAAGGGCTAAATATGCAAATATTTCAAATTAAGCAAATGGTTATAAAATATTCATTATCGTCGAGGAATATTCGTTTGGTCGTGGAATATTAAATCGCTTTGTGGGAATATTCGCATGCGACGGTAGCGACACCATGTGTGGGCCCCATAACTGAAAAGCGATTGGATGAAGAAAACGACAAATATAAGTTGTTTTTAAATAACTAGGCGTAGTTATTCTTGATTAATCTTTGTTGGAATACCCGTTGGTTAAAACACACTAATACGCGTTGTTGAATAGTAGCACACCAGTATTGCACCAATTATTGATTCTTACGTAAGAAGGCACTACTCAATAATGGTTACGATAATTACTTATTCGATTATTTTATTGAGTTAATAATTCTTTGCGTTGATATTTTATATTGTTGTTGTTTCAATAATTGTCATTACACAAAGATCTTTCATTATCGAAGCAATAATTCATATTATCCGAATAATATTATTAGATAACATTATTGGCAATGTCTAGAAAGTTACATCTAAGGAGAGGTTTGGTCACCTAATTGCGGCCAGTAAGAAGAAATTCTTATTGAAAGCCCCTCTTTCTTGGGAACCGCTGGTTTGTCAATATTGTGATTCTGTAATATTATTTGTGAATAATTAATTATTGATTTATATGATGAGGAAAATATTGATTTTATGTGGATATAGATGGAGAAAATTTTAAAATGACAATTGTTGAAAATTAATATTTTATCTTTTTCTCGATAAAATAATTCATTTAAATATATTATTTTAATAATATATTAACGGTGATATTTTACAACGAATGTGGGATATATGAGTATCTGAGGAGGAAGAGTATTTTTGTTGCAATAAATGTTTAAAACATGTTAAACATGCTCGGTGGACCCCATTTATTGAATCGAAATTTGATTATAGCACATAAAATTGCCCGTTTGTGGATTTCGGTCAATTTCTGATTGGAATTTGGAAAAGCTTTCTTCTGTAAAGTTGTAGAGAATTGAATTTCCTATAAAAACTCGCGAGATTCGAATTTTCTGATGAAAGGGCTATTTATTGTGAATTATTGAAGTTCCGAAGTTCCGAAATAATTGATTTTTGGAAGTTTAAAATATTTTTAATTACAAAAACGTTTTTTCCATTTTTGAAACTCATTTAACATGTGCATGGTGGCTGAATTCAGATTCAAGATGTGGGCGTATGAATTTTGTTTATATATAATATTATTATATTCAATTTTCTGCTTTGGTGTTCAAAGCAATTTCCTATAAATAGGGTGCTTAGGTTAGAATTGAAAATCACACCGAAATCTGAAGTTTTCTCTCTATATTATCGGCGTATTCTTGTGAGTATTTTGAGTATACTTTGAGTATTGCTATACTACGGCAAGTTCGAAGCCATAGCCTTATATCCGGTGTTGAGATGAATACGATGGATTTGATTAATATCTTTGGCTGTAGTGCAAAGATGAGCAGTGTTGAGATGAACATGACCGATTGATTAATATCTTTGGCACAGTGGTGCAAAGATGAACAGTGTTTAAATGAACATGACCAATCGATGAATATCTTTGGCTGTAGTGCAAAGATGAATATTTGATTCGGATGTATATTGTTTGATGTTACAGGGATAAAATATTGATGATGGATATTAAATTCATAGATTATAGTAGATTTCATTCTCTACGTAACTCTTCTATGAATTATTATTTCATTGCGAACATTGATCTCGAAACTTGTTGTCTATTGTATTCTATCGATTTTTCCTCGTGAAGACTAACGATAATTTGTTGTATATTATCTTAGTCATAATATTCTTTTTTGGGCTAGTTGAGCTCACCATTTTCCTTGTTAGTCCATTTTTCTTCTCGGGAGGCGAGAATTTAGCGAGTACTTAGTCGGGTATGGAAATGAAGGTTCTAGAGAGAGTTGTTTAGTAGTCCTCACCATTTTGTAAAATAATGAATCAATAATGTGATGAGGATTTATTTGAGTATAGATATTGTCTGAAGATAATATTTTGTATTCAAACTCACAGCTTTCTTGTTGTAATAATAAAGTTGTAGTTGTTTACATACCATGTATTTGGCGACTTCGAAATAGGTGTTGTGTATACCTATTTTTTGGGCGTCACAGATTAATGTCGAGCTTAGGGATATGATCTCCAAGCGGAGATCGGGGAATAGAACTAGGAGGGGAGAGCACGAGTAAATCCTTCGCTTAGTGTGTCCTACCTAAGCTTATTTGTTAGTTGGTCAAGATATAGGGATATTATATGATTTGTTAATTTATTTAATTAACCCTTGTTTTATGATAGTTTTTAAGAATGGGCTGCTTTGAACGTTAACAATGGAGTGAATGAGATCGTGGAGACACCTCTAATCGCCAACCGTGGATAATGTGATGTCGGTGAAGAAGGAATTAGAGATATCCATGTGGTGAGTGAAGAATTGATAGTTGCACCCTTAGATAATCGCAGAGTTAACGGTGAGAGTGAAGAAGAGGAAGAAGAGGTACACGAGAGAGTTTATTAGAGGTATTTTATGATCAAAATATAGAATTGCAAAATCGTATTCATGAGTTAGAAGAGCAGGCTAAATAATTGCAGGTAGTCGTGGAACAAAAGGATGCAACGATTCAAGCTTGTGTTACCCGATACGTGATGCTTGAACAGAAGCACTCTTTGGCAGAGTATAAGATGATAAAGCTGGAATCTAAGCTGAAAGAAGAAATAACTGAACGAGTTAGAATGAGTGATGCATGGGTAAAAAGTCGCATTTAGCGTTGATATTATGGAAAGAGATGTTCAATCTAAAAGAGAAGATTTAACGATGACGGAAGACGTCGGCAGACAACATCAAAGACCATCAACAAATTCTAGGGAAGAGAACGATCGCCATTAGATGCTACTGAGATGTGGAGAGGAGGGACATATAAGGTCAAACTGTTTAAAGCCTTCCAAGGTATGCTATAATTGTGGAAAAGAAGGACATATCGCTCGAGATTGTACGATATCGAAACCCAGTCCAGCGTGAATGGTGACTCAAAAGGATGTCCCAGAAAAGTCAAAGTCAACGGTTCTTGGAAGAGCGTTTGTCGTGACCGGTCAAAAATACGAGGAACCCGAACGAAGTTAGCACGGGTTAGTTAATTATAAATTCTTGCGAAGTTTATACCTTACTAGATACCGGTTCTACCCATTCTTTTATCTCTCTTGCTTGCGCTCAACATTTGAACTTGACTACGGAGAAATTAGACTTTGACCTATTTATGGAGAATCCGTTAGGAGAAACTTTCATCACATCCACTATTTATAAATCTTGCTTGATTCAAGTTGGCACTATCACATTACCTGTTAACCATATTTCTATAGAGATATTTGCTTTTGATGTGATTTTAAGGTTAACTACTCATCATGCCAAATTGATTGCTTTTGTAAGGTTGTTAGTTTTCATATTCCTAAGCAACTTTGTTATTCAATTCAAGCAATCAAACCATTGTAGTCAAACATTTTCATATCAAGCCATGAAGTCATTCGTTTATTATGGATGTCAAGTTTTCTTAGTCCATGTTATGGATTTGAATAAAGACACGTCAGATTTGAATAAATATTCCTGTTGTTATTGATTTTTCCCGACGTATTTCTGAAGAATTTCTTGGCTTACTCCCAAAGCTTTGATATTAAATTTTGTATCGACTTTGAACCCTGCACAAAACTCATTTCTAAAATCTCATATCGAATGGCTCCTATTGAACTTCGTGAGTTAAAAATTCAACTATAGAATTTGGTACCGAGCCTTTATCTTGTGACTTCCTTTGTGGAATTCACCTAAGCGAGACTCTGTAGGGGCGTCATATTCGATGCGATAGTAAATCGATAGGTGTCATTGTGACGTCTTATCCAAGATTGGGATATGAGTCACGATTGAGAAAGCAACCTAAGTCGCTTATCGAAAGACGTAGCTTACTTAGGCTTAGTTGGTTATTATCGGAGATTCGTTGAAGGATATTCTCGAATCGCTATTCCATTAACGCAGCTGACTCGTAGAGATACAAAATTCGAATAGAGCAAGGAATGTGGGAAGAGCTTCGAAGAACTCAACAGGAGACTCATTTCAGCATATGTTCTGATCATGCCATCCTGGAAAAGTGAACGTGGTAGCTGACGCGATGAGTAGAAGATTATATGCGGGAACGAGTGCGATGATGTCAAGTATACGCATAGAGCCAACTTTAATAGAAAAAGTTAAGGTTGCTCAAGCCACCGAACCGGAGTTGATGCGTATGAAGAAGAAAGTACAAGAAGAAGCTATTCCGGAAGCGAGAATTGATGAAGAAGGAATACTTCGAGTCCACTCTAGACTTTGTGTTCCTAACGACTCTGATTTGAAGAACAAGACTATGATGGAGGCACACAATACGCCATTTGCAATCCATCCTGGAAGTACTAAAATGTATCGTGATCTTCGACATACATTTTGGTGGAGCAATATGAGGAGAGAGATCGCGTAGTTTATCTCGAGGTGTTTAACTTGCCAACGTGTAAAGACGGAGCATCTTGTACCTAAGGGTTCGTTGCAACCACTTAAGATTCCGGAATGGAAGTGCGAACACATTACCATGGATTTCGTTACGGGTCTTCCTACGGTTTCTCAAGGCATCAATGCTATTTGGGTCATTGTTGATAGATTAACCAAATCTGCTCATTTCTTACCGATACGAGAGACTTTTTCCCTTGAACGTCTTTCTCGTATGTACGTAAATGAGATTGTGAGATTGCATGGCATGCCAAAGATCCATAGTTTTAGATCGTGACCCAAGATTCACTTCATGATTTTGGGTTAGAAAGCTATGGGCGCAATTTACGATTGATTTGGCTTGCATACCATCCTCAAACGGATGGGCAATCGAAAGGACTACTCAAACTCTTGAAGATATATTAAAACTCAGTCCTAGATTTCAAAGGAAGTTGGGATAAGTACTTGCCATTGGTGGAATTCTCATACAACAATAGTTATTAAACAAATATAGGCATGGTTCCATTCAAGCATTATATGGATGAAAATGTCGTTCTCGATATGTTGGGATGAGGTGGGTGAAGCAACATTGTTGGGACCCGAAGTTAGTACGTATGACTACCTAAAAGATCCAAATGATTCGACAACGTATACAAACCGGCACAAGATCGACAAAAGAGTTATCACGGATCTTCATCGAAAGGACGTGGAATTTAATGTGAGGATCATGTATTGTTGCGAGTTGCTCCATGGAAGGGAGTTACAAGATTTGGGAAGAGAGGAAAGCTCAATCCATGATTTATTGGTCCATTTCAAATTCTTGACCGAGTAGGAAATGTAGCCTATAGACTTGCGTTACCTCAAGTATGTCTCGTGTTCATAATGTGTTTCACATATCTCATACTTCGTAAATATGTGAAAGACCAAACCACGTTATTGAGTTAGAACCCAGGACGAGATAGCAAGACTTAACGTATGAGGAGGTACTGTCCAAGATTTTGGATAGGAAGGAGCATGTCCTACGCGAAAAGGTTATACCACAAGTTAAAGTTTTGTGGAAGAATCATGCTTATAGAGAAAATGACACGGAGTTGGAAACGGAAATGAAAGCGAGGTATCCTCACCTTTTCAAAACACAGTGCGTCGTCAATTTCGAGGACGAAATTTCATAAGGAGGGAGGTTGTAAGACCAAAATTTTTAAATAAAAGAATTTCCTTTATTTATTATTTTGAAATAGTAAGGGTTGATTTGATTAATGTGGATAGTTAAGGGTTAAATATGCAAATATTTCAAATTAAGCAAGTGGTTATAAAATAGTCATTATCGTTTAGAATATTCGTTTGGTCGTGGAATATTCAATGCTTTTCGGGAATATTCAATGACGACCAAGCGACCGTGTATGGGCCCCATAACGTAAAAAGCGATTGGATGAAGAAAACGACAAATATAAGTTATTTTTAAATAACGGCATAGTTATTCTTGCGATTATCTTATTGGAATACCCGGTGGTTAAAACACACTAATCGCCGTTGTTGAGCAAGAAGCACCAGTGTATTGCACCAATTATTGATTCTTACGTGAAAGGCACTACTCAATAATGGTTACGATAATTACCGCTCAATATTTTATTGAGTTAATAATTCTTTGCGTTGATATTTTATATTGTTGTTGTTGTTTCAATAATTGTCATTACACATTATCTTTCATTATCGAAGCAATAATTCATATTATCTGAATAATATTATTAGATAACATTATTGGCAATGTCTAGAAAGTTCTGTCTAAGGAGAGGTTTGGTCACCTAATTGCGCCGCCAAGAAGAAGAAATTCTTATTGGAAAGCCCCTGCTTCCCTGAACCGCACTGTTGTCAATATTGTGATTCAATAATATTATTTGTGAATAATTAATTATTGATTTATATGATGAGAAAAATATTGATTTTATGTGGATATAGATGGAGAAAATTTTTAAAATGACAATTGTTGAAAATTAATATTTTATCTTTTTCTGATAAAATAATTCATTTAAATATATTATTTTAATAATATATTAACGGTGATATTTTTACAACGAATGTGGGATATATGAGTATACGAGGAGGAAGAGTATTTTTGTTGCAATAAATATTTAAAACATATTAAACATGTCGGTGGACCCCATTTATTGATTTAAATTTGATTATAACTTTGTAAATTGCCCGTTTGTGGATTTCGGTCAATTTCTCGATTGGAATTTGGAAAAGCTTTCTTACGTAAAGTTGTAGAGAATTGAATTTCCTATAAAACACGCGAGATTCGAATTTTTCTGATGAAAGGGCTATTTATTGTGAATTATTGAAGTTCAAGTTCAAATAATTGATTTTTGGAAGTTTAAAATATTTTTAATTACAAAACGTTTTTTCCATTTTTGAAACTCATTTAACATGTGCATGGTGGCTGAATTCAGATTCAAGATGTGGGCGTATGAATTTTGTTTATATATAATATTATTATATTCAATTTTCTCGCTTTTGGTGTTCTAAGCAATTTCCTATAAATAGGGTGCTTAGGTTAGAATTGAAAATCACACCGTAAATCAAGTTTTCTCTCTATATTATCGGCGTATTCTTGTGAGTATTTTGAGTATACTTTGAGTATTGCTATACGGTGCAAGTTCAAGTCATAGCTTTATATCCGGTGTGTTGAGATGAATATGGCCAGATTGATTAATATCTTTGGCCCAGTAGTGCAAAGATGAATGTGTTGAGATGAACATGACCGATTGATTAATATCTTTGGCACAGAAAGTGCAAAGATGAACAGTGTTTAAATGAACATGACCAATCGATGAATATCTTTGGCCGTAGTGCGAAGATGAATATTTGATTCGAGATGTATATTGATTGATGTTACTGGGGATAAAATATTGATGATGGATTTATTAAATTCATAGATTATAGTAGATTTCATTCTCTACGTAACTCTTCTATGAATTATTATTTCATTGCGAATATTGATCTCAAACTTGTTGTTTATTGTATTCTATCGATTTTTCCTGTTGAAGACTAACGATAATTTGTTGTATATTATCTTAGTCATAATATTCTTTACTTGGGCTAGTTAGGCGCACCTTTTCCTAGTTGTTCCATTTTTCTTCTCGGGAGGCGAGAAAGTGCGCGAGTACTAGTCGGGGTATGGAATGAAGGTTCTAGAGAGAGTTGTTTAGTAGTCCTCACCATTTTGTAAAATAATGAATCAATAATGTGATGAGGATTTATTTGAGTATAGATATTGTCTAGAAGATAATATTTGTATTCAAACTCACAGTTTCTTGTTGTAATAATAAAGTTGTAGTTGTTTACTTCGCCATGTATTTGGCGACTTTCGAGAATGGGTGTTGTGTATACCTATTTTTTGGGGCGTCCACACCTCTGTTATTCCATTCATTATTATTACATTGGAATAACTTTTGTAAAAGTGGTATACCCTATACATAACCTTGTATATGCCGGCATATATAAGACCCCTCAAATTTTTTTAAATAAAAGGAATTTCCTTTATTTATTATTTTGAAATAGTAAGGGTTGATTTGATTAATGTGGATAGTTAAGGTTAAATATGCAAATATTTCAAAATAAGCAAGTTGTTATAAAATATTCATTATCGTTAGAATATTCGTTTGGTCGTGGAATATTCGCATCTTTGTCGGGAATATTCGTATTACTGACCAATGTGACCATGTATGGGCCCCATAACGGAAAGCGATTGGATGAAGAAAACGACAAATATAAGTTGTTTTTAAATAACGAAGTTATTACTGAATTATCTTGTTGGAATACCCTGGTTAAAACACACTAATACGCGTTGTTGAACAAAGAGCAGCACCAGTATTGCACCAATTATTGATTCTTACGTGAAGGCCTACTCAATAATGGTTCTGATAATTCTTGCTTCGATTATTTTATTGAGTTAATAATTGCTGCGTTGATATTTTATATTCATTGTTTCAATAATTGTCATTACACGATTTTTTCATTATCAAAGCAATAATTCATATTATCCTGAATAATATTATTAGATAACATTATTGGCAATGTCTAGAAAGTTCTACCTAAGGAGAGGTTTGGTCACCTAATTGCGCGCAAGAAGAAAAATTCTTATTGGAAAGCCCCTCTTCCTGAGGAACTGCGCCTTGTCAATATTGTGATTACGTAATATTATTTGTGAATAATTAATTATTGATTCATATGATGAGAAAAATATTTATTTTATATGGATATAGATGGAGAAAATTTTTATAGTGACAATTGTTGAAAATTGAAATTTTATCTTTTTCTGATAAAATAATTCATTTAAATATATTATTTTAATAATATATTAACGGTGATATTTTTACAACGAATGTGGGATATATGAGTATACGAGGAGGAAGAGTATTTTTGTTGCAATAAATGTTTAAAACATGTTAAACATGTCGGTGGACCCCATTTATTGACTGAAATTTGATTATAGCCTGTAAAATCGACCGTTTGTGGATTTCGGTCAATTTCTATTTGGAATTTTGAAAAACTTTCTTCTGCAAAGTTGTAGAGAATTGAATTTCCTATAAAAACTCGCGAGATTTGAATTTTCTGATGAAAGGGCTATTTATTATGAATTATTGAAGTTTCGGATTAATTGATTATCATTTTTTTTGAAGTTTTAAGTAACTTTTGCATGAAAAACGTTTTTGTCACTTATGGGACATGTGTTAGTGGTTGATTTCAGCTGATGGTGTGCGTAGGAAGATGTGGAAAAATAATATTATTAATATATTAAATTTTCTGCTTTGGTGTTCTAAGCAATTTCCTATAAATAGGTCTTGGGTTAGAATTGAAAATCACACCGAAATCTGAAGTTTTCTCTCTCTATATTATCGGCGTATTCTTGTGAGTATTTTGAGTATACTTTGAGTATTGCTAGATTTGGCAAGTTCCCTTCAAAGACTATACGTGATTCTAGCTAGAAGTACTAATCTTTCGAGGTAAGGGATATTATTTTTTTATAATGATATTATTTCTTCAATATCATTATCTTTGAAATGTTGATCTGAAGTTTTATCAAATTTGGAACTTTTTCATGTCGGGGTTACTATTCATGAGTTACTATTCACGATTACTTATTCACGAGTACTATTAATGAAGCGTGAAGATGTTTTTGGAATTTCTATCTTTTGGTGTCCGAGTTCTTATTCACGATACTCTGGCCTATTCACGTATACTCTGATACTATTCAATAGAAAAATAAAATTTCTTCTTTTCGTCCAAAACATCTATTACGGATACTAGCTTTGATTGTATCCATGTTTTGATCATTCTTGAATTTTACACCACTATGATTATTTTTTGAGGTATTTTTGGATGTGGATAAAACCAAGTACTAATCCTTAATCCTTAATCCTTGTCATTTTGTTTCAATTGGATTCGTTTCTTTAAAATATTTTTCATCATCCTCGGTCTTAAATGATGATATTATTGAATATCTTTGGCTGTAGTCTGCAAAGATGAATGATTTCTGAAGAATATCTTTGGCACTGTAGTGCAAAGATGAGCAGTGTTGAGATGAACATAATGGATTGATTAATATCTTTGGCACTGTGAGTGCAAAGATGAACAGTGTTTAAATGAACATGACCAATCGATGAATATCTTTGGCTGTAGTGCAAAGATGAATATTTGATTCCGGATGTATATTGATTGATGTTACAGGATAAAATATTGATGATGGACCGTTAAATTCATAGATTATAGTAGATTTCATTCTCTACGTTACTCTTCTATGAATTATTATTTCATTGCGAATATTGATCTCAAACTTGTTGTCATTGTATTCTATCGATTTTTCCTGTTGAAGACTAACGATAATTTGTTGTATATTATCTTAGTCATAATATTCTTTATTTGGGCTAGTTGAGCTCACCCTTTTCCTTGTTGTTCCATTTTTCTTCTCGTGGAGGCGAGAATGTAACGAGTACTAGTCGGGTATGGAATGAAGGTTCTAGAGAGAGTTGTTTAGTAGTCCTCACCATTTTTGTAAAATAATGAATCAATAATTATGATGGGGATTTATTTGCGTGTGGATATTGTCTAGAAGACAATATTATATTTAAACTCACAGTATATATTGTCGTATTTCACACGACATTTGTATTATTGAAGTTGTAGTTTGCTTCTTGTACCATGTATTTGGCGACTCAGAATGGGTGTTGTGTATACCTATTTTGGGGCGCGTCACGGTTAATATCGAGCTTAGGGATATGATCTCTGGCGGAGATCGGGGAATAGAACTAGGAGGGGAGAGACGAGTAAATCCTTCGCTAGTGTGTCCTACCTAAGCTTATTTGTTGGTTGGTCATATTATAGGGGTATTATGTGATATATTGATTTATTTAATTAACCCTTGTTTTATGATAGTTTTTAAGAATGGCTGCTGAGAACGTTAACAATGGAGTGAATGAGATCGTGGAGACACCTCTCAATCGCCACCGTGGATAATGTGATGTGTCGAACGAAGAAGAATTAGAGATATCCATGTGGTGAGTGAAGAATTGATAGTTGCACTTTTGAGATAATCGCAGAGGTAACAGCTGAGAGTGAGGAAGAAGAGGAAGAAGAGGTACCTGAAGAGAGTTTATTAGAGGTATTTTATGATCAAAATATAGAATTGCAAAATCGTATTCATGAGTTAGAAGAGCAGGCTAAAGAATTGCAGGCAGTCGTGGAGCAAAAGGATGCAACGATTCAAGCTTGTGTTACCCGATACGTGATGCTTGAACAGAAGCACTCTTTGACAGAGTATAAGATGATAAAGCTGGAATCTGAGCTGAAAGAAGAAATAACTGAACGAGTGAGAATGAGTGATGCATGGGTAAAAGCTGCACGACGCGTTGATATTATGGAAAGAGATGTCCAATCTAAAAGAGAAGATTTAACGATGATGGGAAGACGTCGGCGAACATCAAACACCATCAACAAATTCTAGGGAAGAGAACGATCGCCCGCTTAGATGCTACTGATGTGGAGAGGAGGGACATATAAGGTCAAACTGCTCAAAGCCTTCCAAGGTATGCTATAATTGTGGAAAAGAAGGTCATATCGCCGAGATTATACGATATCGAAACCCGATCCAATGTGAATGGTGACTCAAAAGGATGTCCCGAAAAAGTCAAAGTCAGCGGTTCTTGGAAGAGCGTTTGTCGTGGCCATTCAAAAATATGAAAAACGAACGAAGTTAGCACGGGTTAGTTAATTATAAATTCTTGCGAAGTTTATACCTTACTAGAATCTGGGTTCTACCCATTCTTTTATCTCTCTTGCTTGCGTTCAACGTTTGAACTTGACTACGGAGAAATTAGACTTTGACCTATTTATGGAGAATCCGTTAGAGAAACTTTCATTACATCTGTTGTTTAGAAATCTTGTTTGATTCAGGTTGGCACTATCACATTACCATTAACCTTATTTCTATAGAGATATTTGTTTTTTATGTGATTTTAAGGTTAACTACTCATCATAAATCAAAATTGATTATTTTCGTAAGGTTGTTAGTTTTCATATTCCTAATCAACTTTGTTATTCAATTCAAGCAATCAAACCATTGTAGTCAAACATTTTCATATCAAGCCATGAAGTCATTCGTTTATTACGGATGTCAAATTTTCTTAGTCCATGTTATGGATTTGAATAAAGACACGTCAGATTTGAATAATATTCCTGTTGTTATTGATTTTTCCTGACGTATTTCCTGAAGAATTTCTTGGCTTACTCCCAAAGCCTGATATTAAATTTTGTATCGACTTTGAACCCGGTACAAAACTCATTTCTAAAATCTCATATCGAATGGCTCCTATTGAACTTCAGGAGTTAAAAATTCAACTATAGAATTTGGTACCTGAGCCTTTATCTTGTGACTTCCTTTGTGGAATTCACCTAAGCCGAACTCTCTGTAGGGGCGTCATATTCGATGCGATAGTAAATCGATAGGTGTCATTGTGACGTCTATCCAAGATTGGGATATGAGTCACGCGTTGAGAGCAACCTAAGTCGATGTCGAATCGTAGCTTTCTAGGCTTAATTGGTTATTATCGAGATTCGTTGAAGGATATTCTCGAATTGCTATTCCATTAACGCAACTTTGACTCGTAGAGATACAAAATTCGAATGGAGCAAGGAATGTGGGAAGAGCTTGAAGAACTCAAGAGAGACTCATTTCAAAGACATGTTACGATCATGCCATCCTGGAAAAGCGAACGTGGTAGGTGACGCATTGAGTAGAAAGATCATATCGGAACGAGCGAGTGCGATGATGTCAAGTATACGACAGAGCCAACTTTAATAGAAAAAGTTAAGGTTGCTTTCAAGCCACCGGACCGGAGTGATGCGTATGAAGAAGAAAGTACAAGAAGGAGCTATTAGGAAGCGAGAATTGATGAAGAAGGAATACTTGAGTCCACTCTAGACTTTGTGTTCCTAACGACTCTGATTTGAAGTACAAGATTATGATGGAGGCACACAATACGCCATTTGCAATCCAAACTGGAAGTACTAAAATGTATCATGATCTTCGACATACATTTTGGTGGAGCAATATGAGGAGAGAGATCGCGTAGTTTATCTCGAGATGTTTAACTTGTCAACATGTAAAGGCGGAGCATCTTGTACCTAAGGGTCCGTTGCAACCACTTGAGATTCTGGAATGGAAGTGGGAACACATTACCATGGATTTCGTTACGGGTCTTCCTACGGTTTCTCAAGGCATCAATGTTATTTGGGTTATTGTTGATAGATTAACCAAATCTGCTCATTTCTTACCGATACGAGAGACTTATTCCCTTGAACGTCTTTCTCGTATGTACGTAAATGAGATTGTGAGATTGCATGGCATGCCAAGATCCATAGTTTTAGATCGTGACCCAAGATTCACTTCATGATTTTGGGTTGGTTTGTAGAAAGCTATGGGCGCGAAATTATGATTCGGTTTGGCATACCATCCTCAAACGGATGGGCAATCGTAAAGGACTACTCAAACTCTTGAAGATATATTAAAACTCGTGGTCCTAGATTTCAAAGGAAGTTGGGATAAGTACTTGCCATTGGTGGAATTCTCATACAACAATAGTTATTAAACAAATATAGGCATGGTTCCATTCAAGCATTATATGGATGAAAATGTCGTTCTCCAATATGTTGGGATGAGGTGGGTGAAGCAACATTGTTGGGACCCAAGTTAAGATGTGCATTATGACTAATGATTCGACAACGATATACAAACGGCGTAAGATCGACAAAAAGAGTTATGCGAATCTTCATCGAAAGGACGTGGAATTTAGTGTAGGGGATCATGTATTATTGCGAGTTGCTCCATGGAAGGGAGTTACAAGATTTGGGAAGAGAGGAAAGCTCAATCCACGATTTATCGGTCCATTTAAAATCTTGACTCGAGTAGGAAATGTAGCCTATAGACTTGCGTTACCTCAAAGTATGTCTCGTGTTCATAATGTGTTTCACATATCCGTACTTAGTAAATATGTGAAAGACCCGAACCACGTTATTGAGTTAGAACCGGACGAGATAACCAAGACTTAACGTGTGAGGAGGTACTGTCACAAGATGTTGGATAGGAAGGAGCA
Source organism: Panax quinquefolius (assembly GCA_020205615.1). Taxonomy (NCBI): domain Eukaryota; kingdom Viridiplantae; phylum Streptophyta; class Magnoliopsida; order Apiales; family Araliaceae; genus Panax; species Panax quinquefolius. The sequence continues at coordinate 25,130,660 of CM035154.1, forward strand.
TGTCCTACGCATGAAAAGGTCATACCACAAGTTAAAGTTTTGTGGAGGAATCATGCTATAGAGGAAATGACACGGGAATTGGAAACTAAAATGAAAGCGAGGTATCCTCACCTTTTCAAACACCAGTACGTCGCCAATTTCGAGGACGAAATTTCATAAGGAGGGAGGTTGTAAGACCAAAATTTTTTTAAATAAAAAGGAATTTCCTTTATTTATTATTTTGAAATAGTAAGGGTTGATTTGATTAATGTGGATAGTTAAGGGTTAAATATGCAAATATTTCAAAATAAGCAAGTGGTTATAAAATATTCATTATCGTTAGGAATATTCGTTTGGTCGTGGAATATTAAATCTTGTCGGGGAATATTAAATGCGACAAGCGACCATGTGTGGGCCCCATAACTGAAAGCGATTGGATGAAGAAAACGACAAATATAAGTTGTTTTTAAATAATCTACGTAGTTATTACAGATTATCTTGTTGGAATACCCGGTGGTTAAAACACACTAATACGCATTGTTGAACAAGAAGACACCAGTATTGCACCAATTATTGATTCTTACGTGAAAGGCACTACTCAATAATGGTTACGATAATTACCGCTCAAAGATTTTTATTGAGTTAATAATTCTTTGCGTTGATATTTTATATTCATTGTTGTTTCAATAATTGTCATTACACAATTTTTTTTCATTATCGAAGCAATAATTCATATTATCTGAATAATATTATTAGATAACATTATTGGCAATGTCTAGAAAGTTACGCCTCAAGGAGAGGTTTGGTCACCTAATTGCGCGCCAAAGTGAAGAAATTCTTATTGAAAGCCCCTCTTTCACTGAACCGCATGCTGTTTAATATATTGTGATTCTGTAATATTATTTGTGAATAATTAATTATTGATTCATATGATGAGAAAAATATTGATTTTATATGGATATAGATGGAGAAAATTTTTATAGTGACAATTGTTGAAAATTGAAATTTTATCTTTTTCGATAAAATAATTCGTTTAAATATATTATTTTAATAATATATTAACGGTGATATTTTTACAAAGAATGTGGGATATATGAGTATACGAGGAGGAAGAGTATTTTTGTTGCAATAAATGTTTAAAACATGTTAAACATGCTCAAATTGGACCCCATTTATTGAATTGAAATTTGATTATAACTTTGTAAAATCGTTAGTTTGTGGATTTCGGTCAATTTCTATTTGGAATTTTGAAAAACTTTCTTCTGCAAAGTTGTAGAGAATTGAATTTCCTATAAAAACTCGTGAGATTCGAATTTTCTGATGAAAGGGCTATTTATTATGAATTATTGAAGTTTCGGATTAATTGATTATCATTTTTTTTGAAGTTTTAAGTAACTTTTGCATGAAAAACGTTTTTGTCACTTATGGGACATGTGTTAGTGGTTGATTTCAGCTGATGGTGTGTGTAGGAAGATGTGGAAAAATAATATTAATAATATATTAAATTTTCTGCTTTGGTGTTCTAAGCAATTTCCTATAAATAGGGTCTTGGGTTAGAATTGAAAATCACACCGTTTAAACTGAAGTTTCTCTCTCTATATTATCGAAATATTCTTGTGAGTATTTTGAGTATACTTTGAGTATTGCTAGACGGTGCAAGTTCCTTCAAAGACTATACCCTATCTGATTCTAGCTAGAAGTCTAATCTTTCGAGGTAAGGGATATTATTTTTTTGTAATGATATTATTTCTTCAATATCATTATCTGAAATATTGATCTGAAGTTTTTATCAAATTTGGAACTTTTTCATGTCGGGGTTACTATTCATGAGTTACTATTCACGAGTTACTATTCATGAGTTACTATTCACGAGTTCTTATTCACGAGTACTATTCAGCGTGAAGCGTGAAGATGTTTTTTTGTGGAATTTCTATCTTTTGGTGTCTGAGTTACTTATTCACGATATCAAGACTATTCACGTATCTGACTATTCACGATACTCACGTACTATTCAATAGAAAAATAAAATTTCTTCTTTTCGTCCAAAACATCTATTACGGATACTAGCTTTGATTGTATCCATGTTTTGATCATTCTTGAATTTTACACCACTATGATTATTTTTGAGGTATTTTTGGACGTGGATAAAACCAAGTACTAATCCTTAATCCTTAATCCTTGTCATTTTGTTTCAATGGATTCGTTTCTTTAAAAATATTTTCATCATCCTCGATCTTAAATGATGATATTATTGAATATCTTTGGCTGTGTGAGTGCAAAGATGAATGATTTCTGAAGAATATCTTTGGCACGTAGTGCAAAGATGAGCAGTGTTGAGATGAACATGACCAGATTGATTAATATCTTTGGCTCAGAGTGCAAAGATGAGCAGTGTTTAAATGAACATGACTAATCGATGAATATCTTTGGCTGTAGTGCAAAGATGAATATTTGATTCGGATGTATATTGATTGATGTTACGGGGATAAAATATTGATGATGGAATTTGTTAAATTCATAGATTATAGTAGATTTCATTCTCTACGTTACTCTTCTATGAATTATTATTTCATTTGCGAATATTGATCTCGAAACTTGTTGTCTATTGTATTCTATCGATTTTTCCCTGTTGAAGACTAACGATAATTTGTTGTATATTATCTTAGTCATAATATTCTTTTATCGGGCTAGTTGAGCTCACCCTTTTCCTTGTTGTTCCATTTTTCTTCTCGTGGCGGCGAGAATGTAACGAGTACTAGTCGGGGTATGGAATGAAGGTTCTAGAGAGTTGTTTAGTAGTCCTCACCATTTTGTAAAATAATGAATCAATAATTATGATGGGGATTTATTTGCGTGTGGATATTGTCTAGAAGACAATATTATATTTATACTCACGGTATATATTGTCGTATTTCACCTACGACATTTGTATTATTGAAGTTGTAGTTTGCTTCTTGTACCATGTATTTGGCGACTTCGTAATGGGTGTTGTGTATACCTATTTTGGGGCGTCACAAAGATACCCTATACTTGGTGAAATCCTTATGTTATTCCATCCTTATTTATTACATTGGAATAACTTTGTATAATGCTGAATCCCCTATACTTGGTGATCTTCTTCATTATTCCATTCTTTATTATTACATTTGGAATATCCCGCTCATGCGTGTGTTTTACACCGACCGGTTCTATTGTTTATTATTCCACATTTATTATTCGTTGAATATCCATGCATGTGTTTTACACCGACTGGTTCCATTGTTTATTATTCAAAGATTTATTATTACATTTGGATCATCCTGCTTGCGTGAATTTCACACGACTGGTTTCGCTTATTATTATTCTTGGAATAACTTTGTACATCTGCAATCGCATGCATGGTGATTTCTTTTGTTATTCCATTCTTTATTATACCTAGTTTGTTAAAACTTTGACTTATATACTCCATGAAATTAGTAGAATATCCTTGATATTTGCGTTTCATCCAAAGATATCTTTTCATGGAAATATTCTTCCGATCATTCTTGAATTTTACTCTACAAAAATAAAGATATCTTGTTGACAATTTGGGCGTTACTAATTCTGGATAAAATATTTCTTGAACTTGTTTTATTGAATTATTATGTCATTGTCATCATCCTCATGATATATTATGTTATCTTTGGCTTACGTGCATAGATGAACTTAGTATGATTATGACCGTGGATCATTCGGTATAATCATGGCTTGTTATAAATGATGTGAAAAAAAAAGTCCTCGGTGGCACATGTCTGATGATGGATAGTTTTTGGTATGATTATGACCGAGGGGTGATTCGGTATAGTCATGACCATTGATAATTTGATGAAAATCCTTGGCCAAGTGGTACGGGGATGATTAGATGTGGTGGTTTATTTATTAAAATTTAGTCTCGTGATAAAAAATTGATGAAAACCTTTTAAAACCTAAAAGATAGTAGATTTTATTCTCTACTTGACTCTTTTAATGGATTGCATATTCTCTGCTTAGCTTAAACCGGTTTGTCTATTGTATTTTATCGGTTTAACACTTTGTTGAAGGCTAATGATAATTTATTCGCATTATCTTAGTCATAATATTTCTTCTTGGGCTAGTTGAGCTCACCCTTTCTTTCACTTTTTCTCTTGAGGAAATGAGAACATATACCATTTGAGACGAGTCGGGGAACGGAGTAATGGTCCGGAGGATAGCAATAGTAGTCCTCACTATTCGTGAAATAGTGTGATAATAGTTGTAATGAGGACTCCTTTTGAGTTTGTATAATATCTAGTAGACAATATTTGTATTCAAACTCACGCTTTATGTCGTATTGTTACCTACGCAGTTATATTAGTAAGTTGTATTTGAATTTATATACCATGTAAGTGGCGACCCAAGATGGGTGACGTATACCTAATTTTGGGGGCGTCACAAGTACCTTCAACTATACCTCTATTTTTAACTTAGTCATGCAAGTATTATCAATCTTGCACCAACTCCCCTAATAGTAAATGAATGTGAATCAATAGTACACACATATGAACAAATAGTTATAATCATGTGAATCAATAGCAATTAATTGCTCATTTATCTGATTAATTACTCGATTGGTCAATATAACCTCCAGACATCAATTATTATCGAAATAAATGTCAATTTTCACTAACACTAATAATTCCAACACAATGGAACTATCAATTTCATCTTTAATCAACACAAACTTATTCATCATTAATATTATAACTCACAATATTTAACAACCAAGTCGTTCCCAGGAAAGAAGAGGCTTTCCAATAAGGATTTCTCCCTATTGGCGCGCAATTAGATTATCTAACCTCTCCTTGACAGAACTTCTAGATATTGTCAATATTGTAAATAATAATATTAATAACTTTGTCGTCTCAATTATTGATTTAATAATATAACATACTATGCAGATGATACTGTAACAATAATTGAATCAATAATATGAGAGATATGATGCAGAAATTATTGTAGCAATAATTGAGTATAACTGAGTGACTTCTTACATAAGCATCAATAATCAATACCGTGTGTTACTATGCAACCACGCGTATTACCGTACTTTTACTACCGGGTAGTTCAACAGTTTAACGGTAACACTTTCGCCGTTATTTTTATAAAAAGATAATTCTGTCGTTTTCTAAATACGACAATACATCCATTGCGGGGTCCACTAATGATTGTGCCCTCGTATGAATATTCCTTATCAAAAAGAATATTCCCCGACTAATCGAATATTATATAACAACTTGCATACTTTGCAAAATTTATAAATATTACCCACAACTATAACATTATATCAAATCTACACTATAATATTCAAAAAAAATATTTCGAGAAATTTAAATCTTTATTCATAAAATTTGGGGTCTCACATTCTGGCTGAGGAAGTCCCACACCTTGAACACGATGAACAATCTTATGATTCTGAATCGAGTTATGACAAGGAAGGATTTTATTTTCGTGGACAGTATCCGACCGAGGAAGTCCCAGAGTATTTCCCACACCTTGATTATGACGAGGAAGAGTATTATTCTCATGGACAGTATCCGACCGAGGAAGTCCCAGAATATTTCTTGCACCTTGATCGTGATGAGGAATTTTATAATTTTAATTTTGATTTTGATGATGAACAGTTGGTTGAGGAAGAAATAGATGAATATGGAGAACACATATATATTTAATATACGATGATGAAGAAAAATCTATATTTAATATGAAGATGAAGGAGAACCTTATGGAGAACCCGAGTATGATTATGATGATGATGGCGACGAAGAGGAGAATGAATCGAATGAAGATAGCCAGGAGACCCTGATTGTTCGCAAGAGTCTACCAAATCATAAAGGTGATTCCGAAGAGGATTGATTGAGAACCAATATCTTTCAAACAACTTGCATCATAGCAAATAAAGTCTGCAAGTTAATCATTGATGGTGGCAGTTGTGAGAACATAGTGTCCGAAGAGGCTGTCAAGAAATTGCAGTTGAAAACGGATCGGCATCCTAAACCATATAAGTTGTCGTGGTTAAAAAAAGGTAATGAAGTAAGAGTGTATAAAAAGTGCTTAGTATCTTTTTCCATCGGCAATAAATATTTTGATAAAGCTTTGTGTGATGTGGTGGCAATGGACGCATGTCATGTGTTGTTGGGCTGACCTTGGCAATATGACCGAAGAGTCATTCATGATGGTCGGAAGAATACGTATTCCCTTTATTTTAAAGGAAATAAGGTTGTACTAGCACCTCGGCGAGAAGGGGACAGTTCGGCTCGAGCAGTTAGGAGTCCGAACCTATTATCCATGACTAGATTCCTAATAGAGGTCGTTCGTGAAGGTGTGGTGTATGTCCTACTTTCTTGTGGGGAGGCGGTTAAATGACTAAAAAGCAAGTGTCGTACCGATGTACATGAATTACCCGAAGAGCTTCCATCAGGACTATCGGCGATGAGGGACATTCAACAGCAGATATATCTTGTCCCAGGATCGAATCAAAAGGACAATATTTCAGTTTTCGAAGTATCTTCTTGTACATTTTTCACTCTATCTGTGTCGAACTCGAGGACGAGTTCTTTCCAACACGGAGAGACTGATGCGTGATGGTTTCAGGCCGAAGATCCTAGAAGGTCGGGAAGGACGATGACGATGCTAAAGGACCAAAAGTTAAGGGATCGACGCCAAGGTATCGGTGACTTGAATTGAAACGTTGGTCTATGTCTTCGAGGTCGAAATTGACTTCAATGGTGTCATTACTTGACCCTGGATAAGCGTCATGACTTCGGGTGTGACAAACTTCTTCTGAAGAGGCGTCATAACTTCAGAAGTCGATGGACCTTATTATTATTATTATTATTATTATTATTATTATTATTATTATTATTATTATTATTATTATTTTTAGTTCTTTATAGTAATAGTATTTTATTAGACAGTAAATCTTTTATAATAGGTTGTTATTTTTGTTAGGATATCTTTCCGTATCTCTAGGAAGTTTGTTAGAATCTTTTTCACATCCCTAGGAGGATTTTATTTCTATTTTTTATTTCCCTGTCTCTAGGAAGATTCTAAGCTGACTTGGAGAGAAAGTTTTGTTAGCTATATATATAAATACCCGGCTTGTAGGTTGAATTAGAGAGACTTTGATTTTGATAAATATATTATACACATTAGAGAGAGATTTCTTTATGTTTTCCGGTGAACCTCTTGTTCCTTTATTTATGAATTTCGTTGTTATCCGGCCCAAGGGATAATCTCTATCCCGTCCGGCATCAATAACACCATATAATTGAGTTAAAAAACCTATAAATTTTCCAAACCTTTGCCGAAAACATCCTCAAACTGCTCCTTCAAAACAGCTAAATCTTGGTTGCTTGATACTATTGGGTGTTGCTCCCAAAAGAAAAAATTTAATTCTTCTTTTTCACTTTGGATATGGTACTTGCGGTTTCTCTTCTTTCCCTTCTTGAATTTCTTTTGGTTCCTTGAATCATGCTTTGCCTTCCCAATTAACCACATATAATAAGCTCTGACTATTTTTGCTTAGCAACTTCCTGCATATTTATGGAAGACTCTTGATCTCCTCCATGATTATAACTACTCACAATAAATGGTTGCTCTTCCCTGAAATCTTAATTGGGAATAGATATTTTACCCCAGAAACATAATTTTGGAGCCTTGATTTACCGCCAAATGGACTTACTCCATCCAACCCATTTTCCGAGACCCGTCTTGGAATGTGATTGTTCAACTTAATTATCCGACATTAAACTATTCATCTTCTATTCTCCGGCGTAAAATAATTTCTTTTTTCCGACCAAGTATACTCCTCCTTCAACTTGCTTTGACCTTCATTCGTATCATCTTCATCAATTATGATCCCCTTAATTCTGAAGTTGTATGACAAATTAAGATTCGAACTCCATCTTTGCGTTGCCATCAATTTCCTCCGCACATCCTGTTTGAATTAATTAATAAATAAGCAATGCAGAATTCTTCAACGATATGATTCGGTCTCCATCTTCATTGCTAGAAGATTGCCCCATGCATGCATGAAGCAGCAATCCTCTCCATAGTCTTTTTTCGTCCATGCCCTTATTGGAATTCCTCTACATGCAATCCAAGTATATATATATCGATCGATCTTCTGTATTCCTTTACTTCTTCCTCCGATCCATTAATTTTCGACATTTTCACATGCAAAAACCTCTGATAATTCATCCTTTCTTTCATCCATTAACCTAGCTCGCTCTGTGATTCCTCAAGCAGGTCTGCACAAACTAAAATCAATTCATGTACTCCCCCATCTAACCATATTTGTAACCTTGACGTACATGAATGTTTTCCATCTCCTCTTCAACCTCATTGAAACTTTTCGTATTTTTTGATATCAAAATCCAGCTTCTATCTACACATTTATTCACCTCATGGTTTAGATCTCCTTCAATCCTTGTTCTTTTTATGGCTGCTACATTTTGATCTCCCTTCAAGTCTGTTTTTTTTTTCTTACTTTTTGAAATCTGACTTTGCATCTTCTCAACTATCGATCCATAGATCTCTACGAGCCATTTAATTTCTACTCTCACCCTCTGATTCAAAAAATACTGAAAGTGAATCCTCTTTCTTGCTTCTTACGCTAGAGTACAATCATTAAGTACATGAGGACCGGTCGACGGGAAGCATTTAAATGAAGTATCATAATGTAGGATATGGATTTAAGGTTTCCTATATAGTAATACTGGATCCGGCTATTTACTTCCTCTCCCAAAAAATGACTAAAAATAGTAAAAAAAAATCTCTCTTAAAGTATGAGCTAAAGTGTAAAAATAAAGTGTAGAGTAAATAGGTTTTTTAACGGGATCATTTGTATAAAAAAATAAAAATATTCATCATTTTATATAATTTTGTGAAATATTAAAGATAAATTTTAATTTTTTCTATTTTATTTTTATTAATGTGTACAAATTATATTTTATTTATTTTTTGGAGGCATTAGAAGTATATAATTATACGCATGTATATACCTAAGTTTAAGGATTTAAGGTTTGTACTTAACAAGATTCAACGGAATAATTGACTTTTTGGTCATTGTATTAGGGTTCGATTTTCTTTGTGGTTATCAAAAAAATTTTGTTACAATTGCGGAATTATATTTTAAAATAATTACCAAATGGTCATTACTTATGATTTCAGTCCAAAAACGAATCATCATTGTATTAGGATTCGATTTTCATTGTGTGCATATTTATATTATTTTTTTTTGCTGATGTGTACATGGATTTTGCCATGTGTATCATCATGTGCCAAGGCACATACTCATAAATATTAAGCATAATTGTATCTTAATAATAATTTCAAAATAATAATAATAATAATAATAATAATAATAATTTTAAAATAATAATAATAATAATACTAATAATTTCAAAATAATGATAATAATTTTAAAATAATAATAATTTTTACAAATATATTTATATAAAATTAATGATTTTGGCACATGATGATACATATGGCAAAACCCATGTACATATCAGGAAAAAAAAAAAAAGATGAAAGTAGTCTTACAATAAAAAGATTAAATTGAAATAACAGAAGCAATCGATTTGAGGGAGACGAGTGGGAGATAATGAAAGTGAGATTGGAAGTTAGAAAAAACTGAACTAGAAGCAATGTTTTTCTTTCTTTGTTTTCTTCAAAATTCCTTAAAAAAAACTTTAGATTCGACTTTTAATTTTTTAGTAATGTTATACGGATTAGATTAGCCGACTAAATTAGGTTTGAATGTTATTAAGTGAATCGGTTCGGTTCGAGGTCGATTTGCTCTGCGTCTAATCGAGTCGAATTCACACAGTTTCATTCGAATGCTCGATCGAATCTATTCGCGAACTATGTGGTTATGTTCGTCTTTGTTTGCAAACAATTTGAATTCAGTTCGGTAAATTCGAGTTCGGTTCGATAAGTTTGAGATCGGTTTGATTAGTTCGATTAATTAATTACATATTTAAATTGTTTCTAAAATTCTAAATACAATTAATTGATTATTTCATATTAAATTCTAAAGTTTGTCTTATTGATAATTGTTAAATTTGTAGTAAATTTTTTTATTATCTAAACATCTTTTTTTTAATAATTGATTATAAGTAATTATTTTTATTAAATAATTAATAAATAATAATGTGTACTTCTTCACCTCTAAATTATAATTTAATTAAAATAATTTTAATATTTTCATAAAAATTTTAACAATGATTATTGGATTATTATAATTTACATCCCTAATAATTTAATAAATTATAACTCATGTCATAAAGCACATAAATAAAGTCATTAATCATCATGCAATGACAATTTGATATTAATTAAAGAATAATACAATACAGTTGTTTACATTTACATGAGTTGTTGAAATTGTCAAATCAAAATAGAGAATATAAAAATCAAGTCCTGAATATACGTGCTCGAGACTTGATAATAGAGTAAAACATTAAATTATTTACTGAATAATTTCAAAACTTTTAAAACTATACATAAATTTGAAGATCGAAAATAAAAACTAGATATTAAATTTAAAAATTGTAAAAAAAAATTAAATATTAATTAAAAATGAAAACAAAAGAAATACATTTACTAATATTAAATTGTGAGTTTTTGGTATCCATATAGTGGCAGCAAGGAGTGTATGTCAGTGTAGCAAAAAAAAATGGCTTCATTCATGAGGTCCGTAAAAACCCTAATGCAGAATTCACCGTCAACTTTTTCAATTCCAACAATTGCAATTTGCAAGAACTCGATTTTCTTGAAAAAATTGGAGTGATATTTCCGTTTTGCATGAGGGTGTGGCCTGTGAGTGAGAGGAATCTCACTGGCTTCCGATCCGAAGAGAAACTCAATGTTGTTAATGTAGTTAAGGCATGTTAGTTATGGCTTCATATATATATATATATATATATATATATATATATATCTGCTAGGTCGGTCATTTGTTAGAATATATTAGAGGTAATTATTAAGGCCAAAATCCTTTTGATGACGTACGTACGTTGTGGAAGCTAATAAGTACTCTTTCAAGTCTCAACCATATATAGCCATAATACGATGATAGGATGGAGCATAGTTTAATTTCTGAGGTTTAATCCTTGAGAAATAAACATGGCTATTGCATGAAATTAGGAAATTAAGGGTAGTGGACGCCATAGGCTATTGCATAAACATGGCTGTTGCAATTTTTAACTTCTTCATGAGAGCTTGCTGAGAGATAGACTCGAAATATGTTATATAGTAAAAAATTAAAGATAAATTTACCGCTAGGATATCATATTTTAGCTAGTCTACATACAAAATTAGCTAAACATGCCTAAGAATTAATCAAAGAAGGCAAAATCATCATTTCAAGATTTGAAAATTCATGGGATCTTATAATGTCTAGAACCTTAGATCAAAAAGGTGGCTGAATGGAAATAATTGCAGCTAAAAGAGAAAAATTAAAGAAAAAAAAAACAACAAGAGAGAGAGAGAGAGGAATTGTTATTTCACAAGAGAATTTTAATAGTGAATCGAAAGGCGTAGGAATCGAGGAACTCAATTGCGTACGAAAATGGCCACGGAACTATCCTATTGCCACCCATAATTCCAGATTTTAAATATATATCTACAAGTAAAGTTTATTTATTTTCTAATAATAGCGGTGTAGTAATATTACCTTTCAAGAAAAATAAAAGAAAGTTATTTATTTATTTATTATATTTTTCATGCAATGATGTACTTTTATTTGAATACGATACATTACTATGTCCAATTTTTAATAACGTATGATGCATTTGAAGCATGTCTCAGAATTTTGGCCCCATTTAAAAACAGACCTTCTTGGCCAAGCTGGTTTTTGTTCATGTCTACTTCATATGCTAATTATTTGTAGATGATCACCAAACATCGAGCTCAAATATTGGTGACCGCTGATCAAGTACCCAGATGACTGATCAATAGTTTTACCACATTTTATACATTTATTTATATATTACTAACAAAGGGAAAGAAAAGAAATCAGGTACCATTATATAACATTACACTTTGAAAATGCTAGATGGATTGGAAAATGTCCAAACATTCTATGTCAAAACAACTGCTAAAACAACAGACAGAAACACTACACTACACTACACCAAACCAACTGCCTGCAAAAACCAAAACAGCATGAACATCTTTCAACTGTTAAATTCATGAGGTGACCAAGAAACTCCATCAGTTTAGATGTCCATAAGAGTCGCCTCCCTTCCTTCTGTTCTCACTTACTAAAGCAGTAATGCTGGGGGTTGCAGCTACAGCATTTTGCAGATCAGATAGAGAGAAGGATCTCCACGGAGTGAAATTTCGTCTAGGAGTAGGAGGAGGTGATGCCGACAATTCATTGTTAGGTGATCTTGATCTTCTACCATTTGGTGGTAGAGGTGGGAGACAGAGACTAGGCGATGATGAATTTAAATCGGAGCAGTCACTGTTATTATTGCTCTCAGAACTGCTCATCATAACAGCAAGAGCTAAGGAACTTCTGCTGGAATTGGCGAGCCTTTTCGATATGCCACCACCATTGCCTTTAGAATTGAAATTACGATTTTTATCCCAGAAATTATTGTGAGCAAGCAAGTTCTTGCGTTTCCTGGTGTAGGCATCGTCCGGCTTTGCAATGTCTTTAATGGAGTAACAAGATGAGACGTCTGCTAGACTTGTAAATGACTTTGATTTGCCACTATAGAAAGTCGAGATGCCTCTCCTAAAATAAGTTAAGACAACTCAATTAGAGACCACAGAACAACAACTGAATAGATACAGAGAAAATCCAGATAATCTAGCGGGAATGTTTATCTTAATTTCACAAAGTCCGCTCTTAATCTTTCAGAAATGGTTAACTTTCAATTCAATTCTCGCTCTCTATATGTAATCCATGACACTATTGTCCGGATTAGGACAAGAACTCAGCACCACAACGGTTTCAGGGATTTGCTTTCATTTTATTATGCATAAGTGAATTCACGACTTCGTATTTGTAGATAACTGCTTCAATTCTCAGTTAAATGAAAAAATATGATTGAATTACAACAACCAGAACATAAAAAAAAAATTATTCAGTCAAAGAAACACAGAAAAAAAGATTATTCTCAGTCAAATAAACACACAAAAAAATTGACACTCCACTAGTTGGTTATAGCAAGTATTTTGCTAAACAAAGGTTCCTTGAAAGCAAGTTTCCGTTACTATAATTCATGCTTCCACACCAATCAATTCAAAGCTTATTTAAGACCGTAACATTTTACAAAAACCTACCACTTATTAGGTAAATTGGTTAGCTCACCCCATTTCCAGAGTCCTCTACACTACTTGGTGAGTTGATGAACATCTCACGCTCTAGCACACTCTCAACATACTCCCCCGACACCCATTTTCTCTTAATTGTGAAACTAAGTCCTCTTCTCGGGTCTCAGATCATAAGCCAGCTAAAGTTCTCGATCGGGCCCATCATCATTTGATTTTGAATTGGTCAAAGAAACTGGATGTCTGACAAAATGGACAGTCTACAAAACTACTAAAGCTCTGCAGTTTATGGAACTTATCTCCTAGCAATGGACAGTTAAATGGCAAGCTTTTATCAGTAAATCAAACCTAGAAAATGACTTTACACAGCAGCCCGTGAAGTAAAATATAGCAAAAATCATTATTAAAAAAACATTGAAATTCTTATCTGTATTATTAAACAGTAAAAGCATTCACATATTCCCAGATAAATTTTCTTCTATTGGATATCCCCAAATAAAACTTGTTCTAGAAGAGATATTCCCCAATTAGTCATTTCATTTGTATATCTAAGCATCCATGTGTATTCTACCAAGTGAACTTCTGACGCAATTTTAAGGTAAAATACATCAAATCAGGCTCATTTCAGCAAAGTTTATTATTGCATAAAATCACATATAACAAAAATAACTCAAACCTGAAGATTAAATAAAAGATGCTATCAAAAGTAACAAACCAAAAGAACACCTAAAAATATAAACTTTAAGAAAAAGACACATACTTTATAGGCAAAACTTCTTCCAGAGAATCCAAACTATCCAAAGGTCCTTTAAACGAGCTCTGAACCTCACACTCACCGGAATCCCCCTCTCCTTCCGACGATCCTCCGGCCGAGTCACTATCCCTCCCAATGGACGACGAACTACACGAATCCAGCTCATCAGCTCGCTCCTGCACTACCGTCGTCGCATTAAACCTCCGATCACCGGCGAATCTGCCAGAATCTGGAGAATCGCAGATCGCTTTAAATGACATCCCATGGACAAACCCCGACCTTTCGATCCTAGTACTAGTATTACTCTCTAATACAATCGACATCGACATCGTTCCGAACAAAATTTGCTCACAAAAATCACATATAGCCGACCATAGATATATATATATATATATATATATATAGAGAGAGAGAGAGAGAGAGAGAGAGAGAGAGAAACAAGAAGGGGACTTTATCAGAAAGATGGAAAAAAGGAATAAAATGAAGAAGATGAAGGAAGGCCTTATCCTCATCCAGACCAACCTTATAAAATTACAAATTGGATAATTAAACAACATTATCTTTTTAATTTTTGCATTAAAAATTACCTAATTATACTGTAAATCTCGTTCTACAGTGCTATAGTACGACTAACCCTGAAACATAATAATATCAGCCGTTCGATGGAATTTTTTAAACGGCGATATGGAATCTGAATTGTAGAGCCTGCTACAGGAGAGTATTTAGCTTAGGAATGATATTGAACCACGTGTAAATATCTGGTGACGTGTCACTGTCATAAGGGCGACACCTAAGGGGGTTCAAATTTCAAGACTGTCTGCTGCGAGAGAGCGCCCACTACTGTTTTTGTCAACTTTAGAACAAGTCGCGGATTTTCTCGGGATTAGTTAGGTTTAAAACGACGACGTTTTGGTATTTGTTGAACTCCAGATCAGACGACGTCGTTTTCATGTATTAATACGCGTGCTATATTGATTGATACGGATGAGAACAGATCCTCTGTCCCCCCACTTAAATTTTGACACATGTCCTTTTATTTAATTTTAAAATAAATTTATATTAAGTAAGAGATTAGGTGTCAAAATTTAAATAAAATGATATTAAAAAATAAAAAAATTAAGAACAGAAGATCTGCTCTCGATACAGATACCATCATCTTCATTCGTCACCCCCCTAGTATTTGACCAAGAATCTGTTCCTGAGGAAAATCTATGTGCCTAAAAAATAAAAATACATAATATGATCAAATACTTTTTTATAATAGTGACCCAAAAAATAAGTAATAATAAATATGAGTCACCTGCCCATCATCCTAGTGGTCCACTGTTACTATTAAATATTATTAATTAAGCTGCCAAAAAGACATTTTGGATATCAAAAGACGATTGTGACGTGGCCTAATTCAATTATTTATGAATCAATTATAATCTGGTCTCAAGAGAATTTGAACAAAAAATTAATATGATTTTGTTGAATATATTTTGTGCGTTATTAATAAATTTCGTAATTATAATTTAATATAAATATATTGTAATGATTAAAATGAGAAATGATATTCTAATTATTGGAGAGAAGGAGCATGATAAATAAATTAGATTTATTTATGAGGTAAGAGAACAAAACAAAGTTTAGGTACAGAGAAAAAATCAATTGGATAAGTTTAGTGGAACACATGCCCTGGTTATTACACCTGTCGTATAAACGAAATCTAATGGGACCAGCAATTTAAATAAAGGAGAATTTTAAATTATTTCCTCCATAGGAGTAATTTTTTGAATTGCTGACTAGTCAACCAAAATGCCAGCGCTGCATGCTCGCCATGGCCCACATGTCCTTGTTTTGCATTGTCATTAGCAAATTAATGAAGTTTTGAGAATCGGATCGTTCATTGAAGAAAAAAAAAAAGATTGAGTGGATGAGTTATTGGTCCAATCAATAATTGAATCGTTATTGATCAAGTGACGTTATTAATATATAAAAAAAAATTAAAAATCTTGTTTTTTATTAACTAAAACATAATAAAGATGAGTTATAATATTAATAAAAATGATTAATTTTAATATTAAAAATTTGTTGGTAAAAAAATTTAAAACTTAGGTCAATTATCTGGGTTCACCGGTTAGACCGATGGTCAATCTGAGTTTTGATCAAAATCGATTCTTTGGTTCAAACTGGACTGCAAGGCACGATTTTTACCGGTCCGAATTTTAAAACACTGGTCGTTAGTATCCAATGTCACAGGCCAACTAATGTTTTGGATCCGGTTACCGTGAAGTTAACTTCATGATAAATTGATCATGTGACCAATACAATGCTAAAACACAGAGAAAAATCACCTTCAGCTCGTATCGACATTATATTAGTCAATTAACTTTATACTAACCACTACATAATATTTTATGTTTCATAAACAAAAATTAAAGCAACTTAATTTGGTTACTACACATAGGATAGGAGGTGGCCAAGAACAAGAAGCATTCAATAAAGTAGTAGGCATGGCAAAATATGGTTATGGGTTGGTTTTGGTTTTCAAAATATGGTTATGGTTCCATTTAAGAACTAAAACCATATTAATCATTTTTAATAAGGATAATGTGGGTTGGAACCATATGGTTATGGTTAAAAACCATATTAACCATTTTAATATTGTTATGAGTTATGGGTTCTATGAAGGTCTGATTTGACATTAATATTATATGATTATGTATATCCTTATCCCGCACCCCACCCCCACCCCCACCCCCACCCCCACCCCCACCCAAACCCAAACCCAAACCCAAACCCAAAAAAAATAATGTGTACACCACTCACCCCACCCCTTACCCCCACCCCACCCCACCTCCACTGCCACTGCCACTGCCACTGCCACCGCCACCGCACTCACTCCCCACCACTCTCTCCCAAAAAAATTTAATATTAAGTGATTATGTATACACCATCCACCCCCCACCCCACCCACCCCACCCCACCCACCCCACCTATCAACCTACCTACACACCCACACAACACTCCCTCCCAAAAAAAATAATATACCCACCCAACCCTACCCACCTACCCCACCTAGCCACCCCCCACCCAACACTCTTTCAAAAAAAATAATATGGAGTGGTGTACATATTATTTTTTTTGGGTGGGGTGGGTGCGTGCGTGGGTGGTTGAACTTCTTGAATATGTAAATATAAATGGAAAGAACTTTTGATTTAAATTTGGAATAAAATATGGGTCGAAAAATGGTTAACCGGGTTTGAACTATATTTCTTTTTAAAAATATGGTTCCAAACTTTATCCAACCCAAATAAATAAAAATAGTTAACAAATCCATTTGATTCCAGTTAATATGGATTGACCCGACAGTTAACCAACTATATTGTCAGGTCTATAAAGTAGTCATATCTAGATTTTGTTTCAATATGATGTTATGGAATTGAACGCAAATCGTCCTAGAAAAATATCAAAGAATAAAATAAAACAGAGCATCAACAGTAACTTAATTAATTAATGATTTGTAGAGGAAACCGATTATATGATCCAAGTTTTACCAGTATTCATCTTGGTTGGATTCGCACTATAAGTTCTATTTAATTAAAATAACAATAAAGTGTAATTCTAATATCGCAATTTATAATTAATCCTTTCTAAACGTATCAATCTTTGGATGATAAATTTTAATTTTTTAAGAGAAAATATATACCTATAACATACACATCATGATCGGTTCAACATAAATATTTTTGTACGCAAAAAGCTAATACATGATATTTTAAAAAAAATTTAAAATAAAAACACATTAATGCTTCTTAATGTGCTTTTAGCTAGGTTTTTACCTTGCTAAAATGGTGTTAATTGTTTCAATACTTAGGAGATAGTATTTTTCAATTTAAAGTTTAAATTTTTTATTAAACAACATAAATTTTTTTTACCCTTAAAAATTCAGTGAGGTTAATTGATCCCACTGTCCCTAACCTTGGTCCGCCACTAGTTTGTCCCCTCCCTTTAACGGTCATTTGTTATTATTCATATGTTCGCAAATGACTTATTTTTCTACTTATAAGTAGAGTTTTAATTCAAAAAAATAAGTTAGTTTGACCAAATATAATATTTATTTTGCCCATCTTCTATTTTTCCCTTTTTCTATTAATGTCCTTTTTAGTAATATTTACATTTATTTTAACTTATAAGTTATTATGAGCCAAACATCTTTATAACTTGTTTTAACTTAACTTTTTACTTATAAATCAAATTGATGTCGAACACTTTTATTTATAAGTCACAACTTAAAACTACTTATAAGTCAACTTATATGTTAGCGTATAAGTCATTTAAAATAAGTTATTTCTGAACATGCCCTTAGTATGATGGTTCAGTAAAGACGTTTTTGAGATTTTGGTGGCGCGTGGCGAAAAATGAAAACAATACCTTTTTTGAAAGATTGTGTTCACCAAAAAAAAAAGTAAAAATAAATAAATAAAAAGTAAAAGTTGTATTCAAAAAAGTATTTTTTTCGAAACTTAAAACATAATAGTTCGATTACAACAAAATATATGAGAACTTCGATTATAACAAAATATGTGAGAATACATTTATTGAAAAATATTTCTTCTAATATTTTTAAAAATAAAATTTTCAATCAAATATTCAAAAACACACACACACACATATATATATAAATTTAGGACCCCTCTTATCAGGACTAAGACGATCGACACTTCAGTCCGTACTCCGTACTCATGAAGGGCGCTCATGGTTGTAGTTTCATAACCTCAAATTTGGAGGGTTTGCTCGCTCCCGCTCCCGCTCCCGCTCCCGCTCCCGCTCTTGTCATGTGATGAAGTGGAGTATAAATGTAACATGGTTATATCTATGCGTATAACACTGTTATTCTTTTGGCTAATTTGTTAATGACTAGCATGCACATTGCTGCCGAAACATTTAGGCTTTGTTTGGAAAATATTCGGAACAATAAATGCCAATGAAAATAACAAAATATATTAATACATGATGCCAACGTAAGAATTTCATTAAGTATAATTATTTATTTTCATTATTGGCAATTTATCATTTCACGATTTTTTTAACTAAAACAATGTTATTTCAGAATGTTTTGGCAAAATTTATTTTATTATCACCAATAATCACATTGAAAATAGACTTATAATAAGATAGGGAAAAAAACTTTCTCAAACTCAAAAATAAATCACCCAATTCAAAAAAACAAATTTTCATACAAAGAGAAACATAATAACAGAAAACAAGGAAAAAAAAAATCTAATATAACACTTCAGTCCCACATTGTGAGATATTTTAATGTATATATAAGGACTCAAATTACTATTATTAATATCTTCTGTCATAAGGACTCAAATTATGAGGTATGTATTCGTTCTTTAACTATAACATTGTGTTATGTATGACACTACGGTCTTTATCTTTATATATTTTTTGGACATGGTATTTGTTTGACATGAAGATCCAACATAATTATTAATTCTCGTGTTTTTTCGGTTTTCGCATGTAACATGTGATTTCCTTCATGTCCGAGGATCAAATCGAGACATTCTTTTCGTTGTTTTGTGCGCCTTTTTAAAATAGGTTTACATCACCCATCTTTGGTCGCCGTAAAAATACACTACTTGACAACTTCATTTACACAACTGTCAAGTGCAAATATCTGACGACATGTATCTTGTGAGTTTAATACAAATGTATGTAACTCTCTGGTGCCTCGACCACAACCTTACAATGATACTTTTACATAAGAAGTACAAATCAACTGTTTTAGAAATTAAAATCTTTGGAAAGTGCTCGAGAAACCTTCGTGCATGGGAGGTCATGAATCTAAGTTATGATAGATATAATATGTCCGAAAAATTATCCTTGGTTGACCCAATAGACCCCAAAAGAAAAACGAAAAGATTACTTATCATATTCCTTCCAATGGTGAGTCTTATCTCGACATATAACTATCTCCACTGTTTTGCAATTGAACATTATATTTCAAATAAACTCCAAGATCATATAGGTAGTGCTCGTAGATATACTCGAAGAAGTGGATGTACACAACCCCGTCTTATGATAACACGAGGTTGTATGTCATTAGACATCTTATATGATAGTGGCAAAACACCCTTCCAAAGTTGGGTTCACCTCACCCTATTCGGTTCACCAAAATTAAATATCAAATGACGTATACAATACGACACACTTATCTAAAGTTCTCAATAAAATTATTTCCATACTATTTAGGGAGAACCTCAAATAAATTATAAACCACCGCTTCTATTCCCCTGTTATCCCCGGCTCGATTTCGTGACACTCTTATTACTTGAAAGGATTGTGAAGCAAAATAGTGAGCACAACTAGCCCAGTAAAGAATATCATAACTAAAGATAATTAAATTATCAATAACTTTCGTCAATAATAAATCAGAGATTTAGAACATATAGTAGATGATAAAACTTTTTAACTATAGTTGCGATTGGAGCGAGCGAATCCATTAAAAGAGTCGAATAGACCATCGAATTACTATTATCTTCTCCATGTTAAAAGTCCACCAATAATATTTTATCCTGTAACATCAATAAACAATTCATCCACAATTATATGAATAACTCATAATCATAATTGTGATTTTGAATTCCTTTTACGCACTTGAAGCGAAGATAATTTCCATCACCTATCTTTACGAAAACATCAAAATTATGGTTATACCAAATCACAATTCCTGCTTCATAATCATGCTAATAAATTTATCTTTGCCTTACTGACCGAAGATATACAATCAGATAACCAATAACCTCTGATTCAACTTTTGCACTACCGGCCAAAGATATACAACTGTAGAACCAATAATGCTGAGACACAGCTTAATAGTATCACTACCATGAATTATGTAAAATCCCAAATTTTACGAATAAAGATTTAATTTTCTCGAAATATTTTTTTTGAATATTATGGTGTGAATTTGATATAATGTTATAGTTGTGGGTAATATTTATAAATTTTGCAAAGGATGCAAGTTGTTGTATTATATTCGATTGGTCGGGGAATATTCGTTTTAGCAGGGAATATTCATATAACGGCGCAATCATTGGTGGACCCCACAACGGAATTATTCTCGGATTGAGAAAACGACAAAAATATTTTTATGAAAATAACTGGCGGAAGTTTTACCTGTTAATCTTTTGTTAAACTACTCGATAGTAAAGAAATACGATGTCTGGCGTGGTTGCATAGTAGTACTACGGTATTGATTATTGATGCTTACATGAGAAAACACTCGGTTTTGTTCAATTATTACTACGATAATTGTTGACAAGTATCTCACGTTATTTGATTAAATTATTGTCAATTCTTATATTATATATATAAGTTTTGTTTTATTAGTATTATTAGTGTAATAAAATGCGAAAAGCTTTTATATAAAAATGTAATACTTTTATAAAGCTATTCGTTTTATTAAAGCAATAATTAGAATATATTATATTCTATTATGCGTAGTATTTTGCATAGTAAAATCTTTTTATATAAAAGCAGAATACTTTTATAAAGTTATTTATTTTATTAGACAATAATTAGAATATATTATATTTTATTATGCGTAGTGTTGTATAGTGCTCGTGATAGTATTTTGCATAGTAAAATCTTTTTATATAAAATAGAATACTTTTATAAAGTTATTAGTTTTATTAGATTATAAATAGAATATATTATATTTTATTTAAAAGATTTTATTTTATTAGAATATTTTATTAAATCAATGCTGACCGTCTGTTTAAAAGTAAATCAATTTGAATGGTTCAAATGAATTAGTTTCTTATCAACCCATTCTCCTATAAATAGAAGCTCATTCCTTCATTATTTCTTACGAATTCACTTTGAAACTCTAGAAAGAAACTATAGAGAAAGTTCTTCTTCTATAATCTTGGCGTATTTATTTAGCGTTTAAGAAAGCTTTTAGCGTAAGCAAGTTTCTTCAAGTATATCCTCACCTACTGGTCGAATTACTCTTCTTTATAAGGTAAGGGATATTATTTGTTGTTGCTTTCGTAAGGAGTATTATTTCTTTAGTATTCATGAAGAGAACTTCATTATTCCATTCTTTACTATTCTGGCTGGAATAACTTTTGTATATATCTGAGCTACCCTATACTTGGTGAAATTCTTACATTATTCCATTCTTTATTATTATGTTGGAATAACTTTGTTTATGCGAAATACCGCATACATGGTGAAATTCTTCTATTATTCCGTTCATTATTATTACGTCGAATATCACATACGTACATTTACGCCGACACGGTTTCATTATTTATTATTACTGTTGGAATAACTTTTTTGTCGATTCTATCGCATGCGTGGTGATTTACATTGTTATTCCATTCTTTATTATTACGTCGTAATATCTTATGCAATGCGTTCGCGGGACTGGTTCCAATATTTATTCATCATCGAAATATCACATGCGTGCGTTTACTGGCGGGATGTGCGATCCCCAAAAACAGTATACATCACCCATCTTGAGTCGCCAAAATACATGGTACAAAATTTAAATACAAACTTAAATATACAACTGTGTGTGTAAAATACGACAAAACATAAACCGAGAGTTTAAACAAGAATATTGTCTTCTAGACAATATCTACTCTCAATGGAGTCCTCGTAGGCGATGATACAAACCCAAATTCAGATCCTCATTACATTTATTGTCACACTATTTAACGAATAGTGAGGACTACTAATCTTATCCTCTGGCCGAAATCACCCCGATTAGTCCCTCACTTCGTTCTCATTTCACGAAGAGAACAAAGTGAAAGCAAAAAGGGTGAGCTCAACTAGCCCGATGAAAAATATTATGACTAAGATAATGCGAGAATAAATTATCATTAGTCTTCAACAATGTTAAACTGTTAAAATCTGATAGACATCAAGTTTAAGCTGCGGTAACAAGCAATCCATTAAAAGAGTCAAGTGGAGAATAAAATCTACTATCTTTTATGATTTAAAAGGTTTTCATCACTTTTATCATTTGGAACTCGACAATAAATAATCCACATCATCGAATCACCCCGCATTTACGACCAAGGATATTCTTTAGTATTACGACCACAATTATCCATGCACTACGGGCCAAGGACAATCGTGTATTCATTAATGGTCATGATCATGCCAACAATCATGTCCATCAATGCACTACTGGGCGAATGAGGACTTTTATCACATCATTTATAACATTACGGTCATGATTATACCGAATAATCCTCAGTCATAATCATACCAAGTCTATCTATGCACTACAGCCACGAGATAACTTTCAAAAAATATAAAACATGAGGATGATGACAATGATATAAGAATTCATAAAACAAGTTCACAAATTAATTTATCCGAGAAACTAATAACGTCCAAATTGTCAACATAATACTTCTTTGTAGAGTAAAATTCAAGAATGCTCGGAAGAATATTTCCATGAAAAGATCTTTGGATGAAGCCTTGAATATCAAGTATATTCTACTAATTTCATGGAGTATAAAATCAAAACTTTAACCAATTTGGGTATAATAAGGAATGGAATAACAAAAGAAATCATCATACGCATACTAGAGACGCATAAGCGAGTTATTCTAAGAATAATAAAAAGCGGAACCGGAGTTCGGCGTAAAATGCACAGATAGGATATTCCAACAGAATAATAAAAACGGAACCAGGTCCGGCGTAAAGCACAGACATGATGTTCCAACAGAATAATAAAGACGGAACCAGGTCCGGCGTAAAGCACAAATAGGATGTTCCAACAGAATAATAAAGAATGGAATAACAGAATAATTTCACCATGTATGCGGTACTTCGCATAACCAGGTTATTCCAACATAATAATAAAGAATAGAATAACAGAAGAATTTTACCATGTATGCGATACTTCGCATAACCAGGTTATTCCAACATAATAATAAAGAATGGAATAACAGAAGTTCTCTTCATGAAGACGAAAGAAAGAAATAATACCCCTTATAGGTACAACATATAATATCCCTTACCTTTGAAAGAAACTGGATATATGAGTAGTGAGGTAGCAGGCTTCTCTTCTTCTATAGATTTTCTCTCTACAATTTCTCTCTATAATAATTGCTCTATAGCTTTAGTGAATTGGTGAGAAATGAAGGAAGAATGAGCTTCTATTTATAGAAAAATATAATTTCAATAATTGCATGTTTTGGGGCTCAAAAAATTACAGTACAATACCTCTAACTTTTTCTTTATTTTTAATTTAGTCATGCAAGTATTATCAAACTTGCACCACCTCATCTAATAGTAAATAATGTGATTCAATAGTAAATCATGTGAATCAATAGTTCTAGACATATGAAAATACTAATTACAGTATAATACCTCCATCTATACCTCCATTTTTAACTTAGTCATGCAAGTATTATCAATCTTGCACCAACTCCCCTAATAGTAACAAGAATGTGAAGCAATAGTATACATATGTGAACAAATAGTTATAATCATATGAAATAATAGCAATCAATTGCTCATTTATCCAGTTAAATACTCGATTCGTCAATATAACCTCCAGACATCAATTATTATCGAAATAAATGTCGATTTTCACTAACACAAATAATTCCAACACAATGAAACTATTTTTATCAAAAATATAAATTTTGAAATTTTAAAGTTTGACTTTTCCCAGAAAAATAAACTGTTGACTTTTTGACCAAATAGTAAAATCCGGAAAATTTTGTGTTTATAGTCTATTTTTACTAATTTCATCGTTCCGGACTCAAATATCACGTCCGCGTCTCCAAATTCAACTCCGAGCACAAATTCAATTTTAATAACATTCATTATTAATATTATAACTTACAATATTTATCAACCAGGTCGTTCTCAGGAAAGAGGGGGCTTTCCAATAAGGATTTCTCCCTATTGGCGCGCAATTAGGTGACCAAACCTCTCCTTGACAGAACTTCTAGACAATATAAATATTGCAATTTAATAATATTATTCTTGAATTTTACTCTACAAAGCAGTATCATGTTGACAATTTGGACGTTATTGATTTCTGGATAAATTAAATTATAAATCTTTAAAATTTATCCTTGAACTTGTTTTATTGAATTATTATGTCATTGTCATCATCCTCATACCTATATTGTGATGAAAGTCATCTTTGGCTTACGTGCATAGATGGACTTGGTATGATTATGACCAGGGATTATTCGGTATAATCATGACCGAAATGTAACGAATGATGTGGTAAAAGTTTTCATTGGCTTTGTAGTTCATTGATGGATGATTGTTGGTATTATTATGACCGAGGATTATTCGGTATAATCATGACCATTGATGATTACATGAATATCCTTGGCCGTAGTGCGAGGATGATTCGATTTTATTTATTAAGCTAAGTCTCAAATGATAAAGTTGTTGAAAAACTTTTAAATCATAGAAGATAGTAGATTTTATGCTCTACTTGACTCTTCTAATGGATTGCTTATTCATTGCAGCTTGTTGATCTAAAACTTGTTGTCTATTGTATTCTATCGGTTGTTATCTTTGTTGAAGGCTAAGGATAATTTATTCTGCATTATCTTATTCATAATATTTCTTACTGGGCTAGTCATAATATTTATAAATATTGCAATTCGATTTCACGCTCTAGGGGTAGGCTAAGAAGTCTTCTAGAATACGTAAAGAAATTTATTAACAATGAGAATATCATTTAAAAACTGTGACTCTCATCCAAGACTTGGGTAATACGTCACCTTGATACCTATCAACTTGTCATCGTCATTCACGACGTCGCCTACAAAAAGTCTGGCTTCGGTGCACTCCACACAAGGAAGTCAACAACGAAAGGATCGGGGCTCTTTACTTATGGCTTGATATGACAATGATTGACTTTAGGGTTTTAGTTGCTTGAATTCGCATAACAGGTTGGTTAGGAATATGAAAGCTAATAACCTTACGAAAATAATCAATTTTGGCATGATAAGTAGTTAACCAATCGATTCCTAAAATCACATCAAGGGCAAATATTTTCAAAGAGATAAGATCGACAAGTAACGTGAAAGTGTTGATTTGAATCAAATAAGATTTATAAATAGTGGATGTAACAAAGGTTTCTATTAACGAAATTTCAACCAATAAGTCAAAGTCTAGCTTCTCTGTGGTCAAATTTAAACGTTGAACGCAAGCAAGAGAGATAAAATAATGGGCAGAACTGGTATCTTATAAGGTATAGACTTCGCAAGATTTTATAATTAACTAACCCGTGCTAACCGTTCGGGTTACTCGCTTTTGAAAGTCACGAAAATGCTCTCCTTCAGACTTTCTAGGTTTGACTTTTCCGGGACTGACCTTTGGTGCCTCCTTCCCAGCTGGACTTGTCTTCGGTGAACGACAAAATCGGGCTAGGTGACCTTTTCTTCCACAATTTTAACACGCTTTAGATGGCATCGCGCAGTTTGGACTGATATATCCCTCCCCTCCGCATTTGAAACATATGATAGGTGGTCGTTCTCCTTCCTTAACAACGGGTGCTGATGCTGACGTCTTTCCATCATTGTTGAATTTTCTCTTCTTGAAATGTCCATTCTTATTGTTTTGGCCATGATTTCCACCGAAGTGGTTACCATTTCTGGCATGTTGATTCCCTTCACGCTTATTGTCACCGTTTCGATGACTGCTATCACTGGTATTATCATTTTGTCGGTTGTTCTCTTTTGGTTGGGTTGACTCACTATCGCGCTCCAATAACTGAGCCCTATTAACAACATCTGAATACAAACAAAGTTTATGAGAAATTAGGTATTGACGTATCTCGGGTTTCAAACCTCTTAGAAACATCCGCGTCATTCTCTCCTCATTATCAACCAAATGGGACGCAAACCGGGATAACTCGGCAAACTTGGCTTCGTACTGCGACACGGTCATGTTGTTTTGCTCCAGTTTAATGAACTCTACCTCCTTCATGTGACGAATACTTTCGGGAAAGTACTTGTCGTTGAACAGTTCTTGAAACTTCTCCCAAGACATCTTCAAGTCTGGCGAGTTGAGTCGCTTTTACTGATTTCCACCAAGAATCACCTCTGCCAGCAACATGAAGGTGGCAAAGGGAACCTTTTACTCCCCTGAGAAACCCAAGAAATCAAATATCTTGTTGATCTGTTTTATCCACGTCTCCGCCTTAAGTGGCTTTGGCTCTCCAAAAAACTCCAGTGGTCCCAGCTCCTTGAACTGCTTAGCGATGACCGTCCGAGAGTTGTCAGTGTTTCCACCTGCATTTTGGATAGGAGCCGCTCTTGCCTAATGTTGCAAGAATTGCATGAAGCCTCGGAACATTCCATCGTTCATCATTTGGTCAGTGTTGTTGTTTGCATGAGGATTGTCGCCTTCCTGATGCACATTGTCACGGTTATTGATCCGTGGAGACTCAACGGTCTCACAGTGCTCCATTGATGTTCTCAAAATTCTGGATGCCATTTTCAAATCTTGCCCACAAAACAACGGTTAATTAACATATCACATACTATCCCTATACTACGTGAGCCAATTAAATACCAAATAAACTTAGGTAGGTCATACTAGCGAAAAGAATTCCCGTCTCTCCCTCCCCAATTCTTGCCTCACATCTAAGCCGGGATCATATCCTAAGCTTTGATACTGGTGTGACACCCCCAAAAGCAATTATACATCACCCATCTTGAGTCGCCAAATACATGGTACAAAATTCAAATACAAACTTAAATATACAATTGTCGTGTAAAATACGACAAAACATAAACTAAGAGTTTAAACAAGAATATTGTCTTTTAGACAATATCCACTCTCAATGGAGTCCTCATAGACAGTATACAAACTCAAAATCAGTCCTCATTACATTTATTGTCACACTATTTAACAGAATAGTGAGGACTACTAATGCTATCCTCTGGACCGTCACTCCGTTCCCCGACTAGTCCCCGCTACGTTCTCATTTCCTGAAGAGAACAATGAAAGCAAAAGGGTGAGCTCAACTAGCCCATTAAGAAATATTATGACTAAGATAATGTAGAATAAATTATCATTAGTCTTCAACAATGTTAAACTGATAAAATACAATAGACATCAAGTTTAACTGCAGCGAACAAGCAATCCATTAAAAGAGTCAAGTAGAGAATAAAATCTACTATCTTTTATGATTTAAAAGGTTTTTCATCACTTTTATCATTGGGACTCGACTTAATAAATAATCCACATCATCGAATCACCCCGCATTACGGCGAGGATATTCTTTAGTATTACGACCATAATTATCCATACCTTCTGGGCCAAGGACATTCGTGTATCCATCAATGGTCATGATCATACCAACAACTGTCCATCAATGCACTACGGGCCAATGAGGACTTTTATCACATCATTTATAACATTACGGTCATGATTATACCGAATAATCCCTTGTCATAATCATACAAAGTCCATCTATGCACTACAGGCCACAGATGACTTTCAAAAAAATATAAACATTTGGATGATGACAATGATATAAGAATTCAATAAAACAAGTTCACGAATTAATTTATCCAGGAACTAATAACGTCCAAATTGTCAACATGATAATTCTTTGTAGAGTAAAATTCAAGAATGCTCGGAAGAATATTTCCATGAAAAGATCTTTGGATGAAGCCTTGAAATATCGAAGGTTATTCTACTAATTTCATGGAGTATAAAAGTCAAAACTTTAACCAACCGTAAGAAGACCCCACTTATTATTAATGAAATTTAATTTTCTATTTATTATTTTGAAATATTAAGGGTTGATTTGATTAATGTGGATAGTTAGGGGTTAAATACGTAAATATTTCAAAATAAGCAAGTGGTTATAAAATATTCATTCTTTGTGGGGAATATTAAATGCGACGGTAGCGACCATGTGTGTGGGCCCCATAACTGAAAGCGATTGGATGAGGAAAACGACAAATATAAGTTGTTTAAAAATAACGGTAGGTTATTCACAATTAACACTATTGGAATACCCGGTGGTTAAAACACGATGTCTGGCGTTGTTGCCGCGAAGAGCACCAGTATTGCACCAATTATTGATCCTTACGTAAAAAGCACTACTCAATAATTATTACGATAATTACTTGCTTCAATAGATTTTATTTTATTGATTCAATAATTGTTGCGTTGGTATTTTATATTATTATTGTTTCAATAATTATCATCGCACAAAGATTTCCCATTATCGGATCAATAATTCATATTATTTGAATAATATTATTAGATAACATTATTGGCAATGTCTAGAAAGTTCTGCTCTAAGGAGAGGTTTGGTCACCTAATCAATTGCGCGCCAAGAAGGAGAGATCCTTATTGAAAGCCCCTCTTTCCGGGAACATGTACTCTGGTTGTCATAAATGTGATTCTGTAATATTATTTGTGAATAATTAATTATTCATTCATATGATAAGGAAATATTTATTTTATATGAATATAAATGATGGATTTATTTATGTGGTTATTAATGAAGGAATTAATGCTGAGATGTTTTATTTGTATTTTGTCGAATTGGAGGTATTAAAAGATCAAATTGGTGTTATTACAGCTTTATTGTGTGAGTTATAATATTTAATCCGACCGTTGGATCGTTGTAATTTTTGGATATGTTATACATATATAAGTTGAGTATATGTCCACAAATTTTGAACCGTTAAAAATGAGCGTATAATTTATTATGAATTTTAAGAGGTGACTGATTCAGAAATTAGGTTATAAATGATTTTGGTGGAAAATTCTAGAATTGGTGGGCTCCACTTTTGGTTGGTGAGAAATGTGCTCAATTGAATTTTCAAATGTGGTGGGTGGGAATAGTAGCAGGTAAAGCCATCAGGTTGCAGGTTAAGTCTGCTTCGGCGTGCTAACATTTTCCTATAAATAGAGGCTAAGTTAAATTGAAAATCACACCGAAACAAAGTTTTCTCTCTCTCTCTCTCTATATTATTGAGCGTATTTTGTGAGTATTTAGATACTTTGAGAGTTCTTTGTTCAAGACAAGTTTCATTCAAAGATCACTTCCCGACCTTTCCTTCCTAAGTACCGATTCTTTGAGGTAAGGGATATTATTTTTTCGTATGATATTATTTCTTTAATATCATTATCTTTGAAATATTGATCTGAAGTTTTTATCAAATTTGGAACTTTTTCATGTCTGGGTTACTATTCATGAGTTACTATTCACGAGTTACTATTCATGAGTTACTATTCACGAGTTACTATTCACGAGTACTATTCATGAAGCGTGAAGATGTTTTTTTGTGGAATTTCTATCTTTTGGTGTCGGAGTTACTATTCAAGTATACGACACTATTCACGTATACGACACTATTCACGTATACGACACTATTCACCGAAAAATAAAATTTCTTCTTTTCGTCCAAAATATCTATTCTGGATACTAGCTTTGATTGTATCCATGTTTTGATCATTCTTGAATTTTACACCACTATAATTATTTTTGAGGTATTGTTGGACATGGATAAAACAAAGTACGAATCCTTAATCCTTAATCCTTGTCATTTTGTTTCACCGGATTCGCTTTTTTAAAATATTTTTCATCATCCTCGGTCTTAAATGATGATATTATTGAATATCTTTGGCCCGTAGTGCAGATGAATGATTTCTGAAGAATATCTTTTTGGCCAGAAGGTGCAAAGATGAACAGTGTTGAGATGAACACGAACGACTGATTAATATCTTTGGCTGTGGTGCAAAGAGATGAACAGTGTTTAAATGAACATGATCAATCGATGAATATCTTCTTTGGCCCAGTAGTGCAAAGATGAATATTTGATTCAGATGTATATTGATTGATGTTACAGGGATAAAAGATAGATGATGAACTTTTAAATTCATACATAGAAGATAGTAGTTTGCATTCTCTACTTAACTCTTCTAATGAATTATTATCTCCGCCATGAATATTGATTTAAAATTTGTTGTCTATTGTATTCTATTAGATTTTTCCTCGTTGAAGACTAACGATAATTTGTTGTATATTATCTTAGTCATAATATTCTTTTGGGCTAGTTGAGCTCACCCTTTTCCTTGTTGTTCCATTTTTCTTCTCGGGAGGCGAGAATGTAAATGAGTACTAGTCGGGGTATGGAATGAGGTTCTAGAGAGAGTTGTTTAGTAGTCCTCACCATTTTTGTAAAATAATGTATCAATAATTATGATGGGGATTTATTTGCGTGTGGATATTGTCTGAAGATATTATATTTAAACTCACAGTATATATTGTCATATTTCACACGTATTTGTATTATTCTTGTACCATGTATTTGGCGCACTCGAAATGGGTGTTGTGTATATACCTATTTTGGGGCATCATTTGGTATCGTAGCTTAGGATATGATCTCTGGCGGAGATCGGGGAATAGAAACTAGGAGGGAGAGACGCCCTTCAAAATTCCTAGGTATATTTGTCACCCATCTTATATCGCCACTTACATGGTTTGAGAATGTAATTTAAATACAACTTATTAACATAACGTGCTGTGGTACAATATACTTACATAAACCGAGCAGAGTTTAAATACAAATATCGCCTAAATACGAGATATTATACAAACTCAAACAAAAAGTCCTCATTATATTATTATCACACCCATTTCACGCCACTACATGAGGACTACTAAACATAACTGCTATCTTCGTGACCATCACTGCTTCCCTCAAACAAAAAGTCCTCACTTATCACACTCCGTAAAAGTGAGGACTATTCTCATTTTCAAGAGAATTCTCAAAGAGAAAAAGAAAGAAAGGGTGAGCTCAACTAGCCCAAAGAAGAAATATTATGACTAAGATAATGCAAAATAAATTATCAATAGTCTTCAACAATGTTAAACCGATAAAATACAATAGACAAATCCGCTTTAATCATGCAATGAATATGCAATCCATTAAAAGAGTCAAGTAGAAAATAAAATCTACTATCTTTTATGATTTTAAAAGGTTTTTCATCATCATATAGCCGAGACTCACTTTTAATAAATAATCCACATCATCGAATCACCCCCGCACTACTACCAAGGATATTCTTTAAGATCACGATCACAATTATTCCCGCACTACTACCAAGAATAGTTGTGTATTCATTAATGGTCATGATCATGCCAACAACCGGCCCATCAATGCACTACTACCAATCGAGGAGGATTTTTTTTTTTTTTACCACATCATTTGTAACATTACTACCATGATTACAATCAATAATCCTCGGTCATAATCATACCAAGTCCATCCATGCTCTACAGCCACGTATGACTTTAAAAAATATAAAATGAGGATGATGACAATGATATAAGAATTCAATAAAACAAGTTCAAGAATTATTTTATCCAGAATTTTAACGTCCCAAATGTCAACACGATACTTTTTGTAGAGTAAAATTCAAGAATGATCGTAAGAATATTTCCATGAAAAGATATCGATGAAACGCAAATATCAAGGATATTCTACTAATTTCATGGAGTATAAGTCAAAGTTTTAAACTAACCGGGTATAATAAAGAATGGAATAACAAAAGAAATCACCACGCATGCGGATTGCATGTGATGTGTTATTCCAATGTAATAATAATAACTAACCAGTGTCGTGAAATTCACACCGACAGTGATGTTCCAATGTAATAATAAAGATGGAACTGCATCCTGTAAAACACACGATAGATATTCCAATGTATCGATAAAGATTTTAACCAGTCCTGTAAAACACACGCATGTGATGTTCCAATGTAATAATAATAAAATCTAACCAGTCCTGTAAAACACATGCATGTGATGTTCCAATGTAATAATAATAAAGATTTTAACCAGTCCTGTAAAACACACATGCATGTGATGTTCCAATGTAATAATAAAGAATGTCACCAAGTATAGGGTAGTATCACAGATATAAAAGTTATTCCAATGTAATAATAAGCAATGGAATAACATAAGGATTTCACCAAGTATAGGTATACCAAGATATAAAGTTATGTATAGGGTATGCCACTTTTACAAAAGTTATTCCAATGTAATAATAAAGAATGGAATAATGTAAGTTCTCTTCAAGAAGAAAGAATAACACCCCTCACCGTAAAAGAACCTAATATAAGAAGTAAAGTGAGTAGCGAGTAATACTCTTCTTCTTTCTATAACTTTCTCTATAGCTTCTCTCTATAATTCTCTCTGTAGTTTCAATGAATTCGTAAGAAAATAATGAAGGAACGAGCTTCTATTTATAGGAAAATGGAATGCATAAGAATTAATCCATGAACTATCCAGTATTGATTTACTTTTTAACTGACGGTCCATATTTAAAGCAAAATCTTTTAAATAAAATATAATATATTCTATTTATATAAAAACATTTTACTATAAACAAAACACTATGCAAAACACTACGCAAAATACTATGCATAATAAAATATAATATATTTTATTTATAAAATAACTTTAATAAAGTATTCTGCTTTATATAAAAAGATGTTTCGCTTTTATTACGCTAATAATACAAATAAAACAAAACGTCATTATCGCTATAATAATTCATATTATTAATCGACAATAATGGAATCAAACCAAGTGACTTCTCACATAAGATCAATAATCAATACCGCAGCTACTACTATGCAAACCACACGACATCGCATTTTTTACTACCGAGTAGTTCAACAAGATCAACGGTAAAACTTCCGCCGTTATTTCAATAAAATATTTTTGTCTTTTTCTCAATCCGACAATAATTTCGCTAGGGTCCACCAATGATTGAGCCATTGTATTTAATATTCCCCGCTAAACCGAATATTCCCCACCAATCGAATATAATATAACCACTCAGATACTTTGCAAAATTTATAAATATTACCCACAACTATAACATTATATCAAATTATTCCATAATATTCAAAAATAATATTTATAGAAAATTCATCTTTATTTATAAAAACTGGGTCTTACAACCTCCCTTCTTATGAAATTTCGCCTCAAATTAGGGTACGACTGGTATGTCAAGAGGTAAGGATACCTTGATTTCATTTCGATTCTAACTCCCAAGTCATTTCTCAACATCGTGGTTCCTCCACAAAACTTTGACTTGAGGTATAACCTCGAGCGTAGAATATGTTCCTTCTTATCCAAAATTTGAACAGAACCTCTTCATACGCCAAATCTTCCGCTATTTCGTCCTGCTTCTAACTCAATAATATGGTTCGGTTTTCACATATTTACGTAATATGGATATGTGAAAACGCATGAACACGAGACATATTTCACAGAAAGCGAGTCTATAGCCCACGCTCCTACTCGATCGAGGATTAAAATGGACCGATGAATCGAGGATTAAGTTTCTCTCTTCCAAATCTTGTAACTCCTTTCCATGGAGCAACTTTTAACAACACACGATCTCCTATATCAATTCCACGCCCTTTCGATGAAGATCAACATAACTCTTTTGTCGATTTTGTGAGGTTTTTATACGCTGTTTGATCGTTTGAATCTTTTCCGTAGTCATACGCATTAACTCCCATCCCCAACAACGCTGCTTCACCCACCTCATCCCAAAGATACCGAGAACGACACACTTTCTTCCATACAACGCTCGAATGGAGCCATGCCAATACTTGCTTGATAACCGTTGTTGTAGAAAAACTCCACCAATGGTAAAAACTTGTCCCAACTCCCTCAAATCAAGAACACAGTAGTCTTAATAGATCTTCAAGAGTTTGAATAGTCCTCTCCGATCGTCCGTCCGTCTGAGGATGATATGCCGAAGCTAAATCGTAAGTCCGCGCTATAGCTTTTTGCAAACTAACCCAAAATCGTGAAGTGAATCTTGGTCTCGATCGTAAACTATGGATACCGCAGATACCATGCGCCTTACAATCTCGCTTATGTACATACGAGCAAGACGCTCAAGTGTATAAGTTTCTCAGATTTGCAGAAGAAATGAGCGCACTTGGTCAATCTATCAACAATGACCCAAATCGCATCAACGCCTTGAGAAACCTTAGAAGACCCAGAACGAAATCCATGGTAATGTGCTCCCACTTCCATTCTGAATTTCAAGTGGTTGCAATGGACCTTTTGGTACTTGATGCTCGCTTTAACTCGCTGACAAGTTAGACACCTTGAGATAAACAAATACTTATCTCCTCTTCATATTGCTCCACCAAAATGTATGACGAATATCATGATACATTTTGGTACTCCTGTGATGGATTGCAAATGGTGTGTCAGCGCCCATCATGATATTATACTTTAAATCGTGGTCGTTAGAACACAAAGTCCGGAGTCGACTCAAGTATTCCTTCTTCATCGATTCTTGCTTCCTAAGATAGCACCTCTCTGACTTTCTTTTTCATACGCATCACCTCCAGTGTCCGTAGCTTTGAGCAGCCTTTTAACTTTATCGATTAAAGTCTGCTCTACTCAGATATTTGCTATCATCACACGCGTCCCTGAGTCTTTAACTCTATCTCCATCCTTTGCAAGTCACACAAAATGGGCCTTTGTGTTGATAATAACGCACTCGATTTCAGATATACGATCTTCTACTCAATGCATCGCCTACCACGCTCGCTTTTCGTGATGGTATCGATGGTACGATCATAATCTTTCAATAGCTTCAAGCCAACGCCGTTGTCGCATGTCGAGTTCCTTTTGAGTGAAGAAATATTTGAGGCTTTTATGATCCGTAAAGATCTCCACTTTCTCCCCATACAAGTAATGCCTCCAAATTTTAAGTGAAAGATAATAAATGCTAACCCGTGATCACGAGTAGGATAATTCCTCTCATATTCTTTGAGTTGTCGCGAGGCATAGGCTATAACTTTTCCATGTTGCATAAGAACACATCCCAACCCTTTGCTCAAGCATCACCAGAGATGACAAATCCTCCGAGCCAAATGGTATCACGTAACAGTGTTTGAATAAGTCTCTTCGAAGTTCTTGAAAACTCTTCTCACATTCTTCGCCCCAACCGAACTTTCAGATCTTTTCGAGTCACCGAAATAATGGAGTAGCGATTCGAGAAAATCCTTCCACGAATCTCCGATAATAACCAAATTTAAACCGAGAAAGCTACGATTTCTTTACCATCGATTTAGGTTGTTCCCAAATTTGAATAGCTTCAATCTTTGCCGTCAATGATATTCCATGACTTGATACCACGCGGCCCAAGGAATGCTACTTCTTCAAGCCGTAACTCGTGATTTCTTCAACTCGCATAAAGCTTATATTCACGGCTTTTGAGTGTCACCTCAAGTGTTGCTTTCACGATCTTCACTACTTTTGAATAAATAAGGATGTCATCAATAAAGACGCCACAAAGTGATCTAAATATTCCTCAATACTTTGGCTCATCATATCCATGAAGGCAAAGAGGAGCATTAGTCAATCCAAAGGACACGACTAGAATTCATAATGCCCGCATCGAGTTCTCAAAGCCGCCTTTGAATGTCACGGCTCTAATCTTCAATCGGTGATATCCTAACGAAGATCAATCTTTGAAAAGAATTTGATCCTCAAGAATCGGGTCAAACAGTCATCAATACGCGGCAATGGATACCTATTTTTGATGGTGACATGATTCAACTCCCGATAATCAATACAAAGTCGATACTCCCATCTTTCTTCTTCACGAATAGAACAGAGCACCCCAAGGAGAAGTACTAGGACTCTAATAAAGCCAATGTCTAACAATTCCTCGCATTGGGTCTTTAACTCCTCAAGTTCAATAGAGCTATTCGATATGGGGCTTTGAAATAGGTTTTGTACCAGTTCAAGGTCGATACAAAATTCAATTTCACGCCTGGGGTAGGCCAGTAGTTCTTCTGGAATAATACGTCAGAAATTTATTAACAATAGAAATATCGCCAAAACCGACGATTTTTTTGTTTAAATCAGGATACGAGCTAAGAAAGCTTGACATCCATTTTTCAATAAACGAATAGCTTTTATGGCTTGAGATGACCGTGATTGATTTTAATGGTTTAGTCGTTTTGAATTCAGATAATAGGTCGATTAGGAATATGAAAGCTAACAACCTTACGAAAAACAATCAATTTTTGCATGATAAGTAGTTAACCAATCAATCCCTGTAATCACGCCAAATGCAAGTATTTTTAATGAAATAAGATCGATGTGTAATGTGAGGGTACCGATTTGAACCAAACAAGACTTATAAACAAAGGGATGTAATGAAGGTTTCTCCCAACTGAAGTTTCCACAGATAAGTCAAAGTCTAATTTCTCCTGAGTCAAATTTAATCGATGAGCGCAAGTAGAGAAATAAAAGAATGGGTAGAACCCAGATCAAATAAAGTGTGATTTCATTATTAGAGTTTATGATAAGCTTACCCGTGATGACCTCATTCGTTTCCTTCTTTCTCTCGGGAGGTCACAACAAACGCCTCCTCAGACCACCGGTTTTGACTTTTCCGACTACTTTTGTGCTCTCCATCCTAGTTGAATTTGTTCTTCAGAAACGACAAAATCGAGCTAAGTGACCTTCTCTTCCACAATTATAACACGCTTTGACTAAGATGGCACAGCTTCGACCGATGTGTCCCTCTTCTCCGCATTTGAAGCATACGATAGTGGTCTTTCTCCTTCCTTAACAACGGGTGTCAGGTCCGACGCCTTTTCCATCATCATTGAATCTCCGCTTTCTTGAAATGTCCATTCTTATTGTTTTGGCCCCGACACCACCGGCGTGGTTACCATATCCGCCCGCTTGATTCCTCCACGCTTGTTGTCACCGCTCATGACTACTCTCACCGGTATTATAACTTTGCTTACCGCTTCTTTTTAGTCAGGCTGACTCGTTATCGCTACCCACTAATCGAGCCCTATTTACAACATCTCAATACAAACACGCTTTATGAGAAATAAGATGTCGACGATTCCCGACTTCAAACCTCTTAAAACATTCGCGCCATTCTCTCTTCATTATCCACCAAGTGGGACGAACCGTGATAACTCCGCAAATTTTGCCTCAGATCATGACACCTGGCCATATTGTTTTGTTCCAACTTGATAAACTCCACCTCCTTCATGTGGCTAAATACTTTCAGAAAGTATTTGTCGCTGAATGTACCCCCGAACTTCTCCCAAGATATCTTCAAGACAAAGAAGTCGAGTACGCTTTTACCGATTCCCACCAAGAATCCGCCTCTCCGCTAAGAACATAAAGGCGGCAAGAAGGAACCTTTTTCTTCTGAGCATCCCAAGACATCAAATATCTTGGTAATCTGCTTTATCCATGCTTCCGCCAAAGTGGTTTTGCTTTCCTTAAACTCCGGTGGTCCCAGCCTCGAATTGTTTAATGGTGACCGCCTCGAGTTTTCCGTGTTTCCACCTACGCTTTGGACAGAGTCGCCTCGCTCGTCATTGCTGTTGGATAAATTGCATAAAGCCTCCTAACATTTGATCATTCATCATTTGGTCAAGGTTGTTGTTTGTATGAGGATCACGCCTTCCGATGCACATTATCCCGATTATCGATATGTGGTGAATCAACGATCGCCTCAGCTCCATCATATTCTCAACATTCTCGATGTCATTTTCAGACATCGCCACAAAACAAAAAAGATTAATCGACATTTAACAATTATCTTTATATTCTCGACCGACCAATAAAATAAAGACAAAAACTTAGTAGGTCATACTAACGAAGGTATTCCCCTGCCTCCCCTCCTAGTACTTTTCTCACATCTTAGCCAGTGATCATATCCCTTAGCTTCGATATTTCAACCGTGACGCCCCCAAAATTAGGTATACATCACCCATCTTGGGTCGCCACTTACATGGTACGTAATTTAAATACAACTTATTAACATAACTGCTGTGGTATAATACGACATAAATCGTGAGTTTAAATACAAATATCGCTCTACTAGATATTATACAAACTCAAACAAAAGTCCTCATTACAATTATTATCACACTATTTCACGTATTAAATGAGGACTACTAATGCTATCTTCGTGACCATCACTGCTTCCCCGACTCGTCCCCAAATTTATATTCTCATTTCCTCAAGAGAATAAAGGAAAGAAAGGGTGAGCTCAACTAGCCCAAGAAAGAAATATTATGACTAAGATAATGCAAAATAAATTATCAATAGTCTTCAACAATGTTAAACCGATAAAATACAATGACAACCAAATTTAATCATAGCTGAATATGCAATCCATTAAAAGAGTCAAGTAGAAAATAAAATCTACTATCTTTTATGATTTTAAAAGGTTTTTCATCATCATATATAGCCGAGACTCAAATTTTAATAAATAATCCACATCATCGAATCACCCCGCACTACTACCAAGGATATTCTTTAGTATCACGATCACAATTATTCCCGCACTACGCCAAGAATAGTTGTGTATTCATTAATGGTCATGATCATGCCAACAATCGCCCATCAATGCACTACTACCAATCGAGGACTTTTTTTTTTTTACCACATCATTTGTAACATTACTACCATGATTACACCGAATAATCCTCGGTCATAATCATACCAAGTCCATCCATGCTCTACAAAAAGCCACGTATGACTTTAAAAAAATATAAAATGAGGATGATGACAATGATATAAGAATTCAATAAAACAAGTTCAAGAATTATTTTATCCAGAATTTTTAACGTCCAAATCACAACACGATACTTTTTTAGAGTAAAAATTCAAGAATGATCGTAAGAATATTTCCATGAAAAGATATCGATGAAACGCAAATATCAAGGATATTCTACTAATTTCATGGAGTATAAAGTCAAAGTTTTAACCAACCGGGTATAATAAAGAATGGAATAACAAAAGAAATCACCACGCATGCGGATTGCGATGTAGACAAAGTTATTCCAATGTAATAATAATAATCTTAACCAGTCGTGAAATTCACAATCGATGTGATGTTCCAATGTAATAATAAAGATGGAACTGATCCTGTAAAACACACGATAGGATATTCCAATGTAATGATAAAGATTTTAACCAGTCCTGTAAAACACACAAAATGTGATGTTCCAATGTAATAATAATAAAATCTAACCAGTCCCCTGTAAAACACATGCATGTGATGTTCCAATGTAATAATAATAAAGATTTTACCAGTCCTGTAAAACACACGCATGTGATGTTCCAATGTAATAATAAAGAATGTCACCAAGTATAGGTGTAGATCACAGATACAAAAGTTATTCCAATGTAATAATAAGCAATGGAATAACATAAGGATTTCACCAAGTATAGGTATACCGCGATACAAAGTTATGTATGATAGGTATGCCACTTTTACAAAGTTATTCCAATGTAATAATAAAGGAATGGAATAATGTAAGTTCTCTTCAAGAAGAAAGAATAACACCCCTCACCGTAAAAGAACCTAATATAGAAGAAGTGAAGTAATAGAATACTCTTCTTCTTTCTATAACTTTCTCTCTATAGCTTCTCTCTATAATTCTCTCTCAGTAGTTTCAATGAATTCGTAAGAAAATAATGAAGGAAACGAGCTTCTATTTATAGAAAATGGAATGCATAAGAATTAATCCATTTAACTATCCGTATTGATTTACTTTAATCTGACTTTCCATATTTAAAGCAAAATCTTTTAAATAAAATATAATATATTCTATTTATATAAAAACATTTTACTATGCAAACACTATGCAAAACACTACGCATAATACTATATAATATATTATATTTATAAAATAACTTTAATAAAGTATTCTGCTTTTATATAAAAGATGTTTCGCTTTTATTACGCTTAATAATACAAATAAAACAAAACGCCATTATCGCTATAATAATTCATATTATTAATCGACAATAATGGAATCAAACTAAGTGACTTCTCACATAAGATCAATAATCAATACCGCAAGCTACTACGCAACCACACACGACATCGTATTTTTTACTACCGAAAGTAGTTCAACAAGATCAACCAGAAACTTCCGCCGTTATTTCAATAAAATATTTTTGTCTTTTTTCTCAATCCGATAATAATTTCATTGTGGGGTCCACCAATGATTGAGTCATTGTACTTAATATTCCCTCGCTAAACCTAATATTCCCCACCAATCGAATATAATATAACCACTTGTATACTTTGCAAAATTTATAAATATTACCCACAACTATAACATTATATCAAATTATTCCATAATATTCAAAAATAATATTTATAGAAAATTCATCTTTATTTATAAAAACGGGTCTTACACGGGTTAGATATTCATTGATGTCTTCGGATGCACGGAGAAATGTAAAGTTCCATTCGCTACTTTTTATGTTCCGTATTGAGGCGACATCATGGTGGAAATGCGTGAAGCGCACTCCATCCAAATTTGCACTCAAAGATGTCACGGAGACGTTTAAAAATCAATCAATGACAAGTACTTCCCCGAAAGTATTCAATATACGAAGGAAGTGGAGTTTATTAGATCGAACAAAAACAACACGATTTGTCCCAAAGACGAGGCGAAGTTCATGGAGTTATCCAGTTTTCGCACCTCATTTGGTGGAGAATGAGGAACGATGACGCGGATGTTGAGAGGTTTGAAACCCGTAGATACGCCAAGATCTCATTTCTCATAAATTTTCTCTATTCAGATGTTGTCAATAGGGCTCAATTGTTAGAAGCGAGATAACGAGTACGCTCAACCGAGGGACCATAACCGTGATCATACTCAAGATAGTAGTCAACAAAATAACGATAACCAAATGAGAGAAAGAAGAATACTGATTAAATGCGGTAACCACTCCGTGGTAATCGTGGCCATGAAAATAGAAGAAGCGAGTCGGAGGAGATTTTAAAAAGAGGAGATTCAACAACGACCATGTGAAGACGACGGCGCCAAGAAGAATCGGTTCCAAGGAGGAGAAAGACCATCGGTCAGATATGTTACAAATGCGGAAAGAGGGACATATCACCCCAAATTGCCCACAACAGCTTTAAGGTATGCTATAATTGTGGAAAAGAAGGACATATCGCCGAGATTAGACGATATCGAAACCTAGTTCAAATGAGAATGGTGACTCAAAAGGATGTCCCGTAAAAGTCAAAGTCAACGGTTCTTGAAGAGCGCGTTTGTCAGGACCGGTCATAAAATGAGGAACCCGAACGAAATTAGCACGGGTTAGTTAATTATAAATTCTTGCGAAGTTTATACCTTACTGAGATACCCCTGCTTCTACCCATTCTTTTATCTCTTTGCTTGCGCTCAACGTTTGAACTTGACTATGGAGAAATTAGACTTTGACCTATTTATGGAGACTCCGTTAGAGAAACTTTCATTACATCCGTTGTTTAGAAATCTTGTTTGATTCAGTCAGCACTATCACATTACCCGTTAACCTTATTTCTATAGAGATATTTGCTTTTGATGTGATTTTAAGGTTAACTACTCATCACGTCCAAATTGATTACTTTTCGTAAGGTTGTTAGTTTTCATATTCCTAACCAACCCGTTATTCAATTCAAGCAACCAAAACCATTGAAGTCAAACTCTTTCATATTAAGCCATAAAGCCATTCGCTTATTGAAAAACGGATGTCAAGCTTTTCTTAGCCATGTCATGGACTTGAACAAAAATAAGTCGATTTGAATGATATTTACTTGTTAGTAAATTTCTCCCGACGTGTTTCTCAAGAATTTCTTGGCTTACTCCCCAAGCTCCCGATATTAAATTTTGTATCGAATTTGAACCCTGACAAAACTCATTTCTAAAATCTCATATCGAATGGCTCCTATTGAACTTCGTGAGTTAAAAATTCAACTATAGAATTTGGTACCGAGCCTTTATCTTGTGACTTCCTTTGTGGAATTCACCTAGCCGAGCCTCTCTCTGTAGGGACGCCATATTCGTGCGATAGAAAAGCGATAGGTGTCATCATGACGTCATATCCAAGATCGGGATATGAGTCACGCTTGAGAGCAACCTAAGTCGAGAATCGAAATACGTAGCTTTCAGGCTTAGTTGGTTATTATCTGAGATTCATTGAAGGATATTCTCGAATCGCTATTCCATTAATGCAAATTTGACTCAGTAGAGATACAAAATTCGAATGGAGCAAGGATTGTGGGAAGAGCTTCGAAGAACTCAAGAGGAGACTCATTTCAGCACATGTTCTGACCATGCCATCCTGGAAAAGCGAACGTGGTAGCTGACGCGTTGAGTAGAAGATCATATGCGGGAACGAGTGCGATGATGTCAAGTATACGCATAGAGCCAACTTTAATAGAAAAAGTTAAGGTTGCTCAAGCCACCGACCCGGAGCTGATGCATATGAAGAAGAA
Organism: Panax quinquefolius; assembly: GCA_020205615.1. Lineage (NCBI taxonomy): Eukaryota > Viridiplantae > Streptophyta > Magnoliopsida > Apiales > Araliaceae > Panax > Panax quinquefolius. Next base: position 25,174,052 of record CM035154.1, read on the forward strand.
AGTACAAGAAGGAGCTATTCCGGAAGCGAGAATTGATGAAGAAGGAATACTTCGAGTCCACTCTAGACTTTGTGTTCCTAACGACTCTGATTTGAAGTACAAGATTATGATGGAGGCACACAATACACCATTTGCAATCCATCCTGGAAGTACTAAAATGTATCGTGATCTTCGACATACATTTTGGTGGAATAATATGAAGAGAGAGATTGCAAAGTTTATCTCGATGTGTTTAACTTGCTAACGTGTAAAGGCGAAAGATCTAGTACAAAATAGGTATACATCACCCATTCCGAGTTGTCAATACATGGTACGTAAACAACTACAACTTTATTATTACAACAAGAAAACTGTGAGTTTGAATACAAATATTATCTTCTGATAATATCTATACTCAAATAAATCCTCATCACATTTATCGATACATTATTTTACAAAAATGGTGAGGACTACTAAACAATCCTTCTCTAAAACCTTCATTCCATACCCCGACTGCACTCGCTATATTCTCGCCTCCCCGAGAAAAAATGGAACAAAAGGAAAAGGGTGAGCTCAACTAGCTCAAGAAAGAATATTACGACTAAGATAATATACAACAAATTATCGTTAGTCTTCAACAGGAAAAATCTAATAGAATACAATAGACAACAAATTTTAAATCAATATTCGCAATGAAATAATAATTCATTAGAAGAGTTAAGAGAGAATGCAAACTACTATCTTCTATGTATGAATTTAAAAGTTCATCGCTCATCTTTTATCCCCGTAACATCAATCAATATACATCCGAATCAAATATTCATCTTTGCACTACAGCCAAAGATATTCATCACCGGGTCATGTTCATTTAAACACTGCTCATCTTTGCACTACTACCAAAGATATTCTTCAGAATCATTCATCTTTGCAAATCATTCTTTATCATTCATCTTCACACTACAGCCAAAGATATTCCATAATATCATCATTTAAGACCGAGGATGATGAAAAATATTTTTTAAAGAAACGAATCCAAAGGAAACAAAATGACAAGGATTAAGGATTAAGGATTCGTATTTTGTTTTATCCATGTTCAAAAATACCTCAAAAATAATCATAGTGGTGTAAAATTCAAGAATGATCAAAACATGGATACAATCAAAGCTAGTATCCGTATTAGATATTTTGACAAAAAGAAGAAATTTTATTTTTCTATGAATAAGATCAGATACGTGAATAAGTATATCGTGAATAAAGCCGATATGAATAGAACTCCGACACCAAAAGATAGAAATTTCACAAAAAACATCTTCACGCTTCATGAATAGTACTTTTGAATAAGAACTCGTGAATATCATGAATAAGAATCGTGAATAAGAACTCATGAATAAGAACTCAAATAAGAACTCCGACATGAAAAAGTTCCAAATTTGATAAAAAGTTCAATCAATATTTCAAGATAATGATATTGAAGAAATAATATCATTCGAAAAAAATAATATCCCTTACCTCGAAAGATCAAGATTTCTAAATTAAATAATAATATATAAAAGGTCAAGGAACTTGCACCGCCTAACAATACTCAAAGTATACTCAAAATACTCACAAGAATACGCCGATAATATAGAGAGAGAAAACTTCAGCTTCGTGTGATTTTCAATTCTAACCCAAGACCCTATTTATAGAAAATGCTAGAACACCAAAGCGTAAAATTTAATAAAATATTAATATATATATATAAAATTCATACGCCAACCCTTTAAAATCTGATTTCAGCATTTCATTTCACATGCCACCCAACTAAAAAAGTAATGAAAAAAACGTTTTTCATAAAAAAAATAATTAAAACTTCCAAAAATCAATTATTTCGAGCTTCGAACTTCAATAATTCATAATAAATAGCCCTTTCATCGTAAAAATTCAATCTCGCGATTTTTTATAGGAAATTCAATTCTCTACAACTTTGCGTAAGAAAGTTTTTCCAAATTCCAAATAAAATCGACCAAAATCCACAAACTAACGATTTTTACAAAGTATAATCAAATTTCAAATAATAAATGGGGTCCACCGACATGTTTAACATGTTTTAAACATTTATTGCAACAAAAATACTCTTCCTCCTCAGATACTCATATATCCCACATTCGTTGTAAAATATCACCATTATTATATTATTAAAATATAATAATATATTTAAATGAATTATTTTATCGTAAAAAGATAAAATTTCAATTTTCAACAATTGTCACATTAAAAATTTTCCATCTATATCCACATAAAATCAATATTTTCTCATCATATGAATCAATAATTAATTATTCACAAATAATATTACGTAATCACAATATCGACAACCAAAAGCAGCTCTGTGAGAGCAGGGGCTTTCCAATAAGAATTTCTTCTTATCAAGCCGCAATTAGTGACCAAACCTCTCCTGTATGTAACTTTCTAGACATTGCCAATAATGTTATCTAATAATATTATTCAGATAATATGAATTATTGCTTCGATAATGAAAAATACCGTAATGACAATTATCAAACAACAAAGAATATAAAATATCAACGCAAAATTATTATTAAATCAATAAAATATCGAATAAGAATTATCGTAACCATTATCGAGTAGTGCCTTCACGTAAGAATCAATAATTGGTGCAATACCGCACTGCTAACAACGCCAGTTTTTTTAACCACCGGTATTTTAACAAGATTAATCTGAATAACTACGCCTGCTATTTTTAAACAACTTATATTTGTCGCTTTCTTCATCCAATCGCTTCATGGGGCCCACACATGGTCAAGCTACCATTGCATTTAATATTCCCCGACAAAGATTTAATATTCCACGACCAAACTAATATTCCCCGACAACAATGAATATTTTATAACCACTGCTTATTTTGAATATTTCATGATTTTACCCCTAACTATCCACATTAATCAAATCAACCCTTACTATTTCAAAATAATAAATAGAGAAATTAAATTTCATTAATAATAAGTCAGGGTCTTACAACCTCCCTCCTTATGAAATTTCGTCCTCGAAATCGACGACGACTTCGTGTTTTCAAAAGGTGAGGATACCTCGCTTTCATTTCCGCTTCCAATTCCCGTGTCATTTCCTCTATAAAGATGATTCCTCCACAAAACTTTAACTTGTGGTATGACCTTTCATACAGTAGGACATGCTCCTTCCTATCCAAGATCTTGACAGTACCTCCTCATACGCTAAGTCTTCTACTATCTCGTCCTGCTTCTAACTCTATAACGTGGTTCGGTCTTTCACATATTTACGAAGTACGATATGTGAAACACATTATGAACACGAGACATACTTTGAGGTAACGCAAGTCTATAGGCTACATTTCCTACTCTACTTGGCCAAGAATTTGAAATGGACCAATAAATCGTGGATCGAGCTTTCTCTCTTCCCAAATCTTGTAACTCCTTCCACGGAGCAACTCGCAACAATACACGATCCCCCCCTACACTAAATTCCACGCCCTTTCGATGAAGATCCGCATAACTCTTTTGTCGATCTTGTGCCGCTTGTATACGCTGTTCAATCATTTGGATCTTTTCCGTAGTCATATACGCATTAACTCCTAGTCCCAACAATGTTGCTTCACCCACCTCATCCCAACATATCGAGAACGACATTTTCGGCCCATATAATGCTTCAAATGGAGCCACACCTATACTTGCTCGATAACTGCTGTTGTAGGAGAATTCCACCAATGGTAAATACTTATCCTAACCGCCTCTTGAAGTCTAGGACACAGAGTCTTAATAAATCTTCAAGAGTTTGAATAGTCCTTCTCGATCATCCGTCTGCTTGGGGATGGTATGCCAACTAAATCGCAAACTGCGCTCCATAGCTTTTTGCAAGCTAACCCAAAATCTTGAAGTGAATCTTGGGTCACGATCCAAACTATGGATACAGTATGCCATGCAACCTCACAATCTCATTCACGCATATACTAAAGAAGACGCTCAAGGAATAAGTCTCCCGATTGCAAGAAATGAGCAGACTTGGTTAATCTATCAACAATAACCCAAATAAAGATTGATGCCTTGAGAAACCGTAGAAGACCCGTAAACGAAATCCATAGTAATGTGTTCCCACTTCCATTTCGAATCTCAAGTGGTTGCAACGACCCTTAGGTACTAGATGCTCCGCCTTTACACGCTGACAAGTTAAACACATCGAGATAAACTTTGCAATCTCTCTCTTCATATTGTTCCACCAAAATGTATGTCAAGATCACGATACATTTTAGTACTTCCAGTGATGGATTGCAAATGGTGTATCAGCAGGCCTCCATCATAATCTTGTACTTCAAATCGTAGTCGTTAGAACACAAAGTCTAGAGTGGACTCAAGTATTCCTTCTTCATCAATTCTCGCCCCTAATAGCTCCTTCTTGTACTTTCTTCTTCATACGATCCCCCGGCCTGCCGGCTCGAGCAACCTTAACTTTTTCTATTAAAGTCGGCTCTACGCGATACTTGACATCATCGCACTCTCCTCGTCGATATGATCTTCTCTACTCAACGCGCCACCTACCACGCTCGCTTCCAGATGGTATCAATAAGTGTGGTCGTAGTCTTCAATAGCTCGAGCCAACGTCACCGCCGCATGTCGAGTTCTTTTTTGAGTGAAGAAATATTTAAGGCTTTTTATGGTCCTAATATATCTCCACTTTCTCCCCATATAGATAAGGCTCCATATCTTTAATAAAAAAAACGATCACGCGCTAACTCTAGATCACGAGTAGGATAATTCCTCTCATACTCTTTTAAGTTGTCATGAGGCATAAAGCTATGACTTTCCCACGCCAGCATGAGAACACATCCTAACCCTTTGCCTCAAGCATCATCAGAGATAACAAATCCATCCGAACCAGATGGTATTGTTAGAACAAAAGCCGTAAATAAGTCTCCTCTTAAGCTCTTGAAACTCTTCTCGCATTCTTCGCTTCCAAACGAATTTTGTATCCTTCCGAGTTAGTCGAAGTTAATGGAGTAGCGATTCGAGAAAACCCTTCCACGAATCTCCGATAATAACCAAATAAGCCCAAAAAGCTACGTGATTTCACCACCGACTTTCTGCTGCTTCCCAACTTCAGATTGCTTCAATCTTCACGGATCAACAGATACTCCATGTTTCGACACCACGCGCTCAAGGAATGCTACTTCCTCGCCGTAACTCGATTTCTTCAATTTGGCATATAGTTTGTTTTCACGGCCTTCGAGTACCAAATTTTCAAATGGTGCTCATGATCTTCACGACTTTTGAATATATAGGATGTCATCAATAAAGACAACAACGAATCGATCCAAATATTCCTCAATACTTTGGCTCATCATATCCATGAAAGTCAGCAGGAGCATTAGTCAATCCGAAAGACACGACTAAGAATTCATAATGCCCATATCGAAGTTCTAAAGGCGCTTTGAATATCCTCGCCTAATCTTCAAATTGATGATATCCGTAATCTAAGATCGATTTTTGAAAAGAATTGTGCCCTCTGCAATCGGGTCAAACAAGTCATCAATACGAGGTAGAGGATACCTATTCTCGATGGTGACATGGTTCAATTCCCCGATAGTCAATACAAAGTCGCATACTCCCGCTTCTTTCTTCTTTTACAAATAAAACAGAGCACCCCAAGGAGATGTACTAGATTTAATGAAACCGATGTCCAACAATTCCTCGTAGTTGACCTTTAACTCCTCAAGTTCAATAGAGCCATTCGATATGGGGTTTTAGAAATGGGCTTTGTACTGTGTTCAAGATCAATAAAGAATTCAACTTCACGCTCGGGGTAGACCGAAGTTCTTCAGAAATACGCCAGAAAGTCAATAACAACAGAATATTATTCAAATTTGACGTGTCTTTATTCAAATCCATAACATGGGCTAAGAAAGCTTGACATCCGCTTTTTCAATAAACGAATAGCTTTATGATTAGATATGACAAAGATTGATTTTAATGGTTTAGTTGTTTGAATTCGCATAACAGTCAAGTTAGAATATGAAAACTAACAACCTTACGAAAACAATCAATTTTGGTATGATGAGTAGTTAACCAATCAATCCCTAAAATCACATCAAAAGCAAGTATCTTTAAAGAGATAAGGTCAATGTGTAAGGTGGTGGTGCCAACTCAATCAAACAAGATTTATAAACAAAGGGATGTGATGAAAGTTTCTCCTAACTGAGTTTCCACAGATAGTCAAAGTCTAATTTCTCCTGAGTCAAGTTTAAACGCTGAGCACACGCAGAGAGATAAATGAATGGGTAAAGACCCAGATCAAGTAAGGTATAAACTTCGCAAGAATTTATAAATAGCTTACCCGTGATCACCTCGCTTGGTTCCTCGATTATGACCAAATACAACAAACGCCTTCCCTAATCGCTGACTTTGACTTTTTCGGGATACTTTTGAGTCACCGTCCCTCACTTAACTAGGTTTCGCCACTGCATAATCTCGAGCGATATGTCCTTCCTTTCCACAATTATAGCATACCTTGAATCGCTAGGACATTGACCGATATGTCCTCTTTCCGTGATTTAGTAACATACGACCGATCGTTTCTCCCCTTAGAAAAATTGTCACGCCAAGACCGCTGCCTTCATACGGTCGCTTGTTAAATCTCCTTTTAAAATCTCCTCCGACTCGCTTCTTTTTCTATTTTCACATTACCACCAGAGTGGTTACCATTTTTGTCCGCCTGCTTTTTTCTCCGCCGTTATCATTATTCTGTTGATCTATCTCCGACGCCTCAACAAAATTAGGTATACATCACCCATCTTGGGTCGCCACTTACATGGTATGTAATTTAAATACAACTTATTAACATAACTGCTGTGGTACAATACGACATAAATCGTGAGTTTAAATACAAATATCGCTTACTAGATATTATACAAACTCAAACAAAAAGTCCTCATTACAATTATTATCACACTATTTTACGTAATAAATGGAGGACTACTAATGCTATCTTCAGACCATCACTGCTTCCCCCGACTCGTCCCAAATATATTATCATTTCCTCAAGAGAACAAAGAAAGAAAGGGTGAGCTCAACTAGCCCAAAGAAGAAATATTACGACTAAGATAATGCGTAATAAATTATCAATAGTCTTCAATAATGTTAAACCGATAAAATACAATAGAAACCAGCTTTAATCATAATGAAATACGCAATCCATTAAAAGAGTCAAGTAGAAAATAAAGTCTACTATCTTTTAGGTTTTAAAAGGTTTTTCATCATCGCTATAAATGAGACTCACTTTTAATAAATATTCCACATCATCGAATCACCCCCGCACTACTACCAAGGATATTCTTTAAGATCACGACCACAATTATTCACGCACTACGCCCAAGAATATTTGTGGTATTCATTAATGGTCATGATCATGCCAACAATCGGCCCATCAATGCACTACTACCAATCGAGGATTTTTATCACATCATTTGTAACATTACTACCATGATTACACCGGTCAGTCTCTCGTCATAATCATACCAAGTCCATCTAGCACTACAAAGCCACGTATTTACTTTCAAAAAAATATATAAATACGAGGATGATGACAATGATATAAGAATTCAATAAAACAAGTTCAAGAATTATTTTATCCAGAATTATTAACGCCCAAATTGTCAACACGATATCGCTTTTAGAGTAAAAAATCAAGAATGATCGTAAGAATATTTCCATGAAAAGATATCGATGAAACGCAAATATCAAGGATATTCTACTAATTTCATGGAGTATAAGTCAAAGTTTTAACCAACCGGGTATAATAAAGAATGGAATAACAAAAGAAATCACCACGCATGCGATAGATCGCATGCATGTGTTATTCCAATGTAATAATAAATAACTAACCAGTGTCGTGAAATTCACACCGATGTGATGTTCCAATGTAATAATAAAGATGGAACTGCATCCTATGTAAACACACATGATAGGATATTCCAATGTAATAATAAAGATTTTAACCAGTCCTGTAAAAACACATGCATGTGATGTTCCAACAGTATAATAAAAGATTTTAACCAGTCCTGTAAAAACACATGCATGTGATGTTCCAATGTAATAATAATAAAGATTTTATCCAGTCCTGTAAAACACACGCATGTGATGTTCCAAATGTAATAATAGAAGAATGTCACCAAGTATAGGTAAACCACTTTATACAAAAGTTATTCCAATGTAATAATAAGCAATGGAATAACAATGCTTCTTTCATGAATAAGAAAGAATAACACCCCTTACATTTGGTAGAGATCAATATCGCAAGCAGCAGTAAGAATAAAATACTCTTCTTCTTTCTCTTATTCTCTCTATACTTTCTCTCTATAGCTCAATGAATTCGTGAAAAATAATGAAGCCCTAGCCCTCTATTTATAGAAGATTTCTAGCTTAAGACCGCCGTGTGAAAGGCAAGGCAAGTTGCTCGATGAATCGGGTTCGACGCTCAGAATGTGAAACGACAAGTGGTTCGACGCTCAGAATGTGAAACGACAAGTGGTTCGACGTCTGTAAAGGTAATTACTATTAACGAAGGTAAATACTATCGACGAAGGTAAAAATACTATTCACAAGGGTAATTACTATCGACGAAGGTAATTACTATCGACGAAAGGTAATTACTATCGATTAAATACTATTCACAAGGTAATTACTATCGACGAAGGTAATTACTATTCACAAGGGTAATTACTATCACAGGTAAATACTATAACGAAGGTATTACTATCGATAAGAGACTCTTAGATGATGACATACGAGCCCCCATAAAATAATCAAACTTACCACAAATCATTTTTTTTTCATCAACACATATTTAATCTTTCAACAATTATTAATCATTTATAACTTGTCGCCTCAATTATCGATTTAATACTATAACATATTATATGTATGATAATCGCGACAATAATCAATCAATAATATAAGAGATATGATGCAAAGAATTATCAGAAAGTAATAATCGAGCATAAATGAAAGTGACTTCACGTAAAGATCAATAATCAATACCGTGCTACTACGCAACCACGCCAGACATCGCATTTCTTTACCACCGGTAGTTCAACAGCTTTTAATTCAGAATACCTCCGCCGTTATTTTTATAAAATATTTTTGTCGCTTTCAATCCGACAATAATTTCGTCAGGGGGTCCACCAATGATTGAGCCATCAGTATTTAATATTCCCTAACAAAAAGAATATTCCCCACCAAACGAATATTTTATAACAACTCAGATACTTTGCAAAATTTATAAATATTACCCACAACTATAACATTATATCAAATTTATTCCATAATATTCAAAAATAATATTTATAGAAAAATTCATCTTTATTTATAAAAGTCAGGGTCTTACAACCTCCCTTCTTATGAAATTTCGCCTCCAAATTAGGGTACGACTGGTATGTCAAGAGGTAAGGATACCTTGATTTCATTTCGATTCTAACTCCCAAGTCATTTCCTCAACATCGTGGTTCCTCCACAAAACTTCGACTCGAGGTATAACCTCGAGCGTAGAATATGTTCCTTCTTATCCAAAATTTGAACAGAACCTCTTCATACGCCAAATCTTCCGCTATTTCGTCCTGGCTTCTAACTCAATAATATGGTTCGGTCTTTTCACATATTTACGTAATATAGATATGTGAAAAACGCGCATGAACACGAGAGACATATTCACAGAAAGTCGAGTCTATAGCCACGCCTCCTACTCGATCGAGGATTAAAATGGACCGATGAATCGAGGATTAAGTTTTCCTCTCTTCCAAATCTTGTAACTCCTTTCCATGGAGCAACTTTAACAACACACGATCTCCTATATCGAATTCCACGCCCTTTCGATGAAGATCAAGATAACTCTTTTGTCGATTTTGTGAGGTTTTTATACGCTGTTTGATCGTTTCAATCTTTTCCGTAGTCATACGCATCAACTCCGGCCCCAACAACGCTGCTTCACCCACCTCATCCCAAAGATACCGAGAACGACACTTTCTTCCATACAACGCTCGAATGGAGCCATGCCAATACTTGCTTTGATAACCGCTGTCAGAGGAAAACTCCACCAATGGTAAGAACTTGTCCCAACTCCCTTGAAATCAAGGACACAGTAGTCTTAATAGATCTTCAAGAGTTTGAATAGTCCTCCCGATCGTCCGTCTGTCTCCGAGGATGATATGCCGAGCTAAATCGTAAGTCTGCGCTCATAGCTTTTTGCAAACTAACCCAAAATCGTGAAGTGAATCTTCGGTCTCGATCGTAAACTATGGATACCGCAAGATACCATGCAGCCTTACAATCTCGCTTATGTACATACGAGCAAGACGCTCAAGTGTATAAGTTTCTCAGATTTGCAGAAGAAATGAGCGACTTGGTCAATCTATCAACAATGACCCAAATCGCATCAACGCCTTGAGAAACCTTAGAAGACCCAGAATCGAAATCCATGGTAATGTGCTCCCACTTCCATTCGAATTTCAAGTGGTTGCAATGGACCTTTGGTACTTGATGCTCCGCTTTAACTCGCTGACAAGTTAGACACCTTGAGATAAACAAATACTATCTCTCTCTTTCATATTGCTTCCACCAAAATGTACGATATTTAATATCATGATACATTTTGGTACTCCTGTGATGGATCGCAAATGGTGTGTCAGGCGCCCCATCATGATATTATACTTTAAATCGTGGTCGTTAGAACACAAAGTCCGGAGTCGACTCAAGTATTCCTTCTTCATCGATTCTTGCTTCCTAAGATAAGACCTTCTTGCACTTTCTTCCTCATACGATCACCTCCGTGTCTCAGAGCTCGAGCAAATTTTAACTTTATCAATTAAAGCTCGCTTCTACTCAGATACTCGCTTATCATCACACGCGTCCCCTCGAGTCTTTAATTCTATCTCCATCCTTTGCAAGTCACACAAAATGGGCTCATACGACAATATCGCACTCAGATTTCAGCATATGATTTTCTACTCAATGCGCCGCCACCACGCTCGCTTTTCCAGATGGTATCGATGGTACGATCATAATCTTTCAATAGCTCAAGCCAACGCCGTTGTCGCATGTCGAGTTCCTTTTGAGTGAAGAAATATTTGAGGCTTTTATGATCCGTGAAAGATCTCCACTTTCTCCCCATACAAGTAATGCCTCCAAATTTTAAGTGCAAGATAATAATAAATGCTAACTCTAGATCACGAGTAGGATAATTCCTCTCATATTCTTTTGAGTCGTCGCGAGGCATAGGCTATAACTTTTCCATGTCGCATGAGAACACATCCCAACCTTTTGCCCAAGCATCATCAGAGATGACAAATCCTCCGAGCCGATGGTATTGTCGTAACAAAATAAATAAGTCTCCTCTCGAAGTTCTTGAAAACTCTTCTCACATTCTTCGCCCAACCGAACTTTCAGATCTTTCCGAGTCACCGAGTCAATGGAATAGCGATTCGAGAAAATCCTTCCACGAATCTCCGATAATAACCAAATAAACCGAGAAAGCTACGATTTCTATTATCGATTTAGGTTGTTCCTACTTTGAATAGCTTCAATCTTTGGCTGGGTCAATGATATTCCACGACTTGATACCACGCGCCAAGGAATGCTACTTCTTCAAGCCGTAACTCGTGATTTCTTCAACTCGCATAAAGCTTATATTCACGGCTTTTGGAGTGTCACCTCAAGTGTTGCTCATGATCTCTTCACTATTTTTTGGAATAAATAAGGATGTCATCAATAAAGACGACCACAAAGTGATCTAAATATTCCTCAATACTTGGCTCATCATATCCATGAAGGCAAAGAGAGCATTAGTCAATCCAAAGGACATGACTAGAATTCATAATGCCCGCATCGAAGTTCCGAAAGCCGCCTTTGAATGTCACGGCTTCTAATCTTCAATCGGTGATATCCTAACGAAGATCAATCTTTGAAAAGAATTTGCTCTCTGCAACCGGGTCAAACAGTCATCAATACGCGGGTAATGGATACCTATTTTTGATGGTGACGTGATTCAACTCCCGATAATCAATACAAAGTCGATACTCCCATCTTTCTTCTTCACGAATGTAACAGAGCACCCCAAGGAGAAGTACTAGACGAATAAAGCCAATGTCTAACAATTCCTCGCAGCTGGGTCTTTAACTCCTCAAGTTCAATAGAGCTATTCGACATGGGCTTTTGAAATAGGTTTTGTACCGTTTCAAGGTCGATACAAAATTCAATTTCACGCCTGGGGGTAGGCCAGAAGTTCTTCTGGAATACGCCAGAAATTTATTAACAATAGAAATATCGCTTAAAACCGACGATTTTTTTTATTTAAATCAGGATATGAGCTAAGAAAGCTTGACATCCGCTTTTCAATAAACGAATAAATTTTTATGGCTCGAGATGACCGTGATTGATTTTAATGGTTTGGTCGTTTGAATTCAAGATAATAGGTCGATTAGGAATATGAAAGCTAACAACCTTACGAAAAACAATCAATTTTTGTATGATAAGTAGTTAACCAATCAATCCCTGTAATCACGCCAAATGCAAGTATTTTTAATGAAATAAGATCGATGTGTAATGTGAGGGTACCGATTTGAACCAAACAAGACTTATAAACAAAGGGATGTAATGAAGGTTTCTCCCAACGGAGTTTCCACAGATAAGTCAAAGTCTAATTTCTCCTGAGTCAAATTTAATCGATGAGCGCAAGTAGAGAAATAAAAGAATGGGTAGAACCCCAGATCAAATAAAGTATAGACTTCATTAGAGTTTATGATAAGCTTACCCGTGATGACCTCATTCGATTCTCGCTTCTTTGGGAGGTCACAACAAACGCCTCCTCAGACTACACGGCTTTTGAATTTTCCGGACGGCCTTTGGTGCTCTCCATCCTAGCTTTAATTTGTCTTCTGAACGACAAAATCGAGCTAAGTGACCTTCTCTTCCACAATTATAACACGCTTTGACTAAGCATGACGCAGCTTTGATCGATGTGTCCCTCTCCTCCGCATTCAAGCATACGATAGTGGTCTTTCTCCTTCCTTAACAACGGGTGCCGGTGTCGACGCCTTTCCATCATCATTGAATCTCCTTTTCTTGAAATGTCCATTCTTATTGTTTTGGCCCCGATTACCACCGGTGGTTACCATATCCGCCCGCTTGATTCCTCCACGCTTGTTGTCACCGCCGATGACTACTCTCGCCGGTATTATAATTTTGCTTACCGCTTCTTTTTAGTCATATTGACTCATTATCGCGCCCCACTAATCGAGCCCTATTTACAACATCCTAATACAAACACGCTTTTACGAGAAATAAGATGTCGACGATTCCCGCTTCAAACCTCTTAAAAACATTCGCGCCATTCTCTCTTCATTATCCACCAAGGGGGACGAAACCGTGATAACTCCGCAAATTTTGCCTCGTATCATGACACTACCATATTGTTTTGTTCCAACTTGATAAACTCCACCTCCTTCATGTGGCTAATACTTTCAGAAAGTATTTGTCGCTGAATGCCTCCCGAACTTCTCCCAAGATATCTTCAAGACAAATTGTCGAGTACGCTTTTACCGATTCCCACCAAGAATCCGCCTCCGCAAGAACATAAAGGCTAAGTGGAACCTTTTGCTCCTCTGAGCATCCCAAGACATCAAATATCTTGGTAATCTGCTTTATCCATGCTTCCGCCAAGTGGTTTTGCTTCTCCTTAAACTCCGGTGGTCCCAGCCTTTAAATTGTTTAATGCATGACCGCCCGAGAGTTTTCCGTGTTTCCACCCCACGCTTTTGGATGTGAGTCGCCTCATCATTGCCAGATAAATCGCATAAAGCCTCCGAACATTTGATCATTCATCATTTGGTCAAGGTTGTTGTTTTGTATGAGGATTGTCGCCTCGATGCACATTATCCTCGATTATCGATATGCAGTGAATCAACAATCGCTCATACCCATCATATTCTCAACATTCTCGATGTCATTTTCGACATCGCCACAAAACAAAAGGTTAATCGACATGTAACAAATTATCCCTATCTTCCCACCAACCAATAAAATATCACATAAACTTAGTAGGTCATACTAACAAGGTATTCCCCGCCTCCCTCCTAGTACTATTCTCACATCTTAGCCAGGATCATATCCTCAAGCTCGATACTAACCGCGACGCCCCAAAATTAGGTATACATCACCCATCTTGGGTCGCCACTTACATGGTATGGTATGTAATTTAAATACAACTTATTAACATAACTGCTGTGGTACAATACGACATAAACCGTGAGTTTAAATACAAATATCGCCTACTAGATATTATACAAACTCAAACAAAAGTCCTCATTACAATTATTATCACACTATTTTACGTATTAAAGAGGACTACTAATGCTATCTTCGTGACCATCACTGCTTCCGACTCGTCCCAAATTTATATTATCATTTCCTCAAGAGAATAAAGGAAAGAAAGGGTGAGCTCAACTAGCCCAAGAAGAAATATTACGACTAAGATAATGCGTAATAAATTATCAATAGTCTTCAATAAATGTTAAACCGATAAAATACAATAGACAACCAAGCTTTAATCAAATGAATATGCAATCCATTAAAAGAGTCAAGTAGAAAATAAAGTCTACTATCTTTTAGGTTTTAAAAGGTTTTTCATCATCGCTTATAAATTTAGAGACTCACTTTTAATAAATATTCCACATCATCGAATCACCCCCGCACTACTACCAAGGATATTCTTTAAGATCACGACCACAATTATTCATGCACTACGCGCCAAGAATATTTGGTATTCATTAATGGTCATGATCATGCCAACAATCGGCCCATCAATGCACTACTACCAATCGAGGATTTTTATCACATCATTTGTAATATTACTACCATGATTACAATCGGTCAGTCTCTCGTCATAATCATACCAAGTCCATCTACGCACTACAAAAGCCATGTATGACTTTCAAAAAAATAATATAAATACGAGGATGATGACAATGATATAAGAATTCAATAAAACAAGTTCAAGAATTATTTTATCCAGAATTATTAACGCCCAAATTGTCAACACGATATCGCTTTTAGAGTAAAAATTCAAGAATGATCGTAAGAATATTTCCATGAAAAGATATCGATGAAACGCAAATATCAAGGATATTCTACTAATTTCATGGAGTATAGAAGTCAAAGTTTTAACCAACCGGGTATAATAAAGAATGGAATAACAAAAGAAATCACCATGCATGCGATAGATCGCATGCATGTGTTATTCCAACAATGTAATAATAAATAATCTAACCAGTCGTGAAATTCACACCGATGTGATGTTCCAATGTAATAATAAAGATGGAACCAGATCCTGTAAAACACACGTATAGATATTCCAATGTAATAATAAAGATTTTAACCAGTCCTGTAAAACACACACGCATGTGATGTTCCAATGTATAATAATAAAGATTTTAACCAGTCCCGTAAAACACATGCATGTGATGTTCCAACAGTATAATAATAAAGATTTTAACCAGTCCTGTAAAACACATGTATGTGATGTTCCAATGTATAATAGAAGAATGTCACCAAGTATAGGTAAACCACTTATACAAAAGTTATTCCAATGTAATAATAAGCAATGGAATAACAATGCTTCTTCATGAATAAGAAAGAATAACACCCCTTACATTTGGTAGAGATTGAATATCGCAAAGAAGGTAAGAATAAAATACTCTTCTTCTTTCTCTTATTCTCTCTATACTTTCTCTCTATAGCTCGAATGAATTCGTGAAAATAATGAAGCCCTCAGCCTCTATTTATAGAAGATTTCTAGCTTAAGACACCGCCGCGTGAAAAGCAAAAGTGGCTGGCTCGATCGTGGCGACGATGGAAAAGACGAGTGGTTCGACGCTCAGAATGTGAAACGACAAGTGGTTCGACGCTCGAATGTGAAACGACAAGTGGTTCGACGTCCGTAAAGGTAATTACTATTAACGGTTGTAAATACTATCGACGGGTAAATACTATTCACAAGGGTAATTACTATCGACGAAAGGTAATTACTATCCACGGTTGTAATACTACTAATACTATTCACAAGGTAATTACTATCGACGGTTGGTAATACTATTCACAAGGGTAATTATATCGACGAAGGTAAATACTATCGATGAAGAGATCGAAGAAGACTTTAGATGATGATACATACGAGCCCCCATAAAATAATCAAACTTACCACAAATCATTTTTTTTTTTTATCAACACATATTTAATCTTTCAACAATTATTAATCATTTATAACTTGTCGCCTCAATTATCGATTTAATACTATAACATATTATACGTATGATAATCGCGACAATAATCAATCAATAATATAAGAGATATGATGCAAAGAATTATCGTAGAAAATAATAATCGAAGCATAAATGAAGTGACTTCACACGTAGATCAATAATCAATACCGCAAAGCTACTACGCAACCACGCCAGACATCGCATTTTTTTACCACCGTAGTTCAATGCTTTAAATTCAGAATACCTCCGCCGTTATTTTTATAAAATATTTTGTCAAGCTTTCAATCCGACAATAATTTCATCAGGGGTCCACCAATGATTGAGCCATTGTATTTAATATTCCCTAACAAAAAGAATATTCCCCACCAAACGAATATTTTATAACAACTTGCATACTTTGCAAAATTTATAAATATTACCCACAACTATAACATTATATCAAATTTATTCCATAATATTCAAAAATAATATTTATAGAAAAATTCATCTTTATTTATAAAAGTCGGGTCTTACAAACATACCTTCCATTCAGCTGTTGTGAGCGCATAAATCGATAAATTGATATGTCCTATGTCTTCTTTCCGTGATTTTCCGAAAGATACGAATTCGGTATGGTCGTTCTCTCTCCCTTAGAACCACTTGAACTGCAGATCGCACCGACCGCTCCTTCATACGGTCGTTGTTAAATCTCCTTTTTAAAATCTCCTCCCACTCGCTTCTTCTATTTTCACGGCTATGATTACCACCAGAGTGGTTACCATTTTTGTCCGCTCTGCTTTTCTCCGCCGGTTATCATTATTCTGCTGATCGCTATCTCCGGTACGATCCTCGTCATGGTCCTCAATCGACCATGCACTCGCTATCTCGCCTAATAATTGAGCCCTCTTACAACATCCTAATAGAGAGAAAATTTACGAGAAATGAGATATCGACGACGCCGGTTTCAAACCTCTAAGAAACATCCGCGGCATACGCTCCTCATTCTCCACCAAATGAGGTGCAAACCTCGATAACTCGCAAACTTTGCCTCGCATCGAGACACCGCCATGTTGTTTTGTTCTAATCAATGAACTCCACTTCCTTCATACGACGTAACACTTTCGTGAAAGTATTTGTCATTAAATAGTTTCAAACGCTCCCAAGACATGCCGAAAAGTACCGATGGTGGGTACGCTTCACGCATCTCCACCAAGAGTCCGCCTCGCCACGAACATAAAGGTGGCGAATGGAACCTTCGTTCTCCGCATCCCAAGACATCGAATATCTTGTAATTTGTTTGACCCATGTTTCCGCCATGATCGGATCCGCTTTCCTTAAATTCGTGGTCCCAACTTCGAATCGCTTTGGTCGTGACAACCCGTGAATTGCTATCATTTCCTCCTCAGATTTTGAACACGAAGTCTCCTCGTCTCGATTTTGCATGAATCGCAAAAAGCTTCTAAACATCCCCGCTCATCATCTCGCTTCAATGGTGTTGTTCACAGAGGAACATCACCACTTGCAGACGCTCTCCTCGCTGGTGAGTACAGCAGGCTCCACTCTGGCCTCATTTCCATTGTTAATATTCTCAATGACATTCTCAAATACCGCCATAAAACAAGGGTTAATTAAGGAAATCAATATATCACATAATATCCCTATATATCGACTAACTAACAAATAAGCTTAGTAGACACACTAGCAAGGATTTACTCGCCTCCTCCTCCTAGTTCTATTCCCCGATCTCCGCCAGAGATCATATCCCTAAGCTCGATACCAACCGCGACGCCCCCAAAATAGTATACATCACCCATTCGAAAGTCACAATACATGGTACGTAAACAACTACAACTTTATTATTACAACAAGAAACTCGTGAGTTTGAATACAAATATTATCTTCTGCATAATATCTATACTCAAATAAATCCTCATCACATTTATCGATACATTATTTTACAAAATGGTGAGGACTACTAAACAACTCTTCTAAAACCTTCATTCCATACCCCACTCGCATCGCTATATTCTCGCCTCCCGAGAAAAAAATGGAACAAAAAGGAAAAGGGTGAGCTCAACTAGCCCAAGAAAGAATATTATTACTACTAAGATAATATACAACAAATTATCGTTAGTCTTCAACAGGAAAAATCTAATAGAATACAATAGACAACAAATTTTAAATCAATATTCGCAATGAAATAATAATTCATTAGAAGAGTTAAGAGAGAATGCAAACTACTATCTTCTATGTATGAATTTAAAAGTTCATCGCTCATCTTTTATCCCCTCGTAAACATCAATCAATATACATCCGAATCAAATATTCATCTTTGCACTACAAAAGCCAAAGATATTCATCACCGGGTCATGTTCATCTAAACACTGCTCATCTTTGCACTACTACCAAAGATATTCTTCAGAAATCATTCATCTTTGCACTACGTGCCAAAGATATTCAATAATAAATCATCATTTAAGACCAAGGATGATGAAAAATATTTTTTAAAGAAACGAATCCAAAGAAACAAAAAGAAACAAAATGACAAGGATTAAGGATTAAGGATTCAGATTGCTTTTTATCCATGTTCAAAAATACCTCAAAAATAATCATAGTGGTGTAAAATTCAAGAATGATCAAAACATGGATACAATCAAAGCTAGTATCCGTATTATAGATATTTTGACGAAAAGAAGAAATTTTATTTTTCATGAATAAAGGTCAGATACGTGAATAAAGGTCGATACGTAAGGTCGTACACGCGAATAAGTAACTCTACACCAAAAGATAGAAATTCCACAAAAAATATCTTCACGCTTCATTTAATAGTACTCGTGAATAAGAATCGTGAATAAGAATCATGAATAAGAACTCGTGAATAAGAACTCATGAATAAAGAACCCATGAATAAGAACCCGACATGAAAAAGTTCCAAATTTGATAAAAACTTCAGACCAATATTTCAAAGATAATGATATTGAAGAAATAATATCATTACGAAAAAAAAATAACATCCCTTACCTCGAAAGATCAAGATTTCTAAATTTAATAATCGGATATAAAGCTATGAAGGAAACTTGCACCGCCTAAATAATACTCAAAGTATACTCAAAATACTCACAAGAATACGCCGATAATATAGAGAGAGAAAAACTTCAGCTTCGTGTGATTTTCAATTCTAACCCAAGACCCTATTTATAGAAAATGCTAGTAACACCAAAGTTAGTAAAATTTAATAAATTAATATATATATATATATATATAAATTCATACGCCAACCTTAGAATCTGATTTCAGCATTTCCCACATGCACATGCTAGAAAAAAAAAAGAAAAAACGTTTTTTATAAAATAAATAATTAAAACTTCCAAAAATTAATTATTTTGAGCTTCGAACTTCAATAATTCATAATAAATAGCCCTTTCATCAGAAAAATTCGAATCTCAAGATTTTTATAGGAAATTCAATTCTCTACAACTTTGCGTAAGAAAGTTTTTCCAAATTCCAAATAAAAATCGACCGAATCCACAAAAACCAAGCGATTTTACAAAGTATAATCAAATTTCACTAATAAATGGGGTCCAATTTACATGTTTAACATGTTTTAAACATTTATTGCAACAAAAATACTCTTCCTCCTCAGATACTCATATATCCCACATTCATTGTAAAATATCACCATTATTATATTATTAAAATATAATAATATATTTAAATGAATTATTTTATCGTAAAAAGATAAAATTTCAATTTTCAACAATTGTCACATTAAAATTTTCTCCATCTATATCCACATAAAATCAATATTTTCTCATCATATGAATCAATAATTAATTATTCACAAATAATATTACGTAATCACAATATCGACAACCGTGCGCTTCCTGTGAAAGAGGGGCTTTCCAATAAGAATTTCTTCTTACATCAAGCAATTAGGTGACCAAACCTCTCCTTAGATGTAACTTTCTAGACATCGCCAATAATGTTATCTAATAATATTATTCAGATAATATGAATTATTGCTTCGATAATGAAAAATATCGTAGTAATGACAATTATCAAACAACAAGAATATAAAATATCAACGCAAAGAATTATTAACTCAATAAAATAAAATACCGAATAAGAATTATCGTAACCATTATCGAGTAAAGGCCTTCTTACGTAAGAATCAATAATTGGTGCAATAATGTAATATCGCTGTGCGCATTAGTGGTTTTAACCACCGGTATTTTAACAAAGATTAATCTGTAATAACTACGCCGCTATTTTTAAACAACTTATATTTGTCGCTTTCTTCATCCAATCGCTTTCACATGGGGGCCCACACACAAGGTCATGGGTATTCATTTAATGCATATTCCCCATAAAGATTTAATATTCCACGACAAACATATTAATATTCCACTCACTTATTTTGAAATATTTCATGTATTTAACAAACCATATTCCCCTTACTTATTTCAAAATAATATATTTTATAACCACTTGCTTATTTTTTGAAATATTTCCTGCATTCAAGATTTAAGTACCATCTTCTCCTACTATCCACATTAATCAAATCAACCCTTACTATTTCAAAATAATAAATGTACGTCGTCAATTTCGAGGACTAAATTTCATAAGGAGGGAGGTTGTAAGACCCCAACTTATTATTAATGAAATTTAATTTTCTATATTTATTATTTTGAAATATTAAGGGTTGATTTGATTAATGTGGATAGTTAGGGGGTTAAATACGCAAATATTTCAAAATAAGCAAGTGGTTATAAAATATTCATTCTTTGTCTTGGAATATTATTCGTATTTACGCAGCAGACCATGTGTGGGGGCCCCATAACTGAAAGCGATTGGATGAGGAAAACGACAAATATAAGTTGTTTAAAAATAATTGGCAGTAGTTGTTACCAAGTAATCTTGTTGGAATACCCTTGTGGTTAAAACACACTAATCTGCCGTTGTTGAACAAGAAGACATTTAGTATTGCACCAATTATTGATTCGCACGCGTGAAGGCACTACTCAATAATTGTTACGTGAGTTACTTGCTCAATAGTTTATTTTATTGATTCAATAATTGTTGCGTTGATATTTTATATTATTATTGTTTCAATAATTGTCACTGCACAGTATTTCCCATTATCAGATCAATAATTCATATTATTTGAATAATATTATTAGATAACATTATTGGCAATGTCTAGAAAGTTCTGTCTAAGGAGAGGTTTGGTCACCTAATTGCACGCCAGTAAGGAGAGATCCTTATTGGAAAGCCCCTCTTTCGGGAACAAAATTTCGTCATTATAAATGTGATTCTCAGAATATTATTTGTGAATAATTAATTATTGATTCATATGATAAGAAAATATTTATTTTATATGAATATAAATGATGGATTTATTTATGTGGTTATTAATGAAGGAATTAATGCTTTGAGATGTTTTATTTGTATTTTGTTTGATTGGAGGTATTAAAAGATCAAATCGGTGTTATTACGACTTTATTGTGTGAGTTATAATATTTAATCCGATAGTTGGATCGTTGTAATTTTGGATATGTTATACATATATAAGTTGAGTATATGTCCACAAATTTTGAACCGTTAAAAATGAGCGATAATTTATTATGAATTTTAAGAGGTGACCGATTCGTAAATTAGGTTATAAATGATTTTGGTGGAAAATTCTAGAATTGGTGGGCCCCACTTTTGGTTGGTGAGAAATGTGCTCAATTGAATTTTCAAATGTGGTGGGTGGGAATAGTAGCGGTAAAGCCATCGTTGTTGCAGGTTAAGTCCGCCTTGCCGTCTTAACATTTTCCTATAAATAGAGGCTAAGTTAGAATTGAAAATCACACCGTAAACAAAGTTTTCTCTTTCTCTCTCTATATTATTGAGCGTATTTTGTGAGTATTTAGATACTTTGAGAGTTGTTGCTCAAGATAAGTTTCATTCAAAGATCACTTCCGACCTTTCCTTCCGGCAGTAATCGATTCTTTGAGGTAAGGGATATTATTTTTTCAGAATGATATTATTTCTTCAATATCATTATCTTTGAAATGTTGATCCAAGTTTTTATCAAATTTGGAACTTTTTCATGTCGGGTTACTATTCATGAGTTACTATTCACGAAGTTACTATTCATGAGTTACTATTCACGAGTTACTATTCACGAGTACTATTCATGAAGCGTGAAGATGTTTTTTGTGGAATTTCTATCTTTGGTGTCTGAGTTACTATTCACGATACGACACTTATTCACGATACTGACATACTATTCACCGAAAAATAAAATTTCTTCTTTTCGTCTAAAATATCTATTCTCGGATACTAGCTCGATTGTATCCATGTTTTGATCATTCTTGAATTTTACACCACTATGATTATTTTGAGGTATTGTTGGACATGGATAAAACAAAGTACGAATCCTTAATCCTTAATCCTTGTCATTTTGTTTCAATCGGATTCGCTTCTTTAAAATATTTTCATCATCCTCGGTCTTAAATGATGATATTATTGAATATCTTTGGCTGTAGGCAAAAGATGAATGATTTCAAAGAATATCTTTGGCCTCAGAAGTGCAAGATGAACATGTGTCGAGATGAACAACACGACCGATCGATTAATATCTTTGGCCCTGTAGTACAAAGAGATGAACAGTGTTTAAATGAATATGACCAATCGATGAATATCTTTGGCCCAGAAGTGCAAAGATGAATATTTGATTCCGTATGTATATCGATTGATGTTACAGGGATAAAAGATAGACGATGAACTTTTAAATTCATACATAGAAGATAGTAGTTTGCATTCTCTACTTAACTCTTCTAATGAATTATTATCTCCGTCATGAATATTGATTTAAAATTTGTTGTCTATTGTATTCTATTAGATTTTTCCTCGTTGAAGACTAACGATAATTTGTTGTATATTATCTTAGTCATAATATTCTTTATCGGGCTAGTTGAGCTCACCCTTTTTTTTGTTGTTCCATTTTTCTTCTCGTGGAGGCGAGAATGTAGCGAGTATCGGTCGGGGTATGGAATGAAGGTTCTAGAGAGAGAGTTGTTTAGTAGTCCTCACCATTTTGTAAAATAATGTATCAATAATTATGATGGGGATTTATTTATGCGTGTGGATATTGTCTGAAAGACAATATTATATTTAAACTCACAAGATATATTGTCGTATTTCACACGACATTTGTATTATTGAAGTTGTAGTTTGCTTTGCATACCATGTATTTGGCGACTCAAATGGGTGTTGTGTATACCTATTTTGGGGCGCCACAAACCGAGTATAATAAGGAATGGAATAACAAAAGAAATCACCACGCATGCGGTAGAACAGACCGGCGGTGGTATTCCAATGTAATAATAAAGATTTTAACCGTCCTGCGAAACGCACCGATGACAAGATATTCCAATGTAATAATAAAGAGGCGGAACCAGTCCCATAGAAAACACAATCGACGTGATATTCCAATGTAATAATAAAGATTTTAACCGGTCCTGTGAAACGCATGCATAAGATATTCCAATGAGAATAATAAAGATTTTAACCAAAGTCCGGCGTAAAAGCATGAGCAGAGATGTTCCAACAGATAATAAAGACGGAACCGTGTCCTGCAGAAACTCACGTGCATGAATATTCCAATGAATAATAAATACGGAACCAATGTCCCAAGCGTAAAAGCATGCATGCTGGATGTTCCAAATGTAATAATAAAGAATGGAATAACAAAAGAATTTCACCATGTATGCGGATTAAGATAACCAAAGTTATTCCAATATATTAATAAAGAATGGAATAATGTAAGAATTTTACCATGTATGCGATTGCTTGGCATAACCAAAGTTATTCCAACATAATAATAAAGAATGGAATAATAGAAGTTCTCTTCATGAAGACGAAAGAAAGAAATAATACCCCTTATAGGTACAACATATAATATCCCTTACCTTTGAAAGAAACTGGATATAGGAGTAGTGAGGTAGCAGGCTTCTCTTCTTCTATAGATTTTCTCTCTACAATTACTCTCTATAATAATTGCTCTATAGCTTTAGTGAATTGGTGTGAAATGAAGGAAGAATGAGCTTCTATTTATAGAAAAATATAGTTTCAATAATTGCACGTTTTGGGGCTCAAAAAATTACAGTACAATACCTCCAACTTTTTTTTTATTTTTAATTTAATCATGCAAGTATTATCAAACTTGCACCACCTCCCCTAATAGTAAATAATGTGATTCAATAGTAAATCATGTGAATCAATAGTTCTAGACATGTGAAAATACGAATTACAGTATAGTACCTCCATCTATACCTCCATTTTTAACTTAGTCATGCAAGTATTATCAATCTTGCACCAACTCCCCTAATAGTAACAAGAATGTGAAGCAATAGTATACACATGTGAATAAATAGTTATAATCATATGAAATAATAGCAATCAATTGCTCATTTATCCGATTAAATACCCGATTCGTCAATATAACCTCCAGACATCAATTATTATCGAAATAAATGTCGATTTTTACTAACACAAATAATTCCAACACAATGAAACTATTTTTATCAAAAATACAAATTTTGAAATTTCGAAGTTTAACTTTTCCCAAAAAAGTAAACTGTTGACTTTTTGACCAAATAGTAAAATCCGGAAAATTTTGTGTTTATAGTCTATTTTTACTAATTTCATCGTTCTGGACTCAAATATCACGTCCGCGTCTCCAAATTCAACTCCGAGCACAACTTCAATTTTAATAACATTCATCATTAATATTATAACTCATAATATTTATCAACCGTGTCGTTCCTGGAAAGAGGGGCTTTCCAATAAGGATTTCTCCTATCAAGCACAATTAGGTGACCAAACCTCTCCTCGATGTAACTTTTAGACATTATAAATATTGCAATTTAATAATATGAATAACTTTGCCGCCTCAATTATTGATTTAATAAAATAACATATTATGCGCAGATGATATCTGTGACAATAATCGAATCAATAATATGAGAGATATGATGCAACAATTCTTTAGCAATAATTGAGTATATGTTGCCTAATTTTTAATAAAGACTTTACCACGCAAGTATACGCGTTCAATTATAATATTCAATGAAGAAGCAAGGATATCGTTCTTTCCACGAGAAATAGACTAATATTTATCAATTACTAATTCTAATGCAATTAATCCTATTTTAAACTACGAAAATTTGTTTTTGATTTGAAATTTAAACTTAACAAAACTAATGATTAAGAATCAAAATTTCACAAGAATAACTCGCAGATTTAATAGGTTAAGATTACAACTTCCCTTGGTATTTCATTTAAATCAATTCACTTCCCATTTAAAGCAATTAATTAATATGAATCATTATCCAAGAATGATTTATAAAATTCACACACTTTTTCCAAAACACGTGAACAAATCCTCCTAACTCGATCCTTAAGACACAAAATTACAAGGAACACCCTTCTCAATTAATTCACTATATTCCTATGTGAATCAAGTTAATTAGGGTTTACGCATAAATTCTTTCAAAGGATACAAAAGACACATAGTATATTCCTATCCTACACGCTAATCATATTAACCCTATTCGGATTATATGAACAGATGTTATCATATCCGATCTTAATCTATACTCCATCTTCCAATTTTATATAGATTATCACAATAATTGTTGGCCAAACAATTAATCAATAAGCAAAGATATAATAAACAATTCAATAAAACCAACTTCATTCAATGGAAAGGTTCAATTTAAACTACATACCAAGTTCCGCTGCAATCTTAATGAAAATTTAGTTCATGCTAATAATAAAGAAAAAACATCATCCAGATTAATAATCCAAACATCCCGGATAATTACAAAAGATAAAACTAGAAGAGAAGAAGAAACTCGAATTTTCTCCAATACTCTCTCTTTGATCTTCACACTTGCAATTTTCCTTCGTGTTTTTTTCTTCGTAGTTCTCTCCTGTGAAACCCTTGAAAAATTGAGTGATACGCCTTTTCTAAAGTCTCCTCCTATTTGTATTAGTCTCCCTCTCATTCAGATTCCTCTTTGCTTCAACCACCCACTGAAGTAGAAAATCCTCCTTTTTGCACATACGAAGCGCTTTCAGCGCCAACACAAGCCATTTCAAGCGCTGGCGCTTGACCAGACCACGTAATTACAAAATGCCACTCACTCTAATTTTAATGATTTTTTTGACCTTTTCTTCTCCAAAATGACCAATTTGTCCCTCCACTCCAACCTACACAAAATAAACACAAAAATAGATAAAAGATACTAAAAACAATTAAAGATAGCAATAATTAAGTTTAATAATATCGGATTCATAGGTATAAAACCTACTCATCAAGATAATCGGTGACTTCTCACGTAAAGATCAATAATCAATACCGTGCGCTACTATACAACCATCGCCAGACATCAGATTTTTACTACCGAGTAATTCAACAGTATTAATGGTAAAACTTCCGCCGTTATTTTCATAAATATATTTTTGTCGTTTTCTCAATCCGACAATAATTACATTAGGGGTCCACCCATGATTATTGTTATATTTAATATTCCTCGCTAAAAACGAATATTCTCCTAATAATCGAATATAATATAACAACTTGCATACTTTATAGAATTTATAAATACTACCCACAACTATAACATTATATTAAATCCACACCATAATATTCAAAAAAATTATTTCGAGAAAATTAATATTTATTCATAAAATCTAGGGTCTCACACTGCACTGGTTCCATTATTTATTATTCATTGGGAATAACCTCGTCATCGCAATCTATCGCACGCATGGTGAATCCTTCATTATTCCATTCTTTATTATTACGTTGGAATAACTCATACATGTGGATTACCACATGCATGGTGAATGATCCTTTGTATTCATTCCTTATTAAATTGTGGAAATGATCTGTATGCGTGGATTATCGCATGGCGGGTGAAAATCCATTTACAGTTTTATATATTCTATTATACTCAGTTGGTTAAAGTTTTGGCTTCTATACTCCATGAAATTAGTGGAATATCCTTGATATTTGCGCTTCATCCAGTATCTTTTCATGGAAATATTCTTCTGAGCATTCTTGAATTTTACTCTACAAAGAAGTATCATGTTGACAATTTGGACGTTATTGGTTCCTGGATAAATTAATTCTTGAACTTGTTTTATTGAATTATTATGTCATTGTCATCATCCTAATGTTTATATTATGTTGAAAGTCATCTGTGGCCTGTAGTGCATAGATGGACTTGGTATGATTATGACCAGGGATTATTCGGTATAATCATGACCGTAATGTTACAAATGATGTGGAAAAAGTCCTCATTGGCCTGTAATGCATTGATGGACAATTTTTGGTATGATTATGGCTATGGATTCTCTTCGGCGAAGGGTGCAAAGATGAATTATTTATGGCATGATCAGGACCGTTGATGAAAACACGATTATCTTTGGCCCGTAGTGCATGGATAATTCGTGGTCGTGATACTAAAGAATATACTTGGCCTGTAGTGCAGGGATGATTTGATGATGTGGATTAATTATTAAGCTGAGTCTCAGCGATAAAAATGGATGAAAACATTTTAAATCATAAAAGATAGTAAATTTTATTCTCTACTTGACTCTTCTAATGGATTGCTTGTTCCGCTGCAGTTAAACTTGATGTTTGTTATATTTTATCAGTTTAACATTGTTGAAGGCTAGTGATAATTTTTCCTGCATTATCTTAGTCATAATATTTCTTACTGGGCTAGTTGAGCTCACCCTTTTTTGCTTTCATTGTTCTTTTCAGGAAATGAGAACGTAGCAGGGACTAGTCGGGGAACGGAGTGACGGTCCAGATGATAGTATTAGTAGTCCTCACTATTCTATGAAATAGTGTGATAATAAATGTATTGAGGAATTATTTTGAGTTTGAATACTGTCTAGAAGATAATATTTGTATTAAAACTCACAACTCATGTTGTATATTTAAGGTTGTATTTGTATTTTGTACCATGTATTTGGCGACTCAGAATGGGTGATGTATACCTATTTTGGGGGCGTCACAAATTATCCATGCACTACGGGCCAAGGATATTCGTGTTTTCAATTACGGTCATGATTATACCGAATAATCCCTAGTCATAATCATACCAAGTCCATCTATGCACTACGGGCCAAAGATGACTTTTACCACATCATTTGTAATATTACGGTCATGATTATACCGAATAATCCTTGGTCATAATCATACCAAGTCCATCTATGTACGTAAGTCACAGATGACTTTCAACACAATATAAGCATGCAGATCATGACAACGATATATAAAGAATCAATCAAATGAGATAAAGGATAAATATTAAACATTTATAATATAAATTATCCAGGGTTCAAGAATATCTCAATGTTATCAATCACTTAATAATCTCATAATCTAATATCATTAATATTATAACAATATTTTAATTATTTCTTAAACTTATAAACAATTTATTTTAATTGTTTACACTTTACCAAGTAATGCATTTAATCATTCAAAAATGCCATACTCATAAGATTTCATCACCAATGATCAAATCCCTTATCAAAAATTTGCATATACCCTATATAGGATTCCCAAGCCATAAAATCCTATTTACCAATTTTCAACTTCACATAACATATTTAACTCATATACTCATAACTAGTGCATTTTCATGAAAAATACCAAATCAGTCCCAAAAATATTTCTTTTCTGAGATTTAGCAGAATATAGTCCCATATTGAACATATATTTTTCTCAGAATTTTTAAAATTTATTTACTATTTTTTAAAAATCAATTTCTAATTAATTCCTTAAGAAATTAGCTACCTCAAGTTTAACTCCAGAAATTCCCAAATCTTGGCAGGATCTTACACATGTTAACGTGAGCTTCTAATTTAAATTTCATATTCATCGGAGTTATAGAACTCCGGTTATAGCATTTTTCGTCAGAAAAAACTAAATATTGAAATAGTCATAACTTGCTCATTTTAAGTCGGAATGTGCTCATTTTTGGACAGGAGGTACTTTATACCATAAATTTCCATGTCCCAAAAGGCCGGAATTTTTCTCACAAATTAAGTGGCCGAAAATGCCCTTTTAAATTTCAGGGCAGTAGCTTTTTCATAATTTGCAGCTTTTGACTCCTTTGCTAAAATTAGTCCACACGAAAAAATTTACAACACCTTTTTCAGTGATTCCACCTGGATAAGTTAGAAAACTCATAGATCTAACTCTAGAACTTGACCACACTCAAAAATTCGAAATATAATAGGAGATATGGTCAATTGAATTTCATGTTCCATTTTCTCCCAAAATCTGATTTTCAACCCTTTCTGATTTATAAGAAACTTTCATGTTTTCACATAATAACCAACATAACTCATCATAACACTTACTAATACTACATATACTCATGATTTTCATCAGTCCAATGCTTTTATTATGACTTTCATCATAATCCACGTAAACAGATCATTTCCACAATTTAATAAGGAACGAATACAAAGGATCATTCACTATGCATGTGGTAATCCACATAGACAGGTTATTCCAAAAGAATAATAAAGAATGGAATTAACTGAAGAATTCACCATGCATGCAATAGATCGCACAGACAGGTTATTCTCAACAGAATAATAAAGCACGGAACCAAGTCAGGCGTAATTCGCACCGACAGGATATTCTAACAGAATAATAATTAATGGAACTAGGTCATGCGTAAACGCACAGACAGGATATTCCGAAAGAATAATAAAGAATTGAATAACAGAAGAATTTCCCATGTATGCGGTACTTCGCATATACAGGTTATTCCAGCAGAATAATAAGGAATGTAATAACAGAAGAATTTCACCAAGTATAAGGTAGTCCACGTATACTGTGACGCCCCCAAAATAGGTCCACACGACCCATTCTGAGTCGCCAGATATCACACTATAAAAATCAAATATAAACTTCATTTATACAATCGTTGAATCGTCATACAGAGTAATGACAATGGATAAGTTGTGAGTTTTAATACGATATTGTCTCATGTATGCGATGTCTCGTGAGACCCCGATTTTATCAATAAAGATTTAAATTTTGTTGAAATAATTTTTAATATTATGGTGTGAATTTAAGATAATATTATAGTTGTGGGTA
Source organism: Panax quinquefolius (assembly GCA_020205615.1). Classification (NCBI taxonomy): domain Eukaryota; kingdom Viridiplantae; phylum Streptophyta; class Magnoliopsida; order Apiales; family Araliaceae; genus Panax; species Panax quinquefolius. The sequence continues at coordinate 25,204,525 of CM035154.1, forward strand.
GTATTTATAAATTTTGCAAAGTATGCAAGTGGTTATATTATATTCGATTGGTCGGGAATATTCGGTTTAGCAGGGGAATATTCATACAACTACTCAATCATCAGTGGACCTAATAATGTAATTATTTTCGGATCGAGAAAACGACAAAAATATTTTATCAAAATAACTACGGAAGTTTTACCGTGGTTACCGTTGAACTACTTTCAGTAGTAAAAGTACAAAGAATACGTGGTGGTTGCATAGACAAGAACACCAGTATTGATTATCGATGCTTATGTGAGAAGTCACTCGGTTTGATTCCATTATCACGATTAATAATATGAATTATTATAATGATAATGACGTTTTGTTTTATTCAGTATTATTAACGTAATAAAATGTAAACATCTTTTATATAAAATAGAATACTTTATTAAAGTTATTTTATAAATAGAATATATTATATTTTATTATGCATAGTGTTGCATAGTGTTTTGCATATAGTGTTTTGCATAAGATTGCATAAAGTTTGCATAGTAAAATGTTTTTATATAAATAGAATATATTATATTTTATTTAAAAGATTTTTCTTTAAATATGGACCACCGATTAAAGTAAATCAATCTAGCACTGCTCATGGATTAGTTACTATGCATTCCATTTTCCTATAAATAAAGCTCATTCCTTCATTATTTTCTTACGAATTCATTGAAACTCTGAGAGAAAATTATAGAGAGAAGCTATAAAGAAAAATTATAGAAAGAAGAAGAGTATTCTCGCTACTTCACTACTTCTATATTCATTTTTTTACTTGTAAGGGGTGTTATTCTTTCTTCTTGAAGAGAACTTCATTATTCCATTCACTATTATTCTGTTGAATAACTCGTAAAAGTGGAATACCCTATACATAACTTCAGATACGCCAGATACCCTATACTTGGTGAAATCCTTATGTTATTCCATCGCTTATTATTCATTGAATAACTCAGATACGCTATTTACCCTATACTTGGTGACATTCTTCTATTATTCTCATTGAACATCCCGTCACAGGTTTTTTACACCGACCGGGTTCCGCTTTTTATTATTCTCGTTGGAACATCCATGCTCGTGTGTTTACACCGGACCGGGTTCCGCCTTTTTTATCATTCTCGTTGGAATATCCTATCTCGTGTTTTTACACCGGATCCGTTCCATCTTTATTATTCTGTTGAATATCCTCGCTTTATTAATTTCACCGACCGTTCCGTTATTATTATTATGTTGAATAACTCGCCTATGCGGTACCGCATGCATGGTGATTTCTTTTGTTATTCCATTCTTTATTATACCCAAATGGTTAAAACTTTGACTTATATACTCCATGAAATTAGTAGAATATCCTCGATATTTGCGTTTCATCCAAAGATCTTTTCATGGAAATATTCTTCCGATCATTCTTGAATTTTACTCACGAAAACAAATTATCATGTTGACAATTTGGACGTTAATAATTCATGGATTAAATAATTCTTGAACTTGTTTTATTTAATTATTATGTCATTGTCATCATCCTCATGTTATATAATGTTATCTTCGCTTACGCATAGATGAACTTAGTATGATTATGACCAGGATCATTCTAAGATAATCACGACTTGATATAAATGATGTGACTAAAGTCCTCAAAGGGCTGTAATGCAATGATGGATAGTTTTTGGTATGATTATGACCGGGGTGATTCTAAGATAGTCACTGACCATTGATAATTTGATGAAAATCCTTGACCGTGGTACAAGGATGATTAGATGTGGTGGTTTATTTATTGTCGAGTCTCAAATGATAAAAATTGATGAAAACCTTTTTAAAACCTAAAAGATAGTAGACTTTATTCTCTACTTGATTTTTTTAATGGATCGTATATTCACCGCAGCTTAAACCGGTTGTCTATTGTATTTTATCGCTTTAACATCGTTGAAGGCTAATGATAATTTATTCTCGCATTATCTTAGTCATAATATTTCTTCTTGGGCTAGTTGAGCTCACCTTTTTTTCACCGTTTCTCTTCGTGAAATGAGAACATAGCGGACGAAGCCTGGGAACGGAGTAATGGTCCGTAGGATAGCATTAGTAGTCCTCACTATTCTCGTGAAATAGTGTGATAATAGTTGTAATGAGGACTCCTTTTGAGTTTGTATAATATCTAGTAGATAATATTTGTATTCAAACTCACGCTTTATGTCGTATTGTACAACCTACGCTTATATTAGTAAGTTGTATTTGAATTTATGTACCATGTAAGTGGCGACCCAAGATGGGTGACGATACCTAATTTTGGGGCGCCACAACTTGGTATCGAGCTTAGGGATATGATCCTCGCCAAGAGGTGAGAATAGAACTAGGAGGGAGAGACGGAAATTCCTTCGCTAGTATGACCTACCTAAGTTTATTTGGTATTTAATTGGTCACGTTGTATAGGGATAATATGTGACATGTTAATTAACCCCGGTTTTGTGGCGATGTTTGAAAATGGCATCCAAAAATGTTGAGATAAGCATTGGAGCACAGGAGACCGCTTGATTCTCCATGCATCAATAATCGTGACAATGTGCAACAGGATGGCGATAATCCTCCCGTAAACAACAACACCGATCAATTGATGAATGACGATGCGCTTAAAAGGTTTTAGAATTCATGCAACATCAAAGTAAAGCGACTCCTGTTCAAAACGTAGGTGGAAATACAGAAAACTCTCGGGCGGTCACCGCTAAACAATTCAAGGAGTTGGGACCACCGAGTTTAAGGGAGAGCCAAAACCACTTCGGCGGAAGCATGGATTAAGCAGATTACCAAGATATTTGATGTCTTGATGCTCCGAGGAGCAAAAGGTTCCTTTGCCGCCTTTTATGTCATACGGAGAGGCAGACATCTTGGTGGGAATCGAAAACGATTCAACTCATCAGTCTTCAAGATATCTTGGGAGAAGTTCCAGAGTCGCTCAACGACAAATACTTTCCTCGAAAGTATTCGCCATACATGAAGGAGGTGGAGTTTATCAAGTTGAAACAAAACAATATGACCGTGTCGCAATACGAGGCAAAATTTGCGAGTTATCACGATTCAAGGCCCCACTTGGTGGATAATGAAGAGAGAAATGGCGCGAATGTTTTTAAGAGGTTTGAAGCGAGATACGCCAACATCTTATTTCTCATAAACCGTGTTTTTATTCGGATGTTGTAAATAGGGCTCGCTTAGTGGAGCGCGATAACGAGTCAACGAACTAAAAGAGAGCAAATGCAAAAATTATAATACCAAATGTAAAGTAGTCATCGAGCGGTGACAACAAGCGTGGAGGGAATCAACAGCGGATATGGTAACCACTTCGGTGGTAATCGTAATAAAAATAATAAGAATGGACATTTCAAGAAAAGGAGATTCAACAATGATGGAAAGACGTCAAAGACCAAAGACTCGTTGTTAAGGAAGGAGAAGGACACATCATATCCCAAATCGAGCGAGCACATCCAAATCACGCCATCCAAAGCATGTTATAATTGTGGAAGAGAAGGCCACTTAGATCGATTTTGTCATTTACATCAAGACGAATTCAACTAGGATGGAGGCACCAAAGGTCATTCCTGCATAAACCAGAGCCTAGTAGTTTAAGAGAGAGCGTTTTTTTTCTCGTGACGAGGAACCCGAATAAAATTATCACGGTAAGTTAATCGTAGCTCTTGCGAAGTCTATACCTTATTAGATACCGGTTCTACCCATTCTTTTATCTCTCTTGCTTATGCTCAACGCTTAAATTTGACTCAAGAAATTAGACTTTGATTTATCTATCAAAACTTCGTTGGGAGAAACCTTCACACTACCTCCACTCGCTTATTAATCTTGTTGTTTCAAATAAACACTTTCACGCTACTGTCGATCTTATCTCTTGAAAATACTTGCCTTTGAGGTAATTTTTTGAAAATAATTGATTAACTACTCGTTACTTCTTTTTGTAAGGTTGTTAGCTTTCATATTCCTAACCAACCTCATTATACTTAATTCAAAGTAACCAAATCCTAAAGTTAATCACCGTTATATCAAGCTATAAGTAAAGAGCCCCGATCCTTTCGTTGTTGACTTCCTTGTGTGGAATGCACCGCCGCACTTTTCTCAGAGGCGACGCCATGACCAAGATGGCAAGTTAATAGGTATCATTGTGAGGTGCTATCTGTGTTAAGGGATAGAAGTCACAGCTTGGTATTAATGTGACGACTATCCAAGTCTTGGACGAGAGTAATAGCTTTTGAATGATATTTCTATCATTAATAAATTTCTTGGCGTATTCTTGAAGACTTCCTAGCCTACCCTAAAGCGTGAAATCGAATTTTGTATTGACCCCAGTACAAAACCCATTTCTTAAACCTTCAAATATTTCTTCAACTAAAAGGATCTGTTTACGTGGATTATGATGAAAGTCATAATAAAAGTATAGAACTAATAAAAATCATGGGTATATGAAGTATTAGTAAGTTTTATGATGAGTTATGTTGGTTAGTATGTGAAAACATGAAAGTTTCTTAGAAATCACAAAGAGTTGAAAATCAGATTTTAGTGAAAAACGTAACATGAAATTCAATTGACCATATCTCCTGTTATATTTTGAATTTTTGAATGTGGTCAAGTCATAGAGTTAGATCTATGAGTTACCTAACTAATCCAAGTGGAATTACTGGAAAAGGTGTTGTAGATTTTTGTGTGGACTGATTTTAGCAAAGGAGTGCAAAGCTGCAAAAAACCTAAAAAAGCTTCTGCCATGATTTTAGAGAGGCTGTTTCGGCCACTTAAATTATGAGAAAAATTTTGGCCTTTTGGGACATGAAAGTATATGGTATAAAGTACCTCCTGTCCAAAAATGAGCTCATTCTGACTTAAAATGAGCAAGTTATGACTATTTCAATATTTAGGTTTTTTCGACGAAAAACGCTATAACCGGAGTTCTATAACTCCGATGACCATGAAATTTAAACTGGAAGCTCACGTTAACATGTGTAAGGTCCTGCCAAGATTTGGGATTTTTTGGAGTTAAACTTGAGGTAGCTAATTTCTTAAGGAATTAAGTGGAAATTGATTTTTAAAAAATAGTAAATGAATTTTAAAAATTCCGAGAAAAATATATTTTCATTATGGGACTATATTATACTAAATCCCAGAAAAGAAATTATTTTGGGGCTGATTTGGTATTTTTCATGAAAATAGTTTAGTTATGAACATATGAGTTAAATATGTTATGTGAAGTAACAAAAGTTGAAAATAGGATTTTATGGCTAGAGAATCCTATATAGTAGTATATGCATATTTTTTGATGAGGATTTGATAATTGGTGATGATATTTTATGAGTATGAAATTTTGAATGATTAAATGCATTATATGGTAAAAGCGTAAACAATTAAGATAAATTGTTTATAAATTTAAGAAGTGATTAAAATATTGTTATAATATTAATGATATTAGATTATGAGATTATTAAGTGATTGAAAACATGGGGATAATCTTGAATCCTCGGATAAATTATATTATAAATGTTTAATATTTATCCTTTATCTCATTTGATTGATTCTTTATATCATTATCCTCATGCTTATATTATGTTGAAAGTCATCTCGCGGCCCGTAGATGGACTTGGTATGATTATGACCGTGGATTGTTCTAGATAATCATAACCAGTAAATGAATACACAATTATCTTTGGTAGTAGTGCATGGATAATTTGTGGTCGTGATACTAATGAATACACAATTATCTTTGGTAGTAGTATGCATGGATAATTTGTGGTCGTGATATTAATGAATTTGTGGATAATTTGTGGTCGTGATACTAATGAATACACAATTATCTTTGGTAGTAGTGCATGGATAATTTGTGGTCGTGATACTAATGAATACACAATTATCTTTGGTAGTAGTGCATGGATAATTTGTGGTCGTGATACTAATGAATACACAATTATCTTTGGTCGTAGTGCATGGATAATTTGTGGTCGTGATACTAATGAATACACAATTATCTTTGTCGTAGTGTATGGATAATTTGTGGTCGTGATACTAATGAATACACAATTATCTTTGGCAGTAGTGCATGGATAATTTGTGGTCGTGATACTAATGAATACACAATTATCTTTGGTAGTAGTGTATGGATAATTTGTGGTCGTGATACTAATGAATACACAATTATCTTTGGTCCGTAGTACATGGATAATTTGTGGTCGTGATACTAATGAATACACGATTATCTTTGCAATGTAGTCTTCGCATGGATAATTCGTGGTCGTGATACTAATGAATATCCTCGGCTCAGTCGGTGGTGGATGATTCGATGATATGGATTAATTATTGAAATGAGTCTCAAAGAATGAAATATTAATTCATGGATGTGGTAAAAGTCATCTTTCAGTAGTGCATTGATAGACTTGGTATGATTATGACCACGGATTATTCTAAGATAATCACGATCAGAATTCAAAACACGAATATCCTTAGCCAAGAGTGCATGGATAATTCATGGTTGTGATACTATTAAGTCGAGTCTCGAGATTATTGGTTTTACAAATTGTATATCTTTGGCCCAGTAGTGCAAAGATGAATTGTTAATGAATATCTTCGCCGGATTGCAAAAATGAATTTAATGTTTTCGACGATAAAGGTATTCAAGGTATCCTCACCTCTTTATCATATCAGTATTTACCCTAATTTCGAGGGCTTAAATTCCATAAGAGGGAGATTGTGAGACCCCGATTTTATCAATAAAGATTTAAATTTTGTTGAAATAATTTTTAATATTATGGTGTGAATTTAAGATAATATTATAGTTGTGGGTAGTATTTATAAATTTTGCAAAGTATGCAAGTGGTTATATTATATTCGATTGGTCTGGGGAATATTCTTGTTTTAGCGGGGAATATTCATACAACTACTCAATCATCAGTGGACCTCATAATGTAATTATTGTTTGATCGAGAAAAACGACAAAAATATTTTATTGAAATAACTACGGAAGTTTTACCGTAGTTACTTGTTGAACTACTTTCAGTAGTAAAAGTACAAAGAATACGTGGTCGTGTAAGAAGAAACTACCAGATTGATTATCGATGCTTATGTGAGAAGTCACCAACATTGATTCCATTATCACGATTAATAATATGAATTATTATAATGATAATGACGCTTTTGTTTTATTCAGATTATTAACGTAATAAAATGTAAACATCTTTTATATAAAATAGAATACTTTATTAAAGTTATTTTATAAATAGAATATATTATATTTTATTACGATATAGTGTTGCATAGTGTTTTTGATAAATGTTTTGCATAAGATTGCATAGTGTTTGCATAAGAAATGTTTTTATATAAATAGAATATATTATATTTTATTTAAAAGATTTTTCTTTAAATATGGACCGTCGATTAAAGTAAATCAATCTGTAATCGCTGCTCATGGATTAGTTACTATGCATTCCATTTTCCTATAAATAAAGCTCATTCCTTCATTATTTTCTTACGAATTCATTGAAACTCTAGAGAGAAAATTATAGAGAGAAGCTATAAAGAGAAAATTATAGAAAGAAGAAGAGTATTCTCGCTACTTCACTACTTCTATATTCAGGTTCTTTTACTTAGAAGGGTTATTATTCTTTCTTCTTGAAGAGAACTTCATTATTCCATTCACTATTATTCTGTTGAATAACTCGTAAAAGTGGAATACCCTATACATAACCTCAGATACGCCAGATGACATACCCTATACTTGGTGAAATCCTTATGTTATTCCATTGCTTATTATTCTCATTGAATAACCTCAGATACGCTGGTTTACCCTATACTTGGTGACATTCTTCTATTATTCATTGAACATCCTGTCATGTGTTTTTACACCGACCGGTTTCCGCTTTTTATTATTCTCATTGGAACATCCGCTCATGTGTTTTACACCGGACCGGTTCCGCTTTTTATCATTCTCGCTGAATATCCTATCTCAGGTTTTACACCTGATCCGGTTCCATCTTTATTATTCTGTTGGAATATCCTTGTTGTGTGAATTTCACCGACCGGTTCCGTTATTATTATTATGTTGAATAACTCGTCTTGCATGGCAAAGCTGCATGCACGGTGATTTCTTTTTGTTATTCCATTCTTTATTATACCCAAATTGGTTAAAACTTTGACTTCTATACTCCATGAAATTAGTAGAATATCCTCGATATTTGCGTTTCATCCAAAGATCTTTTCATGGAAATATTCTTCCGATCATTCTTGAATTTTACTCTCTGAAAAAGATCATGTTGACAATTTGGACGTTAATAATTCATGGATTAAATAATTCTTGAACTTGTTTTATTTAATTATTATGTCATTGTCATCATCCTCATGTTATATAATGTTATCTTTGGCTTACGTGCATAGATGAACTTAGTATGATTATGACCGTGGATCATTCGGTATAATCACGACTTGATATAAATGATGTGACTAAAGTCCTCAAAGGCACATGAATGCAATGATGGATAGTTTTGGTATGATTATGACCAGGGTGATTCTAAGTATAGTCACGACCATTGATAATTTGATGAAAATCCTCGACCGTGGTACGTGATGATTAGATGTGGTGGTTTATTTATTGTCGAGTCTCAAATGATAAAAATTGATGAAAACCTTTTTAAAACCTAAAAGATAGTAGACTTTATTCTCTACTTGATTTTTTTTTAATGGATTGCATATTCATTGCAGCTTAAACCGGTTGTTTATTGTATTTTATCGCTTTAACATCATTGAAGGCTAATGATAATTTATTCTCGCATTATCTTAGTCATAATATTTCATCTTGGGCTAGTTGAGCTCACCTTTCTTTCACCGTTTCTTCGTGAAATGAGAACATAGCCGAGACGAGTCTGGGAGCGGAGTAATGGTCCGCAGGATAGCATTAGTAGTCCTCACTATTCTCGTGAAATAGTGTGATAATAGTTGTAATGAGGACTCCTTTTGAGTTTGTATAATATCTAGTAGATAATATTTGTATTCAAACTCACAGTTTATGTCGTATTGTACACGACAGTTATATTAGTAAGTTGTATTTGAATTTATGTACCATGTAAGTGGCGACCCAAGATGGGTGACGTATACCTAATTTTGGGGGCGTCACAGTATCCAACTCAAATTATTACAATGCCATATAAAATACAGCAGCAAATATTTTAAGACCCCAAAGAAGAACGAGAAAATTACTATCATATTCATTCTAATGAGGTGCACTTTTGACGCTTTCAAAGTCGGGTTCTCATCACCCTATTGTTGTTCGCCAAAATCAATTATTAAGTGACATATAAAATACGACACACACATCTTAGGTCCTCAATACAATTATCTGTTGTATGTCATGCCGTTTTATAATGTATTGAGAAACTTCGACAATCTCGGACCATCACACTATTTCCCTGTTATCCCCGCTCGACCCAGCTACACTCTTATTACCTGAAAGGAATTGTTAAGCAAAAGGGTGAGCACAACTAGCCCAGTAAAGAATATCATGACTAAAGATAATTTAAATATCAATAGCTTTTGTCAATAATAAATCAGAGATTTAGAACATATGGTAGATGATAAAACTTTTCAACCATAGTTACAGTGGAACGAACAATCCATTAAAGAGTCGAATAGACCGTCGGTCTATTATCTTCTCCATGTTAAAAGTTTACCAATAATGTTTTATCCTCGCAACATCAATCAACAATTCCTCATCCACAATTATATGAATAACTCATAATCATAATTGTGATTACTAATTTCCTTTTTTCGCACCTGTGACGAAGATAATTTTCATCACCTATCTTCACCAAACATCAAAAATCATGGTTATACCAAATCACAATTCCTGCTCATATAATCATACTTCACAAATTCATCTTCACACTACTACCAAAGATATACAACTTATAACTAATAACAAATAGGTTCATCTTTGCACTACGGGCAAAAGATATACAACTCAGAAAACTAATAACCAACATCCATCCTTGCACTACACGCCAAAGATATACAACTCAGAAAACCAATAATGCCGAGACTCAAATTAATAAATAAACCACATCATCGAATCATCCCTGCACTACGGCCAAGGATATTCATTAAATCACATCCATGAATTAATATTTCATTGCTGAGACTCAGCTCAATAATTAATCCACATCATCGAATTATCCCTGCACTACAGGCCAAGGATACTCGTTAATATCACGACCACGAATTATCTATGCACTACGGGCCAAAGATAATCGTATTTTCATCAACGGTCCTGATCATGCCATAAAATAATTCATCTTTGCACTCTTGGCCGAAGAGAATCCATAGCCATAATCATACCAAAAACTGTTCATCAATGCACTACGGGCCAATGAGGACTTTTTCACATCATTTGTAACATTACGGTCATGATTATACCGAATAATCCCTGGTCATAATCATACCAAGTCCATCTATACACTACAGGCCATAGATGACTTTTAACATAATATAAACATGAGAATGATGACAATGATATAACCATTAATCAAACGAAAAAAGGATAAATATTAAAGACTTTAAGTTTATCCAAATATTATCAAGCACTTAATAAACTCATAATCTAATATTATAACAATATTTTAATCACTTCTTAAACTTATTAAAAATTTATTTCAATTGTTTACATTTTATATTTAATCATTCAAAAATGCCATACTCATAAGATTTCATCACCAATGATTAAATCCCTCATCAAAAATACGCATATACCTTATATAGGATTTCCAAGCCATAAAATCCTATTTTCCAACTTTGTTACTTCACATAACATGATATTTAACTCATATGTTCGTAACTAAATCATTTTCATGAAAAATACCAAATCAGTCCCAAAAATATTTCTTTTCTGGGATTTAGCATAATATAGTCCCATAATGAACATATATATTTTTCTCGGAATTTTTAAAATTCATTTACTATTTTTCAAAAATCAATTTCTAATTAATTCCTTAAGAAATTAGCTACCTCAAGTTTAACTCCAGAAATTCCCAAATCTTGGCAGGATCTTACATATGTTAACATGAGCTTTCAGTTTAAATTTCATGGTCATCGGAGTTATAGAACTCCAGTTATAGCGTTTTTCGTCAGAAAAACCTAAATATTGAAATGGTCATAACTTGCTCATTTTAAGTCGGAATAAGCTTATTTTTGGACAGGATGTTCTTTATACCATATAATTTTATGTCCCAAAAGGCCGGAATTTTTCTCATAAATTAAGTTGCCGAAACAGCCCTTTTAAAATTCTGGTCAATAGCTTTTTCGAAATTTATAACTTTTGACTCTTTTGCTAAAATCAGTCCACACAAAAATCTACAATACCTTTTCCAGTGATTTCACTTGGAGATGCTACAAAACTCATAGATCTAACTCTAGAACTAAACCACACTCAAAAATTCAAAATATAATAGGAGATATGGTCAATTAAATTTCATATTCCATTTTTACCAAAATCTGATTTTCAACTCTTTGTGATTTCTAAGAAACTTTCATGTTTTCTCATAATAACCAACATAACTCATCATAACACTTACTAATACTTCATATACCCATGATTTTCATCTGTCCAATGCTTTTATTATGACTCTCATCATAATCAATGTAAACAGATCATTTCCACAATTTAATAAGGAATGAATACAAATGATCATTCACCATGCATGTGGTAATCCACATAGACAGGTTATTCCAACAAAATAATAAAGAATGGAATAACAGAAGGATTCACCATGAATGCGATAGAGACCGCACGTATACGAGTTATTCCCAATGAATAATAAATAATGGAACTGTGTGCATGCGTAAGCATTGCGACGAGGATATTCTAACAGAATAATAAATGTGGAATAATAAATAATGGAACCAGGTCCAGCGTAAACGCACAGACATGATATTTCGATAAAATAATAAATGTGGAATAATAAATAATGGAACCAGGTCTGGCGTAAACGCACAGACAAGATATTCTAACAGAATAGTAAAGAATGAAATAATAGAAGAATTTCACCATGTATGCGGTACTTCGCGTAGACAGGTTATTCCAACATAATAATAAGGAATGGAATAAGAGAATAATTTCACCAAGTATAGGGTAGACCGCGTATACAGGTTATTTCAACAGAATAATAAAGAATAGAATAACAGAAGTTCTTTTCATGAATATGAAAGAAATAATACCCCTTACAGGTACAATAAATAATATCCCTTACGAGTACAACAAATAATATCCCTTACCTTTGAAAGAAGAGTATTCCGAACGGTAGGGCGGGAATATACTTGAAGAAAACTTGCACTATCTTCTACGCTTAAAGCTTTCTTAAACTCTAAAGAAATATACTCGAGATTACGAAGAAGAACTCTCTATAGTTTCTCTCTGTAGAGTTTCAAAGAATTAAAGAAATAATGAAGGAATGAGCTTATTTATAGGAGAATGGACCTAATAAGTAACTAATCCATGAATCGGTCCAGATTGATTTACTTTTAATCTGACGGTCCATATTTAAAGCAAATTTTTTAAATAAAATATAATATATTCTATTTATAATCTAATAAAATGAATAACTTTATAAAAGTATTCATTTTTATATAAAAGATTTTACTATCTGAGACACTTATGCATAATAAAATATAATATATTCTAATTATTGTCTAATAAAATAAATAACTTTATAAAAGTATTCTATTTTATATAAAAAGTTTTTCTATTTTATTACATTAATAATACTAATAAAACAAAACTTCATCATCACTTACTTTAAAAAAAATCAAATGTCACCCTTAACTTTAAACTTTTATCAATTTAACTATTCACCAAAATAGAAAAATTGAATACTTTTATTTCATAAAATTCGGGGTCTCACATATACAGGTTATTCCAACAAAATAATAAAGAATAGAATAACAGAAGTTTTCTTCATGAATACAAAAGAAATAATACCCCTTACGAGTACAACAAATAATATCCCTTACCTTAGAACAAACTAGATATAGAAGTAGAGAAGTAGCAGAATACTTTTCTTCTTTCTCTATAGTTTTTCTCTCTGAGTTTCAAAGAATTTGTAAGAAATAATGAAGGAATGAGCTTTCATTTATAGAAGAATGGACCTAATAATAACTAATTCATGAATGGTCCAGATTGATTTACTTTTAAAACTGACGGTTCAGATTGGTTTACTATAAAATATTCTAATAAAACAAAATCTTTTAAATAAAATATAATATATTCTATTTATAATCTAATAAAACGAATAACTTTATAAAAGTATTCATTTTTTATATAAAAAGATTTTACTATGCAAAACACTATGCATAATAAAATATAATATATTCTAATTATTATCTAATAAAACAAATAACTTTATCAAAGTATTCTGCTTTATATAAAAAGATTTTACTATATCAAAAACACTATCGTAATAGAATATAATATATTCTATTTATAGTCTAATAAAACGAATAATTTTATAAAAGTATTATGTTTTATATAAAAGTTTTTCTGCTTTTATTACATTAATAATACTAATAAAATAAAACTTCATCATCATTATTATAATTCACACTATTAATCCACTGTGTCGTTCTGTGAAAGAGGGGCTTTCCAATAAGGATTTCTCCTTATTGACGTGCAATTAGGTGACCAAACCTCTCCTTGGCAGAACTTCTAGACAACGTTAATATTGCAAATAATAATATTAATAACTTTGTTATCTCAATTATTGATTTAATAATATATATAAAATATCGACAATAATTGAATCAAACCGAGTGACTTCTCACGTAAGCATTAATAATCAATATCGTGTGTTACTATGCAACCACGCGTATTTTATCACCGATTATTTTATGACAACTTTACTTTGAATTTTTTTTAAATCACCCTTAGCTTTAAACTTTTATCAATTTAACTATTCACCAAAATAGAAAAATTGAATAATTTATTTCATAAAATTCGGGTTTCACAGTTTTCCCTTTCGTTTGGATGTTAGAATTCTGGTGCAAGTAATTAGCGTATATGAGACATGGACTCTTCAAAATGCATCAAGTACATGTGTCAGATATTTGAGGCTTGATGAGATTTGTGTAATGTGTAACAGACTTCAAATATACCACTAGCAATCATATCAATATAACAATTCGATGGCATTGTGCATGACACTTTCAAAATATTTTTTAGTGCTTTATAATGAAAGAGTTACCCATTTTTAACTATATTGGTTACATTATAAACATTTTTATCAAGACATTAATATACACACACACACACACACACAACTGTTATGTAATGTTCTGGGGTTTAGTGATGAGATTAATTATATACTTAGATATGTATTTGCACATAAAATTTTTATGCAAAACTATATAACATATGCTATTAAAATTTGATAATCGCACAACAATCTACCATCTTCTTATTATATTTTAATTTATTAATTACATGTATAAATTTATTATTAACAAAATGATTAATCCCACCGCAAAGCGCGAGTTTGTATCTAGTATGTTACTATTTTAATCATTTGAACAGTTTAAACAATCATAATTGCAATTATAAATACATTATATATAAACTTTACTTTCTCCTTTAATAAAAATCATGTAAACACAATTATACATACATTATATATACAGAAATATAAAATTGTTCATCCCTCAGATTGAAACCCTCTATTTCATATATACCATCAATTTCTTGTCAATCAATTAATTGAGATATGTAATTTCTCTTTCTCTCTCTTCTAGATTTGTAGTGTTATATATATATATATATATATATATATATATATATATATATATTTGTTTGTTTTTTTTTTATTATAAGTTACTATTCAATTGTTAGGGTTTTAGAGGTTTGATAAATTGAGACAATTGTTCAATTAATTCATCTAGTCAGCCAAATTTTGATTACTTGTTCAAGTTGTTGATGATTGGGGACTCTAGAGTTGGCAAGAGTGGTTTGCTCTTGAGTTTCAATATTATATTTTTGAAGGTCTTTCTCCTACTATTGGTAACTATTTCCTTTTATAATCGGACGATTCTGATTCATGCATGTATAATAATCACATACATAAATATGTACATGTACATATAGAGAGAACATTTGAAAAATTGTAGTCATGGCGGAAGAGGAGAGAGATTGAATTTTGACGAGCTGAAGAGGAAAAACAGGGAAGGAGAAGATGTTATTTTTGCCTATAAAAAATATAAACTCGTTTAAACATGGGTCTGGATGGTTTATAATTAGATTTGAATTTTATTGATTAAGAGATATGAAAAAATTTATCAAATAAGTTCAGCCTCTGACCGAATCAGAGGCACGCCTATTAAGAGGTATTCAAACCTAATCAAACACAGCTTAACATAAGTTATTATTAAGACAAGCACATTGGGTCTTATTATTATGCTATAATTTGATTCGAATTTATCCGAATTATAATATTAAAGTTGTTATCATGGAAGTGGTTAGTATGAAATTTATTTTGGGGTAAGTTGATCAATTGACCAATAAAATATTGACACGCAGGCGAGATTGTATGTGTGTCAGTATTCTAGTGATCAATTGACCAACTTATCAAAAAAATAATTTCATACTAACCGGATCCTGTTATCATTAATACCTCTAATTATGACTTTTTAGATAGATTTGGACGTATTACTACGCTATTATTTGATAATTTGATTCGAACATTTTGGATGTATTGAGCCTTATTAGTATATTATGACTTTATTTTTACTCAATTTGACTCAAATTATTACATCTAGGCTCTTTTTTCTTAGTTTTAAATTTGAGAGGAAATTAAAAACATAAGGTGCGTTATGGTATTTTTAGAGATAAAATAAAATAAAAATATTTCTTGGTAGTTTTTTTAAAAGAAAAAGTGAGAGAAAAGTAAGTTTATATTCTATCCAAAAATAATAATAATTATAAATTTTTAAACAGAAAAGGAAAGCTTTTATTTCTCTACTCTTTGTCCTTTCTCAAAAAACAAAAACAAAAACATGAAACAATGGAAAAATATCTGACCCTAAAAAAAGAAAAAGAAAAAGAAAAAGAAAAAAAAGGACATGTAAAGGAAACTCTCAATACCAGAAGGTCCAGAACCCTTAAACTCCTCACTATCAAGTTTGGTACAGCACTGAAACCAAGTGAGTGAATCGAAAATGGCGGCGAAGAAAATCCAAACATTCGAGGAATTCGTGGAAGTCCACGGCCTGTTATTGGCTGCCGCAGGGATTCCACAATCTCTGCACCGCCGACTCTTCGAGAAACTGTCGACGGAGACATTTGACGGCGGTGAATATTTCCAGGTTGAGCCGGTGGACGATGGCCGACAGAGGCGTCTGATACTAACATCTTCAGACTCCATGGAAAAAGAATCCAATTTGTTCCTCGTCGACCACGCTTGGACTTTTCGTCTCTCGGATGCCCTCAAACAGGTCTCCCATTTTAAATCCCATCTCTCACACAAACACTTAAGATTTTGAATTTGTTTATTATCCAATATTTAAAAAAAAAAGAAAATTGAAGAAGTAGAAGTAATTCTATAATTTCAGATCACTATTCTAATTTTCTGGTATGAACAGTTGAATTATAATTTTATGGAACCCATCTTAAAGCAAGCCAGTACATTTCAGGGAGTGAGCTGTTTTGGGTATTGACAGAAATCAGCATACAGAAATTATTATTTTTTTAAAATTAATTGGGCTACAATTGTCCATTGTATGTTAGTAGGTGGACTAGAACTTAGAACTCTAACTGTCAAAGTTTTAAGTTTGGGTTTTTATTCTCTTTTCATTGATTTTGTAAGTAGATATATAAGAAAAATGAAGACTTTAATACTTGTGTTATTTATGGTGCTAAAACTGTTTCTATGTTTTAATCGCTAAATTGGTAAAGATTACAATTTTGATCCAACTTGAAAAGGTTTAGTGATACTATTGGGTTTTTCATTGTTTGTTTGGTGTATATAGAAGTTTCTGTAAATTGAAATCTGCTACTTTTGAGTGCTGCAGTTGCAGGAAGTTTCGGGGTTGACAGAGAGAATGGCTTCATTGATGTGTGTTGACATTGATTTAAAATCAGATTCTGAAGAGGCGGATGAGAATAGAACCAAATTGGATGTTATGGAGATAGTGGAGAGAGAAGTTTCTAAAGCAAAAGATGAAGGCAATGATACTATAAGTTGGCTGGAGCTAGATGAGCTTGGCATTGATGATGATATGTTGCTGTCTCTTGAATTGCATAGTAAATTCCCTGTATGCTTCTTTTATTCAGTTTATGTATTTTTTTTCCCTAGATAGCATGGAAACATGAGTTTCGTTGAAGACATTGATAAAAAGAATTGACATTTAAGAACTACTCCCTCCGTTCCATAAAATGAGTCCCATTTACAAAATTTGCAAACACACATCCTAATTTTTTCACTTCAACCATTCTTTTAAGGGGAAGTACTAGATTATTTCAACCATTCTATCTTGACTACATTTGTTTTAGTATTTTATTTCAGTTTTAGTAATGTGTTGTCGAAATCGCTTAATTAACTCTATCTATGATCTTTTTTCCCTTGTGCTCTAGAACTTACATGCACTGAGCCTGTGTGACAACAAGCTTAAGAATGCGGAAATCATTACCCAGGAAATTACCAAATTCAAACACCTAAGAGCCCTCTGGTTGAACAATAATCCTGTTCTACAAAACTGGTAATTATTAGTACATGGAAGATTAGATGCTGTTTCCTTTTTGGAGTTATGTTTATTGGTTGTCGTTGAGAGAGAACTGAGCTATTATGTTTCTAGTAATGATCACATGACACAGATTATTCTTCCCGGTTGCCCAAGATTGGAAATCTACAACTCATCTTTCACTCCTAGATTTGATGAGTGGGCATTGGGTTTTTGTGGAGGAACATACAGTAAAGACAATCCTGGATGTAGCCACCGAAGTGACAATTCCTTGAGAAGTGTGGTCTCTCTTGATCTCTCAAATAGGTGTATTCACAATCTAACTAATAAGGTTAGAACTAATCCTCTTCACTAATTTTATTTTTTAAAATATTTTTATTGTTTTGATAAGAACTAATCCTCTTTTAAATTTCTAATTCCTGTATTCACCTCAGTTTCTCAAATTATTCTTCACCGCACATCAAACTTTTCAGAAACTGTATCTTATTATACATATGGATGCCATCCGCCTATTTTGTTGATGAATTTTTTATTTAGTTTAGTTACAACTGTGTTTTCTAAATGGACATCTAGTAATTTCTGAGCTCATTGCTGATTCTGTTTTGTTACGGTTTAAGCTTAGGCATTTTCACCTCTTGAAATGCCTTCTCTTTCATATTTAAATCTTGAGAAATCTACTAGATCAGAACTCAGTCAGTGATTTATTGGAGCTCATAAAGACATTTCAATGCTTGCGTGCTTTGGAGGTATCTTCAATAGAACTAGCTCTCTTATAATACATAACACACGCTGAAATTCACGCACCTTGTTACTGATACAAGCATTGAAACAGGTGGATATTCCAGGCCCTCTTGGAGAAAGTGCTATAGAAATTCTCGAGTATCTGCCTCATCTCTCTCAACTGAATGGTGTTGATGCATCAAAGATCATAGAAGCGGGAAAGTCTGTGATTGATTCAGTGCTTCAACAACGTCTGCCAAATTGGACTGCTGAGGAACCTCTTACTGATCGTGTTATCAGTGCCATGTGGTTATACTTGATGACATATAGACTGGCAGATGAGGAAAAGATTGATGAAACTTCTGTATGGTATGCAATAGGCTTGCTTTCTTAATAATTGTTTTTTGCTACTGTACTTGATATGTGTTTTTGTGAGCACCAGAGACTTATTTACTGTATCAATCAGTTTAAGTTCTTACCTCTTATCATCTGATTTGTAGGGTCTAGGGTAGTCAGTGTTGGTAGAAAGAAGAAGATGAAAGCCTTCTTAAATATCAGCAATTTATAAATCAAGATACAAGTGGTTTATTTAATTATATATAAAAGATGTGTGTGTGTGTGTATGGAGTGTGGGGTGGGAGAGTTGCAAAGCAATAAAACCAGTGGCCTTCTTTCTTTTTGAAAATTCGAAGATGAATGCCGTTGCTTCAATAATTGCTCATATCTAATACTGTTTCGTGTTCCTTGTAGGTATGTGATGGATGAACTAGGTTCTGCTCTACGTCATAGTGATGAGGCAAATTTTAGAGTCTCGCCTTTTCTGTTCATGCCAGAGGGTAAACTAGATTCAGCTGTGAGGTTAGCATGAGTATTATTATTATTATTTTTGAATATTCCAGACTTGGTACACTAGCCATACATCTTGTATTATGATACATTTAGCTCAATAGAAAGGTAGATGCTTCAGATTTGGGTTCATTTTTGTAATGATCTCTGGTGTTTACAAAAGGCCATGTTCCTCTCAATATGTATTTGAGTAAAGAGAAGTTCTCTGCTTCTATACTGATGCAACTCTTTTGTACTAGTAACTTCTTCATAGATGGACTTTTCTTGAGGTCGGTTTAACTGTAATCTGATTTTTCAGCTTTTCAATTCTTTGGCCTACCAAGACTATTCAAAGAGGTGAAGAATGCACTCGTGATTTTCTATTTGGTATTGGGGAGGAGAAGCAACGTTCTGCCAGACTGACTGCTTGGTTCCACACCCCTAAAAATTATTTTATTAAAGTATGTCCTTTTCCTTCCATATTTTTTTTCACTAAATTGAACTGCTCCTCCAACTATAACATTAAGATATTTTACTGTGTTGTAAATAAATTCCTTCATGAATTCTGCAGGAGTATGAGAACCACAGGCAAAAATTGAAATTATCAAGTTGTGCATCTCCGACCATAAAGTCACCCTCAACCTATAGTCTGCTTCATAGTGATGGAAGTGCTTTACGTGTTTATACAGATATACCGCAAGTAGAAGAATTTTTGACCCGTCCTGAATTTGTAATCAGTACGTGTTGCTAAGTATTAGCATAGCTTTATGCGGTTGATCCCTACTTGCTGCTATATCCTAGTCCTTTTTTGCTATGTTGGTGAAGTTTGCACATCTGTTAAAGTTCCGTAGTTTGATTAATTAAATATATACGTATTTAAAAGAAAAGTATTATTTTTAATTTTATTAAGGGTTTTGAAGTTAAAATTTATTGGCTTTATATTTTGATAAGCCATTCGATTATCTTCTAAATTAGTTTTTCTTTTATAAAATAAATTCTATTTCTAAAATACTCTTTATTTGCAGCCACTGACCCGAAGGATGCAGAAATAATATGGACAGGTATGCAGGTGGATGAAGAAATGAAGACGGCTGCAGGGCTGACTGACCAACAGTACATAAACCAATTTCCATACGAGGCTTGCCTCGTCATGAAACATCATTTGGCTGAAACAATTCAGAAGGTAAAATAGTTCAGTCACTTTGGTTTGCTAAGGGGAAAACTTGTATGACTTGCCTTCTTATGCAAGATGTAGCTAATCTTGAATTTCTTTCCTGACAGGCTCATGGATCACCTAAATGGTTTCAGCCTACTTATAATCTTGAATTTCAGCTCACTCAATTAATTGGCGACTATTATGTGCGCGAGAGGGACGGGCTTGATAATTTATGGATCCTAAAGCCGTGGAACATGGCAAGAACTATTGATACAACTGTCACTGAGAATTTATCTTCTATCATCCGGCTCATGGAGACTGGTCCAAAAATTTGTCAGAAGTATATTGAGCACCCAGCTTTGTTCAAAGGGAAGAAGTTTGATCTTCGTTACATTGTGTTGCTTCGCAGCGTGAACCCATTGGAAGTATTCCTTTCTGATGTTTTCTGGGTACGTATTTTGCTTATCAGAACTAATAGTTGCTGAACTACTTGGTACATGAGGATGGCTTGCAGAGGAACCTATTCTTAATTTTATTTTTTTTGACAATTCACTGTGGATGCTCTGCATTTTTATATCTATGTTGAACTCTACTTTCATTCGTTCTTGCAGGTTAGACTGGCAAACAACACATATACTTTGGACAAGCACAGTCTTTATGAATACGAGACTCATTTCACTGTTATGGTAATCGTCAATCATCATTTTAAGAAAATTTTCTCATTGCTCTAGCGTGATGAATGATATTTTTCATTCATATGCAACTATCATACTTAGCCTTCATCGTTAATTTTAATCTGGAAGCATGTTCTTATGTCTCATCTTTAATTGCAACTTGTGAGTTGACCCCATAATCTCTTCCATGGCCTTCAGAACTATGGGCGGAGATTGAATCATATGAACACACCAGAATTTGTTTGGGAGTTTGAACAAGAACATCAAGGTACACCCTGCTTGTCTTTCAACCCAATTTGCTGGCCTTACCCTTGTATAATTGGGATACTCGTTTCTGGATTTTGATTAGTTAATAAAGAAAATTCTTGTATGTGTTCCAGTTAATTGGTTGGATATTCATTCAAGAGTTAGACGGATGATCAAAAATGTTTTTGAGTCTGCTGCACTAGTGCATCCAGAAATGCATAATCCCATGTCTAGGGCCATGTACGGTGTGGATGTCATGCTTGATTCTAATTTCCAGCCTAAATTACTGGAGGTGTGCAACTTTTGTAAAGTTTCCTTCATTTCCAGCCTAAATTACTCGGTGGTATGAAACTCTAAAATTTGAGTAGTGAAATAATAATTATATCGTTTGCAACTGCAGGTGACCTACTGCCCCGACTGTAATAGAGCATGCAAGTACGACACTGAAGCCGTAGTTAAAGGAGGAGTTGAAACAGTTAAAGGTGGAGATTTCTACAATTATGTGTTCGGGTGTCTCTTTTTGAACGAGACTACCCACGTATCCCAACTGTAAGCGAGCTATCAATGAGAGATTGTAGTGCCTAATGATTTAAAGTAAATTTGGACAGAATTTTCAAATCTAATCAATCTCTTACCATAATCATTGTAATATGGCCTTGGAAGAAGTTTCGACTGAATTGATATTATTTTTGGCTTTGCATAGATGATTGAAAGCCTTAGCTTGTTAATAGCAGCAGAATGAGTCCCATTCCCATTCCCATCTTGTCAGTGAGCAGAGATTGCGCTCTTTCCTTCTTTCCAACCCATTCCCATCTTGTCTGTTGCAGCGAACTAAAAACTCGCTTGTATTTTAAAGAATATCTATGGTTTGCTTGTTAATATATGAATATATTTGTATTGGAGCCCATGATCCTCCTGCGTATTCAAAAAGATTATTATAAATATTTTGGAATATATTTTAAAAACCGAGCATATTTATCAGTAGATATTCTAAAGTTGTTTAGAAAAATACTAGAATGTTTATCCTAGGTAAACTTAAATTTAACTACAACATCGGGTCCTTAAACATGGTTGAAACCGAACTGGTACGTTGTGTCTTCTGCTGTGTTTTTTTTTTTTGGAATTTTAAATCTTTTGCTTCAGCACTATTGTAAATGCTTGTAAGGTAGCTCCTTCAGTGTTGGGTATTTGATGTCAAAGAAGCAAAAGGGCTTTCAAACCCCACAAAATGTTTTTTATTTCTTCCTTTTCTTTTGTCAATAAAATAATCAAGTCATTGTGAACTGAGAAATCTGTTTCTGATACCTCAACGGCCATATCTGATTTTCCAGACAGTATGCTGTTGTCATATAAAAGGAAATAATAGCACTGAAAAATATCATTTCTTATATAAATGATTGATCATTTTTAATGCAATATCCAAGCAATATAAAATCTGTAGGCAAATTCTATACATATTAAGAGAAGGGAATTTCATGAACCGACTTATCTGTACACTTGGACTATTTTTACCTACTGGTATTTCACTCTTGCGTATTCCTGTTCAAGTTATCCACCAAACAATGGCAAAAAGGAGGAAGAGAAAAAATAAAAGGAAATAATACAGAATCTAGGAACACACATGATGTCCAAACGTATTTGTGATTAACCACATGCTGCTAAGTTGGCTCCACAAATTCATGCTTTGTTTTACTCTTCAGTGTCGATATCTTCTTCTGGAGCTCCAAGTTTGACTTCCGCTCAATCTCCAATGTTCGTTCAAGCTATATCATGCACCAGATGTTAAGCATATGCAGCAGTGAGTCTAAAGTGAATAGAGTATGTTCAAGGTATCATGCACAAGTTAGAGAAGCAAATGGCATTATACCTTTGCTGCTCGAGTACTCCATTCTCCTAATATGGCTCTCAGCCTTTCATTCTCCTCAACATACTGTTTAGACATTTAAATCACCGAAAGACTAGTCAGGAAGGGAAACAAGCGAGGCACTGTCAAAATACATAAATTTTCAAAAGGGATTCAATATATACATATCATTGTTCTAGCAAGATCTATGGCTTTCCATGCCACTAAATCTCACCACACTATTCAATGACATAATGCTTCCTGACAAGGCTCAACATTTTAAAAATTCAATGCCAAAAAACAAAAGAATATCTTGACACAAATATACTCGATCGTGCAAATCTTGAGGTTGGAAATTTATTCTTGTTGTATTGCTTAAAGAGTGTTTTTTGCCTTCTAGAAAAAGTATACTTGCGCTCTTGGTTAATTTAATTTCTCCCACAGACAATACCATATGGGATGATCATATTAAAAAAGTGCATCCAGATTTTATAAGCCGCACAGAGTTACCAGATATTTTACTAGCCTACCAAAGCGAACTGCCTATTGGTACTTGTGTACCCAAACACAATGCAAAATTTTTGTTCTTCAATGCAAAAGACAATAGAAAAGAACTACAATTTTTAAAAAGAAAACACAATGCAACAGAAATTACATGCATCAGACAGACAACATAAGGAACATACCTGGTTGTTGGTAGAGCGAAAACGCTGGATCTCTGAGTCCCTCTCAGCAATCAGAGATCGAGCAAGGCTTAGCTCAGATTGCGATTGGTTCATCTGAAACATGATATGATTCAGTATACATACAGAAATTAATATCATCACACTACAATACTAAAGTACATACATGAGATTACCCCAAATATTATCACAGGTATTGTCAGAAAAAATTTAGTTTGAAACTTAAATAAGCACATGAAGAGGGCTCAAAGTACTAACACTTTCTATGTTTAAGTGTAACCAAGTTCATAACACCCTCTTAACATAATCACCAGTAGCAAATAGGTAATGATCCCATCAGTATACCAACATAAGTATGCAACACACTCTAAAACCCCACTACTTAGAAGCATAAACTGAAATCTAGCGCGAGGAGCAGGACAAGAAAATATAAGGCAAATGAGACATAATTGAAGAACATATTAAAAAGATAGCAATCAAAATTCGGAAGGTAACAACATTAATTTGATTGTGGACTAATTGTTCATCGGGCAGATATCCAAAGTATACCTCAGCTGAAAGTGTTCGTAATTCTTGATCACGAGCTGCTAATAGATGAGCAAGATCAACCTGCACAAGGGAAAAATGAACCATACATTGAAGTTCATTTATTACAACTCTACGCATAAGACATCACTGTAAGGTTCACCAAATGAAGACAACATAATATTAACTTGGAGACGGATTTTCATCTCTAGGTTTTGGTCCTCCAAAAGAAACCAAGAGAACAAGAAAAGGGATGAGGCACCTCCATCAAGCCAACAAATGGAAAGAAAGCAAGTGCTGTGTAGCGTAAAGTCAATTTCCCTCCATCAAAAAGATTCCTTGATCATAAGCACCACAAAATATTCTCTACTTCACCTTTATGATGAACATAATGTTCAAGACAGACAGTAATAGGGAAAGGGAGCAGGAGAAAATTGATCTCAAACATATACATCTAAGATTTGCTGAGGAAGGTGTGCCTGAGCTAGTTTAAGGATAGATTTCAGGGTCCATGACAAGGACGTACTATGGCTCAAGTACAGTGTAGCATACTTCCGAAAAACTTCCACTTCCAAGAGCAAGAACAAAAAAAGCTCAATTGCATACTTAGCTAACCCAAGATCAAGAATATAAATTGAAACATGTTAGTGTAAAATTAAAATACCAGGTCAAGAATTATCAATACCTGAGGTGTGCTCCCATCACTAGTCTTTTCATATTTGCTTAAGCATTCTTGCAATCGGAGAATCTACAAGTAAATCACAATGAAATTCAGCCACAAAGAGTATATACTTATTCAACAAACGTGTACACAAGTCACTAACATATCCAAAGATGGAGCTCAACCATGCACGTCCCCAAGCAGAGCTACAAAAGATACCCACATTCACTAAGAATACCTTTTTAAGATAAATTCACTAATCAATGGATTGATTACACAATTTTATATATCAGTCTTCACTAATCAATGGATTAATTACACAATGTGGAGAGAATAATTGCAATAGTTTCCTCATTTCTGTGACCAATTAAATAGGAACCATTTCCAGGGAAAGCATGTGCCGACAGCATGCAAAGAAGCCACTACATTAACAAATTTTCCAATTCTCATATACCTCCTCACTCAGAAAGTGAAGGTTTTCTCGCTGATATTGCAACAAAACCATTTGCTGATCAGAGAGTCGACCACCATCATGATACCTGTCATACAAGAAACACTCAGTATTTACTAACAAATAATATATAATAGTTCATTTTGAGAATATTACATAAATTATTTACATCATTGTAAAATCCATCCTATATGTCCTATGGGAATTTCACCCAATATGTGTACCATGGAGTCTAACTTTTCAGAGTCCAATTACTACAAATTACTTCATATTATTTCTCAAACTTTTATGAGCTTTTTTCCAAAGTAAATCCTAGATCCATCCTTGCTTCAAATTACAATATAAATGATGTGAAATAACTTTACAAATATATATATATATATATATATATATATATGTATGTATATATATATATGTATGTATATACACACACACACACACACACATAAGAAAATGAAATACTTGAGATACATTAACACTACTAAGTAATAACCAAGTGACAAAAGAGCTCTTGAGCTAAACAAGTTTATATGATAGTGTTGTGTGTATACAAAGTGCATTGCCTTAACTAATTGCTCTAACTTTTAATTTTTTATCTGCTCGTACCCAAGCTTTTTACAACAGTTGAGGTATTAAAGCAATTATATGTATGCTGATCATGACAACATCTCATCAAATTTATTATTATAATTGTATCTTATTCTAGTTGTTTTTATCAAGAAACGCACAAATAAATACAGAGTAAGTTTATGATAATTATAGAATCTCATTAATTCTTAATTGCACTTTATTATTGTGGATTTTTCTTCGGCTTTTTTTTATAAGTAATTTTGGCCCCACGTATGGGGATCGAACCAGTGATCTAAGGCTAGATATATATCACTACCTCAACCCTTCCAAAGAACTTGATGGTTGAAGTGGAGAATACAATGACTTTAAGACATCAGGCTGAGATTCCAACGAATTATACTGGTGCACATAACCTGCAAGTGCCAACGAAATTAACAAGCAATAATGAAAAAGAACAAGCATAACTCGAGTTAGTTTCCAGTAAAAGATATCTCACTGCTTTACAAGACCAAAATATCAAATTATCAAATTAAAGATATCTCCCTGCTTTACTGACTAGTCAAATTACTTCTCCCCTACTGCTAGTCCAAACCAGGCAACCAGTAATCTCAACATTATCATTACAGAAGCAGGAAATTTTAATGTATTATAACTTTTTAACGTTAGTCTCGACTAGTTTGGGTTGAATTTTCATTCTCCTTACTAAAGTGATCTTTAATGTAGAATCAACTGTCCTTTCATGTAGTCCATATAATTTGATACGTGCATACACCATCCACAGCTTTTTATCACGAAAAGCCAAAAACACTCATCCAACATCAGATTATATAAGTTATAGGAAATAAGAGGTTAATTTGATAACGTAAAAACATAAGTGCAGGAATGAGCAACCACCCCCAAGATCAGTTCTAACCATCCAAATGTGGCCTAATAGGGTTCACTTAGTAGCATTGCACATGAAAGTCCACCTAGAAGGTGAGCTGTATGGACTATTAACATCTGAAGATGCCTAATGGAGATGATGATAGAAGCTAAGCTATTCTAGCAATACTAAGTAAAATGATCTAGAAACTTCAAGCAATACTGAGTAACATGACTAAGAAGTCATAACAAGCCTACTTTCGGTGACCTCTGCGAGATGAAAATTATCAACTTCTAAATCTTTTTTAACAGCCCAAAGATCGGACAAACTAAACATCAATCAATATCAAGTAATTGAAAAAATGTATAGAGTACTGAGGACCAATAATAATGATATATTGCCAAAGCAATCATAACCAACAAAAAGTGCAGCCTTGGAAGAAACATAATTCCCTAACTTTAGGAGATGTAGCAAGAAATTTGGAAAGGATTAACAGCCACTTCGCTGGTTCAAACTCCTAGACTTATTATTGGTTCTTATGGTTTCTAACGTTTTCTATTTCTGCATACCTGGAACAGTTCTGAGAATCACTCTTTTATTACTTTTCTTCTAATGAACAACAACACACTTCCTACTTGCAATTTTGTTCAACCCATTTCCTCCAAGAACCATTGCGACCACCCACTACCGAAGTATTTTGAGGAATATTAATATTTTATAAACCAAAATTCATGGATTGAGAATCACTACAACAACCTTCAAATTATCTGTACAAGATACAACCTACCAATTATTTCGATTAATGTAACAAATTACAAAGGTCTAACAATATTTTGGAAAATCGCAATCATTTCATGTGCCACATGGTCCAGAGGTCACTTCTATAATATTATGGTGCCAAGAAATAAGTACCAGGTACTGAAACTTTTTGGTGCTATAATAGTTCAGAACTTAAATTAACGAGTGCTTGCATAAAAGTGAAGAAGTTAAGCATAAGTTTTGTTAATTCAGCACTAAAGATTAGTATCGAATTAACAAACATAGAGATTTTGAGTTAGAACTTTAAAGTTTGCAGTGGTGTTGCTAAAAACTTAAGTAATAACAGTAACTTTGTTTGTTCAAATCAAAGCGCACAATACGTTCTAAACTATGTTGACCATTGAGCATTAATTCGGTCTCTAACTCAGTTTTTGAAGGTTCGGTACAACGGTAACAACAATACTAAAACAGAATAAAAACACATTAAAGAAATGAAGGAAACACAAAAAAGTTTAAATTGCTGAAGGCCCAACAAGAGATGTTTACTGCTCCACCCCTTAGTACCAGGAAAAAAAAAGTTGCTTCAGAGACTCAATCAGGGATAAAGTAGTTCTTTTTCAGATTAAATATAGTTATTAGACCCAAAGAAGAGAACATTTAAAGGATAAGGAGTCCTCCAAAGAATAAAAGAAACAAAAATAAAACCCTCGGAAGGAATGCTCGTCGTACCTATAAAAATCAGATATGATAATTCCCCAAAAATCGGAATCCCAAGGGTAGAAACCTAAACAGAGGCTAGAAAGGTCAGTCTCCCAAAATAGATCAAAATGCATAAAATTGTCACTGAAACCCCCTGTGATCCTCTCCATCCATATGCCACAGAAGATCTCAAAGCACATAACCGCCATAAAATATCTGCCCTGACCTCCAAAAACATACCATTCTTGTTGCTTCCTTTTCCTTTCCTTCTCCATAGGTTGACTTGGCTCTCTACCTTATAAGCTTCTAGTTCCAACCTCTCCAAGGGTCAAGGCAAAACCAGCTGAAGGACAGGCACTTGAAATCCTGTTAGAGGACTCAAATTATGTGTAACAACTTTCTGCTCTCTTTTCTAAACCCTGCCTACACTCACATCTAACATGCACAAACATATACTCAATAGAAGGTGACCACCACATTTTATAAATAATCTTAAGTCATTCATAACAACACATTGCACAATGAAACACTTCTTTTTTCCAAGGTAGACATGTTTACTCACAGATGTAGACACTCATAAAAAAGCCAGCACAGATTACTTCAATAAGCATAATGATCCTGCAAAGTTGACATGAGAGCAAGGAGTCTCAGCAAAAGCAAAAATCAAGATCAATCATGATCTACTCAATGTAGAAAATACGGAGTCGCTTAATTTCAAATTTATAATACATTAATACCTAGCAAGAAGAAACTAAACATTGTAGAAAGATAAGCCAAAAATCATCTATCCACCTTCACTAAATCCAAAAAGGTAAATGCAACCCCGAAAATGCCAATGGATAAGCTTGGATGTTAGTTGTCTATCCTTCAATATCAATATGCACCATAGCAATGCCAGGTCGAACAAGGCAACAAAGATATTGAAAAACTATTCATCCAATCCAATGAAATAAACATGATATACATTATTGGGTTGACTCTCCAAAAACTTAAATTTTTTTTTCAATTGTGACTTACAATATTAGACCTCTTCGTTTTACAGGGTCTTCCCATTTGCATTTGCTTTCCCTTGTTATGATGTTAGTTCAATTGCATTCATGATTCTTTGTGCATTATGATGACAATGATTTATCTCTCCACAACTCCACGTGCAAGTTGGGGATCCTATGCGGACTGTCAAAGCCTATTCTCTAAAGCTTAAGATTTTAGAGGAATTAGTAACTGAAGTACTGAAAAAAAAACTAGCAGTTAATGCATTAATGATAACACATTATGATTAAATATGTATATTGTTAGCCATATTCCCTTTTATTTCAAAGTATAAGAAGTGTCACAAGCATCAACTACAACTGCAACAAAATGCACAATATGCACGACCCTAATGTTGCAATCCATATAGCAGCAGTTGAAAAGTAGTATAGAAGTACACGTGTCTTCATGCTGCCTGTCTTCCTCCATCACTGCCTTACATGAATTCATTTGAAAGGAGGAACAGCTTTAAAAACAAATGAAAAATAAGTCTAATATCAACCCAAGGCTTTAAAAAAATGAAGAAGAAAAAAATGATTATTTAGTACTACTTGCTAGTCCTAGAGGCACAATGGAATGTGCTATAAATAGTTACAACTCTTGGCCTCGGGGTATCATTTACTATGTGACTTTAAAAAACTACAAAGTCTGACTGCACAGATGTACTCAAAATATTACAAGAGAATAGAAAGAAAATGACAAAAACTAACCCATGCTTTTTGTAAGTGTCACACAAATCCATAACAAATGCAACTAAATGAACAATCTGCATGAATCTAATGCTGCACGCCATATAGCAACATTATAGAAGTACAAGTTACTTCTGCTGCCTTAACCTGAATTGTATCATTGATGTAAAAGGAAGAACATATTTAAAAACAAATGTAATATCACATTGCATCAGAGAATTTTAAAATTATATATGATAAAAGAAGTTAAAAACCTAAACATTGTACTTCTAATTCCCAATTTTCAAGAATGATGATCATATTCTACATTTATCTATATCTAATGATCTATAATGTGCCTTAGTTATTCACACATGCATTATACAATATTAAATATCGTTTATAAGACAACCAGAATAGTTTGTCTTGCATCATATTGCATCAGGAAACAATAAACAAAAATTTGAATACACATGAACGCAACAAAGATGATCTTGAATACAATACTATAAAGTAAATATCAAGGGCATAGAGCCCCATCCTTACGAATTTCCATAACCCAATAATCCAAATAATTACATGCTCAGCAATTACCTGAGCAACATAGGGATGGAAAGAATACCGATATGTGGTTTCCAAACCATGACAAGTAACATTGCAGCAGTTCCTGGCATAAAACCAACTTGTTGAAATTGGTACTACTAGAAAGAAGAAAGAATATCATAAACATATTTGAAAATTAGAGAGAATATATACATAAGCATAATATTATGGAGAATATAATAATTTTTTCACAACCTTTTACGGGCCGGATTACCATTTAACTCCAATTTTCACCATTAAATAACAAGCTTCAGTGTCATTTCAACCGTTTTAGAGAGATTATATATTTATCTTTTGCTTTGTTGCAAGATAAGATATTTTTCTTTGCTTCTTTATGAGTTTCCGCCATGGGTGGCTTTAGGGTAATTTATGTTTCTAATCTTTGTAGGCCTTGGAGAACTGCCCTCTTCTGATTTCTTTCCCTCTTCTTTTGTGATGGGTCAACTACTGTTCCATTATGTTTGTACTATCTATTTTCATCCAATATTTCTTCATTTATCAATATATATATATATATAACCCCATTCATAGAAAGCCAAGGTGAGAGTTTTGTCATGTTGGTAATCTAAGAAACACAAGTGAACTACTCTATAAAGCTTGTTTAATTTACAGTACACAACTGAATATTCTATCCATAAAACTAAAGTATCTTTTTGCTCCAGAAATAATTGTAGATTTGTAGTATGATTAGATCAACAACTGCAAACAATTCATATGGATACAAAGGAAGAACGATATTCTTACATACCATAAGAAGTTGACGCAAATGGTAGGCGAACTATATGCTTCAACTTCTGGCTGAATATATAGTAACCCTACAAATCAGTGCAAATGTCATGATTATAAATTAATTAATCTAAACTAACGAAAGTCGAGGATTTGAGGAACAAAAGGCTGTATAGAAGGCCACAAATGGATTTGGCAATAAAGTACTCCCTCCATCCCATAAAACAGCATGCTTCACTTTTTTTTTTTTTTTTTTTTTTTTTTGGGGGGGGGGGGGGGGTGGGGGGAAAGCAGTTTAAGGGGCTGTTAGATAAGGTCTGTATGGGTCTGAATGACCTTAGAGCTGACCAAATAAGCCATTAAGATTGTTTGATAAAGAAAAGTGAAGTTCTTAATCGGTCTGGATTGATCTGACCGGTAAAGTAGAAATTTCCTGATTGAATCGGTAAGCGCCTTATCTGAATGACTTTTTAACTTTAATACCCTTCCACAATACACAAAATTAGTTTTAATAACCTTTCAACAACTGATACCTTCATGTGGCGATCTCAACAAAGAATACAGATGAAGAATTTGATTGGCAACAAAAAGTGGAGGTGGTGAGGCGAGACATGGAGGCGATGGAAGAGAGAGAAGAATGGAAGAAGACTAATTACTTGAGCTCTCAAGAACAACGAGACAATTAAAGATGAAGAATTTTACCAATTCATAACAAATTTATTCATCTATATATATATATATATATATATATATATATGAGAATGGATACATACATATATATATATATATATATATATATATCAATATTATGAGAATGGACTTCTTTTACTCACTCAAAGAGTGTTGTCTACTCATCTACCTTTATTTATATAATATATATATATATATATGGCAGTTAGTGGAGTTCCCATTTAAATCACCATCCAAATACTAATTCATATTATATTTTAATTTTATATATATATATATATATATATATATATATATATATTAATGATTGCTCAGTAGTTTATGCAACTGTTTTTAGATAAGATCATATATTCATAATTATAAAATAAATTTATTTTAAACCATTCAAAGGTTAAAACATAAAATATACTTATTCGTATATTTCAAAAGAATCAAAAATGAATTTTATATTTAACAACGAAGAAGAGAGTATTTATATATTAATATTGTGGTAAAACTTATTTTTAGTACGTTCAAACTAATATATTTTTTTAGCATGGGTAAAATATTAAAAAAAATATTATTATTCAGATGTTTCAGACATCAATTATCAAACAACTTTTTTTATTCAGTATTCAGAATTCTATTTCATTCAGCTCATTTAGATTACTTAAACATTCAAAACTTTATCATTAAAACAACCCCTAAGATCAACTGGCTTACAGGGGTTCCTAATAAGGCAGATGACATACTGAGAAGGTCCTGGATTGAATCAAGGACGAAGATGTCCCAAAAACAAAACTCTAAAAGCCAAAGTTTTATTAACCTTCATTGTTGATAACAAACTGAATCAATTTCAGGCTATAAAAACATCACATTAAAAGCAGAGTGTATAATTATCATTGTGTGAACTCGATAAGCCAATTTCAAGTATTCTAGAACCAAAAAGACCAAGCAAGCTATCTACCCATTATTGACACCTACCATGAAAATAGTTGTAAAAATGAAACTCTCAGGTGCTCAAGTTTTAAACGTGGCAGATTTCTCATATACATCAAATAAATACAGGTGTTTACTTTGTAATAGGATGCCAGAGTTAGAAAGTGAAGTGTACATAGATATTCTTTGTAAAATAAAAATAAGCAAGCAAATGAACAATAACTGCAAAGTCGATAAGAAATAATAAAATGTTAAACCTGTAATCTTATTTTCTGGACTTGGTAAACCAGATATTGCTGAAAGATTCCTGCAAATATAGTGAAACAACCGACTTTAGTGAAAAACAGAATTTCTAAACAGAAGAAAATTAATCAAATTTTTTTTGTGCTAGGATTATGACTATTATAGTACAGATTATAGTACATAAGTTAACTTGAGAGATAAACTTAACATATAAGCAAACAACCCAAAGATTAAAACATAAAATCCATAAAAATGTATAAGCTTGAAAGAGCACCTGTGACAATCAAAAGTGCGACATCACAACTGCAAAGCAATGGTAAAATAAACTCTTGTATACGATGAAAAATCCATGGAGCACCCACAGCCAAAGTAGCATAACCTGCCTAGAATTGAAGAAAACAAGTTTACTGGCAAATAAGCATTAGTAAAAAAATAGAAATCATAACTTATCTTAAGAAACCAGGGAAAGGCCCACAAGAATGAAGAAAATGTACTTGCCAATAAAAGGCAGTAGAATATACTCCCAACGATGCTAGTAGGCTTCCGATGACCAAATAAAGGTGCCTCATGCAGTATATCAAGGAACCTGTGGAAGTGTTTGATCAACATTAGAGACCTAAGCCCTAATTCAAGTGGACCCAACAGAGAAGAAATTAATATCTGATGCTAAGAAACATAACTGGCTGGATGTAGACAAAGAATTCCATCTTTAGAGAACATATACCTTTTTAAACCCCATGTTACATAATTGAGCTGTGGAAGTGGAAAATGCCACTTCTCAACCAC
Organism: Panax quinquefolius; assembly: GCA_020205615.1. Lineage (NCBI taxonomy): Eukaryota > Viridiplantae > Streptophyta > Magnoliopsida > Apiales > Araliaceae > Panax > Panax quinquefolius. The sequence goes on from CM035154.1 coordinate 25,238,607, forward strand.
AATTAGATAGAGCCTACGAGTTACTACTGAAAACATAGCAAGAAGGAAAAAATATGGACCTCGATAACTCGGTGACACCCTAACATTACAAGAAATTGTGCTAATCACGTATTAGATGGGATTTCGATTTTTCTATAAAAAAAGTTGCAAAGGAAGATTGTAAGTTCATATCAGTGTTCTAAAAATCCCCGCCTAGGTCCGCCGCCTAGGCCCCGCCTAGGCGCTAGGCCCCCCCTTGGCGCCCCGCCTAGGTGCTAAGCCCCCTCACCTAGGCCCAAGGCGACAAAGAAATCTTTTCAGGAAATTAGGCGGGACCTAGGCGGGTCTAGGCACAGGTTTTTTTTATTTTAGTAACTACCTAAATCAAATCTTGATATATTTATTTTTCTAATAATTTATCATATTCGTAATACAGGTTGTAGCATATCAAATCACAACAAAAAGTGAACAATATCAAGTCAACATGGATAATTTTATTATAGTTGTAATTTTTTGAACTTGTACCAACTTCAAATTATATAAATGATGATATATTTGTAATATTTAGTTTAATTCAATATAATTCTTAAATTTATGTTTAGTTTTTAAGTTTAATATTGAATTAAATTCTTGAAATTATAAATTTTATTATTTAATAGCAATCTTATTTATGAATAAAACTAATACGTTAAAAATATGTTTGAACTTTGAACAATTGCATGTTTGTGTTTGAACTTTGACACTAGCAATATGGATGTGTTTGAACTTTAAGCAAATACCTTTATTATCTTTATTATAGATTGTTTTGTTTTATATTATTATTTTGTTTGGATAAATGTAAGATAAAATATTAAAATTGGCTTAAAATAAAAAATTCCGCCTAGGCCCCCTAGGCGCTAGGCCTCATCTGGCCGCCCGCCTCCCGCCTAGCGCCTTTTAGAACATTGGTTCATATGGCTTTTTAGTTACGATTGTAATCCCTCAAATTTCAAGATCAAGCAATTTGATCAGCTTTCAGCCCCTTTTAGCACTCTGAATTGGTGTGACAAACACTAACATTACCCCCTCATTTTATACATATTCTATTTATTGCTAGGGAGAAAAACTGATGTCGTACTTTACTCTTCCATTTTTGTTACCAAAAATTCACTCTTAGCATTCTATTTTTCAAATGAAGATAATACTCAAAAAGTTGCATAAAAATTACTGTTCCCAATTATGTAGTAACACTTTTAACAGTAAGTTTAGCCAATCTACCTCAAAGTATTTGGATTAAATCAAATATGTCACAGCAATACCACACAGTTTCACTGTGATATTACTGTTGGGATTGACTCATACTTCTGTGGGTTCGACGAATGTTAGTAGCCCAGTCTTGGGTTTTACTAATGTATTGGGCCTTATGTATTTGAGCTCATATTATAGCAGCTAGGCTAGTTACTATAAAAACATTGTTTGGTGTGTAATTCATTGCAGAGCGTGTGAGGCATCTAATGAATACATCTGACAAGCAGGACTAGCCAAATTTGTCAACCTGGATATATCGTGTGTTCTAATCTTTCCGCCTTTCATATAATATTTGTGTGATGCAGTAAAGATGTATTCATACCTATATTTCAGCTACTGCTTCGCAAAACTGAAAATACACAAGCTAGAACCCGGAAAAAATGATTGAATTACAGAAAAACAGCAATGGAACAAGACTAATACTGAACAAATACGAAGTATCTAGAGGACAATTGAGCATATGAATTATACATTCGAACATATAATTGTATATATATACGGAGAATAAAGAGTGTATATAGACAGAGAGCTTACATATTGCTTTCTTCAGGAGTTATGGAAGTGGAAGAAGCGTGCCTATCACCTGACATGATCTTCTTCTTCAATTTCTAGGGTTTTGTTGGTTCTCCAATTTTCAAATGGATTCAGATCATTCCTCCCGCATAAATTCGATCAAATATAGAGTGAACAAAGATCATTTGGAGTTTATTTAATAAACGTGAAACGTAATGAACCAAGATTTTGTGCGTTTCGTAACGCGAGTACTCGGCTTGGCTGCAGTTTTAGCTCAAGTATGCGATACAATTCGAGCAAGTCTACAATTATGGAGAGCAGATCTCTCTCCCAATTTTCTCTGTCCCTTCTCCCTTCAGAGATCTGGTTTTTATTTAATTTTAAAGTTAATATTAACTACTTAATAATAATATAAAGTGTCAAAATTTAAGTGGCAGGACACAAAAGAAAATAAGAATAGGGATCTAAGGATCAATTCGTACTCGTTCAAGTAAAAGTTCGATTCGAGCTCGACTCGAAATATAAATGAATCAAATATGAGCACATTTTAAAGTTCGATAAATTACTCGAACCTCCTCAAATTATAATTTTTATCGACATCTTTCGGATCATATTCGTTGAAAAAATCCAAACTATTCTAGGGTTCGATTAGAATCGTGTTTGATTTTGATAACTAAATGAAATTCAATCAAACATTATTTTATACTTCGATAAATTGTCTTGAAATAAATCTGAAAGAACTCAATCTTCCGGATCAATTCGGTTCGTTTACACCATTACTCATAATTGTTATGCAACTTTGGGTAGTCTAGCTGTTATGGGTCCATAGTCACTGCCCCTGGCCCGACTCAATTTGTTTAGTTGATAGTTTGGTCGAGTGGAACGAGTTCGGTGCTCCTTAAGTGCTCTTCAATTAAATTCCCGAGTTCGAATTTTTTGAATAGATAAAACGGTTTTAAGGAGTCACTCACTCTTATAGGTTCAACTGAAACTTAATTTTGGATTAGTCGTCCTCTAATAGTTGCCGGATACTGGAAGAAGATGAGAACAATAAAAAATAAAAAATAAAAAATAAAAAATAAAGCATAACGAATTTGAAAAGTTAAAGTCCAACTTAATTCAGTTCGTTTATAGCTCGTCCAAGTTTTTAATATTTAATTTTATTCTTTTAAAAAATATCTTAAATTTTTAAATCAGTTACTATATATCTCTTTCAAAAAATTTCAATGCAAAAAATAAGATATAAATCTATATCTATCTAATCTATCTATATTATAAAGTTTTATGAAAAGTTTGATGTAACTATGTCACGTTTTTTATTTTTCTCTTTTGCTCTTACAATTTTAATTATATTATTATTATTTTATTTTTTTATATTAAATTTTTTTATCTTTTTATTTAATCGTTCAAAATTTATGTAATTCATATTTTATCTTATAAAATTTACACACGTAATGTAATATGCGCGTGCCACCGAGTGTTAGTATTGTTAATTTCTCCATCTTTTGAAAAATGCACACCCTTAAAATATGTGTATTAGAGCGAATAAACAAACAGGGACAATATTGGGCAAATCAGAAGAGAATCACAATGACAAAATCTAAGGCCCAGTAATAGAATATCCAATATAAGCCCAATAAAATCACTGGGCCAATAGTTGAGTCAGACTCCAATGATGAATTGTGCGTAGACCTGACAAACGGACCGGGCAAATGACGGGTCAGGTTAAAAATGAGCGAACTAAAAATGGTCCAAATTTTGTTGTGTTAAAATTCTGCAGCCTAAAGCCTGGCACGTGGCGGGCAAGTCGGGTTGGCCTGCGGGTTGAGACCAATTCGTACCTATTTTATGCTTTTTTTTGTTTGACCCAAACGAGCCGGACAGGTGGCGGACCGGGCCAAAAACGGACGAGCTAGAAACACTCGAGTTTTATTGGGCTAAAATTCTACAGGCCAAAGTCCAGCCCGTGGCGAGGAACCAACCCAGCCCGCGGGCTTGGGCTTGATTTGCCAGGTTTAATTGTGCCGATGCGAGGCGACTAAATCTCAATTTTTTTGGGTAAGAAATGTTTGTGTTTGAATGCCTCTTAATTCATTAATTTTTAATTCGATCAGATATAAATCTTGTTTGGTAATTTTTTTTGCCTCTGAATCGTTATTAAGACAAAGACTCAAATATTAACTATTAAGAGCTGCCTTTTAATAGTTTATTTAAAATTTATAGACAAAAATAGCTTCAATAAATATTGTACTCCTTCAATTTCAAATTTTAAGATTATTTCAATAATTTTTTTAAATAATTCAGAGGGTTAAAATGGTAAAATAGTGTCGTTCAAATGTTTTATGGCTTTTAGTTATCAAATAATTTTTTAAATTCATATACTATTTTATTTAAATAATCTAATTTATTAAGATGTATTATCTATTTAGATCTTTATTGCTTAATTTTATCAAACACAAGAATAAATATCAAAGCAAGTGATGTTACTTTCCTAACAGAATGACAAGTGATGTTAGTAAAAGTAATAAATATTTTTCCCAAAACAAATTATTATGTTATTTATATTTTATACTAGTCCCCTACAAACACTATCATTTTATTATCAGAAAAATATAAAACATACTTATTTTGTTATTAGGAAAATATATTTCTCTGTCCTCCCGTGATTATCAAATACGTTATTTCACACAGTTAAAAGATGGAAGGAAATTATTAAATATTAAATATTAAATTATAGGAATCTATAATTATTACAGTAGTGTGTATTGGATCGATAAATCACTAGACGCATGCCATATTACATTTTCCTCCCCTTTTTCTTTTGAACGTGACAAATAGAGAAACGATAGTTTGTAAGAGTAACTCCAAAGAAGCCGTGTCTGCTTGATTAAATGAAGACTATATTTAGTCTAGGGCGGAAATCGCCCAAAGAGATGGAGTAAATTTAGTCCGCCCATTTTTCGGCAAGAAGCCAAACCAAACTAAATCAAATGAACCAAATCTGATGGACTATAATTTATATTATATTTAAATAGAAGGCTCAACGGATAGGAGAAGAAGGAAGGTTGAAGATAGGGGTGCTCATCGGTAAAAAACCGAACCGTCATCAAAAAACCGAACCGATGCATCAACCGAAAATCCGGAAAATCAAGAACCAAAAGCAGCATGCAATAACCTGGTTTGATGCTTGGATCGATACCTGATCGAATGCTGGTTTTTTTTGTTTCGGTTTTCGGTTATCTGATAATTAAATAATTTTTTTATATTAACAAATTTTGTGACGCCCCCAAAATTAGGTATCGTCACCCATCTTGGGTCGCCACTTACATAGTACATAAATTCAAATACTGACTTACTAATATAACTGCGTAGGTATAATACGACAAAAGCTGTGAGTTTGAATACAAATATTGTCTACTAGATATTATACAAACTCAAAAGGAGTCCTCATTACAACTATTATCACACTATTTCACGCGAGAATAGTGAGGACTACTAATGCTATCCTCTGGACCATTACTTACGTTCCCGACTAAATCGGTATGTTCTCATTTCAAGAGAACGGTGAAAGAAAGAAAGGTTCAACTCAACTAAGAAGAAATATTATGACTAAGATAATGCGAATAAATTATCATTAGCCTTCAACAAAGTTAAACCGATAAAATACAATAGACAACCGGTTTAATCTGCGGTGAATAAGCAATCCATTAAAAAGAGTCAAGTAGAGAATAAAATCTACTATCTTTTAGGTTTTAAAAGGTTTTCATCAATTTTTATCATTTGAGACTCGACAATAATAAACCACCACATCTAATCATCCTCATTACCACGGTCGAGGATTTTCATCAAATTATCAATGGTCATGACTATCTTAGAATCACCCCTTCGTCATAATCATACCAAAAACTATCCATCATCGCATTACGAATTCACCGAGGACTTTTGTCACATCATTTATATCAAGTCGTGATTATACCGAATGATCCTCAGTCATAATCATACTAAAGTTCATCTATGCACGTAAGCCAAAGATAACATAATATAACATGAGGATGATGACAATGACATAATAATTCAATAAAACAAGTTCAAGAATTATTTAATCCATGAATTATTAACGTCCAAATTGTCGACATGATCTCGCTTTAAGTGAAGTAAAATTCAAGAATGATCGGAAGAATATTTCCGTGAAAAGATCTTTGGATGAAACGCAAATATCGAGGATATTCTACTAATTTCATGGAGTATAGAAGTCAAAGTTTTAACCAATTGGGTATAATAAAGAATGGAATAACAAAAGAAATCACCATGCATGCGGTGCTTGATGTAGGAGTTATTCAATGAGAATAATAATAACGGAACGGTCGGTGAAATTCACACCGGCGGGATGTTCCAACAGAATAATAAAGATGGAACCGGATCCGGTGTAAAACACACGAGATAGGATATTCCAACGAATGATAAAGATTTTAACCAGTCCTGTAAAACACACGAGAGACGAGGATGTTCCAACGTATAATAATAAAAAGCGGAACCGGTCCTGTAAAACACACAGCGGGATGTTCCAATGAGAATAATAGAAGAATGTCACCAAGTATAGGGTAAATCATGCGTATCACGAGTTATTCAAATGAATAATAAGCAATGGAATAACATAAGGATTTCACCAAGTATAGGGTATCTGGCGTATCACGAGTTATGTATAGGGTATGCCACTTTTACGAGTTATTCAAATGTAATAATAGTGAATGGAATAATGAAGTTCTCTTCAAGAAGAAAATAATAACACCACTACAATACAACAAATAATACCCCTTACCGTAAAAAGAACCCAATATAGAAGTAGTGAAGTAGTAGAATACTCTTCTTCTTTCATAATTTTCTCTCTATAGCTTCTTTTCTATAATTTCTCTCTCTAGAGTTTGAATGAATTAAAAGAAAATAATGAAGGAATGAGCTTATTTATAGGAAAATGGAATGCATAGTAATTAATCCATGAACGGTCCAGATTGATTTACTTTAATCGGACGGTCCATATTTAAAGAAAAATCTTTTAAATAAAATATAATATATTCTATTTATATAAAAACATTTTACTATGCAAACACTATGCAATACTATGCAAAACACTATGCAAAACACTATGCAACACTATGCGTAATAAAATATAATATATTACATTTATAGAATAACTTTAATAAAGTATTCTATTTTATATAAAAGATGTTTACATTTTATTACGTTAATAATACGAATAAAACAAAACGTCATTATCGCTATAATAATTCATATTATTAATCGATGATAATGGAATCAAACCGAGTGACTTCTCACATAAACATCAATAATCAATCTGGTATGTTACTATGCAACCACACGTACATCTTTGTACTTTTACTACCGGTAGTTCAACAATAACCACGGTAAAACTTCCGTAGTTATTTTAATAAAATATTTTTTGTCGTTTTCTCGATCAAATGATAATTACATTATTAGGGTCCACCATGATTGAGTAGTTGTCTGAATATTCCTCGCTAAACCGAATATTCTCCCACCAATCGAATATAATATAACCACTTGCATACTTTGCAAAATTTATAAATACTACCCACAACTATAATATTATCTCAAATTCACACCATAATATTAAAAATTATTTCGACAAAATTTAAATCTTTATTAATAAAATCTGGGTCTCACAATCTCCCTCCTTATGGAATTTAAGCCCTCGAAATTAGGGTGCGATTACACAGGTATGATAAAGAGGTGAGGATACATTGAATACCTTTATCGTTGAAAACATTAAATTCATCTTTGCAATCCTACCAAAGATATTCATTAACAATTCATCTTTACTTTCTACGGGCCAAAGATGTACAACCTATAAAACCAATAATCTTGAGACTCGACAATAGTATCACAACCATGAATTATTCATGCACTTCTTGGCTAAGGATATTCGTGTTTTTCAATTACGGTCATGATTATACCGAATAATCCGTGGTCATAATCATACCAAGTCTATCAATGCACTACTGACCAAGATGACTTTTACCACATCCATGAATTAATATTTCATTCTTTGAGACTCACTCAATAATTAATCCATATCATCGAATCATCCACGCACTACGGGCCAAGGATATTCATTAGTATCACGATCACGAATTATCCATGCACTACTACCCGAAGATAATCGTGTATTCATTAAGATCACGACCACAAATTATCCATGCACTACTACGGCGAAGATAATCGTGTATTCATTAGTATCACGACCACAAATTATCCATGCACTACTACCAAAGATAATCGTGTATTCATTAGTATCACGACCACAAATTATCCATGCACTACGGCCAAAGATAATCGTGTATTCATTAGTATCCGCGACCACAAATTATCCATGCACTACTGACGAAAGATAATTGTGTTTTCAATTACTGATTATGATTATACCAAACAATCCCCGGTCATAATCATACCAAGTCCATCTATGCACGCGTAAGCCATGTAGATGACTTTGAGCGCATCCATGAATTAATATTTCATTCTTGAGACTCATTTCGATAATTAATCCACATCATCGAATCATCCCCTTTTACTGCCAAGGATATTCATTAGTATCACGATCACAAATTATCCATGCACTACTGGCCAAAGATAATTGTGTTTTCAATTACTGATTATGATTATCTTAAACAATCCTGAGTCATAATCATACCAAGTCCATCTATGCTCTACAGCCACGGATGACTTTAAAAAAATATAAACATGAGGATAATGATATAAAGAATCAATCAAATAAGATAAAGGATAAATATTAAACATTTATAATATAATTTATCCGAGATTCAAGAATATCCCCATGTTATCAATCACTTAATAATCTCATAATCTAATAACATTAATATTATAATAATATTTTAATCACTTCTTAAATTTATAAACAATTTATCTCAATTGTTTACGCTTTACCATATAATGCATTTAATCATTCAAAATGCCATACTCATAAAATATCATCACCAATTATCAAATCCTCATCAAAAAAATATGCATATACTACTATATAGGATTCTCTAGCCATAAAATCCTATTTTCAACTTTTGTTACTTCACATAACATATTTAACTCATATGTTCGTAACTAAAATATTTTCATGAAAAATACCAAATCAGTCCCAAAATATTTCTTTTCTGGGATTTAGCATAATATAATCCCATAATGAAAATATATTTTTCCCGAAATTTTAAAATTCATTTACTATTTTTCAAAAATCAATTTCTAATTAATTCCTTAAGAAATTAGCTACCTCAAGTTTAACTCCAAAATTCCCAAATCTTGGCAGGACCTTACACATGTTAACGTGAGCTTCTAGTTTAAATTTCATGGTCATCGGAGTTGTAGAACTCGGTTATAGAGTTTTTAAATCGGAAAAACCTAAATATTGAAATAGTCATAACTTGCTCATTTTAAGTCGAAATGAGCTCATTTTTTGGACAGGAGGTACTTTATACCATATACTTTCATGTCCCAAAAGGCCAGAATTTTTTCTCATAATTTAAGTGGCCGAAACAGCCCTTAAAGTTTCTGGGCAGTAGCATTTTCGAAATTTACAGCTTTGGCCTCCTTTGCTAAAATCAGTCCACACAAAAATCTACAACACCTTTTCCAGTAATTCCACTTGGATTAGTTAGATAACTCATAGATCTACCTCTAGGACTTGACCACATTCAAAAATTCAAAATATAATAAGAGATATAGTCAATTGAATTTCATGTTACGTTTTCACCAAAATCGATTTTCAACTCTTTGTGATTTCTAAGAAACTTTCATGTTTTCACATACTAACCAACATAACTCATTATAAAACTTACTAATACTTCATATACCCATGATTTTCATTATTCCAATGCTTTTATTATGACTTTCATCATAAACCACGTAAAATTGTTCATTTAGTTGAAGAAATATTTGAGGTTTAAGAAATGGGTTTTTGTCTTTGGGGTCAATACAAAATTCGATTTCACGCTCTAGGGGTAGGCTAGGAAGTCTTCAAGAATACGCCAAGAAATTTATTAATGATAGAAATATCATTCAAAATCATTACTCTCGTCCCAAGACTTGGATAGTACGTCACATTAATACCAACTGTGACTTCTATCTCTTAACCTAGATAGCACCTCACAATGATACCTATAAACTTGCCATCTTCATTCACGATGTCACCTACGAGAAAGTCGGATTCGATTGCATTCCACACAAGGAAGTCAACAATGAATGGTTCGGGGCTCTTTACTTATGGCTTGATATGACAATAATTGACTTTAGTAGTTTGGTTACTTGAATTACGCACAATAAGTTGGTTATGAATATAAAAGCTAACAACCTTCGAAAAAGCATGATGAGTAGTTAACCAATTGATTCCTAAAATCACATCAAAGGCAAGTGTTTTCAAAAGATAAGATCGACGAATTAGCGTGAAAGTGTTTATTTGAATCAAACAAGATTTAAAAATAGTAAGCGATACGAAGGCTCCTACTAACGAAGTTTCAACCAATAAGTCAAAGTCTAACTTCTCCTGAGTCAAATTTAAGCGTTGAACGCAACTAGGTGAAATAAAAGAGTGGGTAGAATCGGTATCTAACACGGTATAGACTTCGAAGAGCTTACGATTAACTTACGTGATAATTTTATTCGGGTTCCTCGTCACGAGAAAAAAACGCTCTCTCTTAAACTACTAGGCTTTGGTTTATGCAGGGACGACCTTTGGTGCCTCCATCCTAGTTGAATTTGTCTTGATGGCGACAAAATCGAACTAAGTGACCTTCTCTTCCACAATTATAACATGCTTTGGACGGCATGGCGCAGTCCGGACTGATGTGTCCCTCCCCTCCGCATTTGAAGCATATAACCGGTGGTCGTTCTTCTTCCTTTGAAACGGGTGCTGGTGCTGACGTCTTTCCATCATTGTTGAATCTCCTTTTCTTGAAATGTCCATTCTTATTATTTTGGCCCTGATTACCACCGAAGTGGTTACCATATCTGGCCTGTTGATTTCCTCCACGCTTGTTGTCACCGCTTCGATGACTACTCTCGCTGGTATTATAATTTTGCCGGCTGCTTTCTTTTAGTTGCGTTGACTCGTTATCGCGCTCCACTAACTGAGCCCTATTTACAACATCTGAATAAAAACACAGTTTATGAGAAATAAGATGTTGACGTATCTCTGGCTTCAAACCTCTTAAAAACATTCGCGTCATTCTCTCTTCATTATCCACCAAGTGGGACGCAAATCGTGATAACTCCGCAAATTTTGCCTCGTATTGCGACACGGTCATATTGTTTTGTTCCAACTTGATAAACTCCACCTCCTTCATGTGGCGAATACTTTCGGAAAGTATTTGTCGTTGAATGACTCTGGAACTTCTCCCAAGATATCTTGATCTGACGGAGTTGAGTCGTTTCTGGATTCCCACCAAAGAATCTGCCTCTCCGCATGAACATAAAAGCGTGAAAGGAACCTTTGCTCTCGGACATCCCAAGACATCAAATATCTTGGTAATCTGCTTTATCCATGCTTCCGCGTGAAGTGGTTTTGGCTCTCCCTTAAACTCCGGTGGTCCCAACTCTTTGAATTGTTTAGCGGCGGTGACCTTGAGAGTTTCAGTGTGTTTCCACCTCGTTTTGGGCCGAGTCGCTTTTTGCTTTGATGTTGCATGAATTCTAAAAACCTTTTAAACGTCTCATCATTCATCATTGATCGGTGTTGTTGTTTACAAGAGGATTATCGCCATCCTGTTGCACATTATCCAGATTATTGATCTGTGGAGAATCAACGGTTTCACATGCTCCATTCTTATTCTCAACATTCTCGGATGCCATTTTCAAACACTTTGCCACAAAATAAGGGTTAATTGACATACAACATATTATCACTATACTCTCGTGACCAATCAAATACCAAATAAACTTAGGTAGGTCATATACTAGCGAAGGAATTCCCGTCTCTCCCTCCTAGTTCTATTCTCACATCTTAGCCGGGATCGTATCCTAAGCTCGATACCAACCGTGGCGCCCCCAAAATTAGGTATCGTCCACCCATCTTGGGTCGCCACTTACATGGTACATAAATTCAAATACAACTTACTAATATAAGCGTAGGTATGCAATCGACAAAAAAGCGTGAGTTTGAATACAAATATTGTCTACTAGATATTATACAAACTCAAAAGGAGTCCTCATTACAACTATTATCACACTATTTCACGAATAGTGAGGACTACTAATGCTATCCTCTGCGGACCATTACTTAGTTCCCAGACTCGTCCCAAATTTGTTCTCATTTCACAAGAAGAAACGGTGAAAGAAAAGGTGAGCTCAACTAGCCCAAGAAGAAATATTATGACTAAGATAATGCGAATAAATTATCATTAGCCTTGAACAATGTTAAACCGATAAAATACAATAGACAACCCGGTTTAATGCAAGTAATGAATAAGCAATCCATTAAAAGAGTCAAGTAGAGAATAAAGTCTACTATCTTTTAGGTTTTAAAGGTTTTCATCAATTTTTATCATTTGAGACTCGACAAATAATAAACCACCACATCTAATCATCCCCACATCCCACGATTCGAGGATTTTCATCAAATTATCAATGGTCATGACTATACCGAATCACCCACAGTCATAATCATACCAAAAACTATCCATCATTTGCATTCTGAGTCACTTGAGGACTTTTGTCACATCATTTATATCAAGTCGTGATTATCTTAGAATGATCCACGGTCATAATCATACTAAGTTCATCTATGCACGTAAGCCAAAGATAACATAATATAACATGAGGATGATGACAATGACATAATAATTCAATAAAACAAGTTCAAGAATTATTTAATCCATGAATTATTAACGTCCAAATTGTCAACATGATCTTTGTTTAGTAGAGTAAAATTCAAGAATGATCGGAAGAATATTTCCGTGAAAAGATCTTTGGATGAAACGCAAATATCAAGGATATTCTACTAATTTCATGGAGTATAAAGTCAAAGTTTTAACCAACTGGGTATAATAAAGAATGGAATAACAAAAGAAATCACCATGCATGCGGTACTTGCAGCATAGACGGTTATTCAATGTAATAATAATAACGGAACGGTCGGTGAAATTCACACCGAAGCGGGATGTTCCAATGAATAATAAAGATGGAACCGGATCCGGTGTAAAACACACTTGAGATAGGATATTCAATGAGAATGATAAAGATTTTAACCGGTCCGGTGTAAAACACATGCATGTGGATGTTCCAACGAATAATAATAAAAGCGGAACCGGTCCGTGTAAAACATGCATGCGGGATGTTCCAACAGAAATAATAGAAGAATGTCACCAAGTATAGGGTAAAATAAGCATGACATATCTGAGTTATTCAATGAATAATAAGCGATGGAATAACATAAGGATTTCACCAAGTATAGGGTATCTGGCGTATCAAAGTTATGTATAGGGTATGCCACTTTTACGAGTTATTCCAATGCGGAATAATAGTGAATGGAATAACGAAGTTCTCTTCAAAGAAAGAATAACACTCTTACTTACAGTACAACAAATAATACCCTCTACAGTAAAAGAACTGAATATAGAAAGTAGTGAAGTAGTAGAATACTCTTCTTCTTTCATAATTTTCTCTCTATAGCTTCTTTCTATAATTTCTCTCTACAGAGTTTGAATGAATTAAGTAAAAAAAATAAAGAAGGAATGAGCTTATTTATAGGAAAATGGAATGCATAAGAACTAATCCATGAACGGTCCAGTTGATTTACTTTAATCGACGGTCCATATTTAAAGAAAAATCTTTTAATTAAAATATAATATATTCTATTTATATAAAAACATTTTACTATGCAAACCACTATGCAATCTTATGCTGAAAACACTATGCAAAACACTATATACACACTATCGTAATAAAATATAATATATTCTATTTATAGAATAACTTTAATAAAGTATTCTATTTTATATAAAAGATGTTTACGCTTTTATTACGTTAATAATCTGAATAAAACAAAAGCGTCATTATCGCTATAATAATTCATATTATTAATCGACAATAATGGAATCAAACCGAGTGACTTCTCACATAAACATCAATAATCAATCTGGTATATTACTTATCGCAACCACACGTATTCTTCGTACTTTTACTACCGAGTAGTTCAACGGTAACCACGGTAAAACTTCCGCCGTTATTTTAATAAAATATTTTTTTGTCGTTTTCTCGATCCGACAATAATTACATTATGGGGTCCACCAATGATTGAGTAGTTGTCTGAATATTCCTGCTAAACCAATATTCTCCCACCAATCGAATATAATATAACCACTTGCATACTTTGCAAAATTTATAAATACTACCCATAACTATAATATTATCTCAAATTCACACCATAATATTAAAAAATTATTTAAACAAAATTTAAATCTTTATTAATAAAATCTGGGGTCTCACAAATTTAATATAAAAAAATTATTCTTTGATTTATAATAATATATTAACAAATAATTGGTACAAAATTCTATTGTATTGTATAATGTTATGGGCCAATTATTGCGTAAATGTTATGGGCCAATAATATATTAACAAATAATTGGATTGTATTGTATAATGTTATGGGCCATAAATTTTTTTCTTTTTTGGTTTTTCGGTATTCTTAAATTCAAAATTTTCATTTCCGCCACTCTAGATCAAAAAATATAAAAACCGAAAAACCAAGTCAAAAAAAATCGAAATCGAAAAAAAGCAGATCACCGTAGATCTGGTTTCAACCCTGATTCGATAAAAAAACCAAAAACCAAATTTTTGAGCACCCCTAGTTGAAGATGAAGGAGAAGGAGAAGGAGAAGGAGAAGGAGAAGGAGACAGGTGAAAGAGACGAAGGGTATGCCGACGAATAGATCTCTCAATCAATTAGTTCAACATTTAGTAATTGTAAGTATTTTGTTAATTATTGTATTTTTATTATATTTAATTTTAGTTTTTATTGATAATATCTCTTTAATTTTTTATTGATAATATATCTTTAATTTTTTTTGGATTATGTCCGTTGGAGTTTTTTTGAATTCATTGATTATTTTAATCTTTTTATATTATAGTCCATGGGATAGTCCATGGGATAGTCCATCTGCGAGAAGAAGTGAAGACTAAATGACATTTGCTGATGTCAGATGGACTAAATATAATCCAGCAGATAGTCCATCTGCTGGAGATGCTCTAAGTGGACAACAAAACCAAAAAACGACAAATACTTTAAAGACCGATGGTAGGCGGTTTGATGGTGACGCGCTGTGCTGTATAAATATATCCCAATAATTTGGAAATATAAATAGAGCAATTACGCAAACAGAATTGCTGGACAGGTTTATTGGACATGTTTTAATTTTATTTTATTTTTATTTTTTTTGCTAGTGACTCTAAAAAAATATTAGTATTTATTCCAACAGGGTATTTGTATATGTATCTAAATTACACCTAAAACACTATATTTTATAAAAATTCCTGTTGGAATAAATACTATACATTTTTTGAGTCACTAGAAAACAAAAAAATAAAAATAAAAATTGAAACCTGTCCAACAATCCTGTCTGCCAAAATTTATTCATATAAATATCATGGGTCAAACCAATTTTAATATTTAATATTTCGTTGTTTAATTTCAAAAATAAAATTGTATCTTTAGTACTCCATCTGTCCCATAACATATATGACGTTTTAAAATTGTGCACAAGAAATAAAGAAATGATTGTATAATATTAAATATATAGTATCAATTGTCTATAATATTATGTATCATACTTATCTCACACTCTCTTTCATTTGTAACATTTTTTCATGAGGGGTAATTTTAAAAAGATGGTGGTTAATTTTTCTAAATTATATAAAATATCAAATAATTTGAAAAAAAATAAAATCATCTAAAATATAATATATTATGGGACGGAGGGAGTATATAATAAGATATTTAGGGACAAGCCCCATTTTAATTAATTATTTGTAGGTCAAATTTTCATAAATTTGGTGGGAAATTCAAGTCTAGACCCGACAATATGGGTTGAAACTGATTTAGTAGCCCATATATGTTCATGATAAATGGATTTGGGTTTCAAATTATAAGGTAAAAAATATAAATAGTCTCACTCATGGGTGTGTGCCGATTGCCGTTGGGTCTCATTTATCTTTTCACTAAAGTTTTTAATTTTCATATTCTAAATTTTTTCATTTTCTCTATAGTTTTTGTTAGTTATTCTCATTATTAAAAATGTGTCTAAATCAAATTGTATAAGTAGATTGATGACAATTAATAAATTAAATGATGCCCCGTTCAAGATATAATGACAATAAAATTATTTAACTGTGGTCATGGCTATCACTGGGCTGAGACAAAGATTCAAAATGAAGTAAATTTTATTTTAATTAAATGATGAAATAACATTACTATAGAAATTAATTAAATGACAAAATTATTCACTTAATTTTCAAATCATTTAAATCTAAACCCGTTTATACCCCCGCCCAAATCTGTGCGCACTAACCCATTTATCGGGCCTAGTCACGTCATATATAAGAGTAATGCTACATATATAAATTATTTTATAAAAATTTTACAAATGGCTGATATGGCATACTCCACCTCAGCATATTGATCCATAAATTATTTCAATGTAGTTTTCGGCCCCACACAATATGCTAAGGTGGTACATGCTACATCAACAGTTTATAAAATATTTATAAAATAGTTTATATCTCTAGCATTATTCTCATATATAATATGGTAAAATGTTTCAATCACTTGCACATATGTGTTTACGCAAACTCTACTTTTGTATTACATTAAAAATTAAGGTCTCTCAACTCTGTGAGATTATATATATATATATATATATATATATATATATATATATATATATATATATATGAGATCGAGCATAATCGCTTAAATAACATAGCATTTAAATAGAATAATTTTATCAAAGCAGCGTAGTTTTTTTGGAGCAGCAGTGACATTTTTTACAAAATGCCGGTGGCATGGTATTTACAAAATGCTGCGCATTTTGATAAAATTATGCTATTTAAGGCTATGTTATTTATTATTTATGCTATTCGATCTCTCCTATATATATATATATATATATATATATATATATATATATATAGTCCCATCTCTAAATTTAAGGAAGCGAACTAAGAAAAATCAGAATACCCCAGTCCACACATGAAAGATAGGGAAAAATTTGTCTGCATATAAGAAATAAGTTACTACCAATACAATCTTCAAGTCATGACCTTTTGGGTGAGCCTATGGTGGGCTAAGTTGACCCAAGAAGATACTATTGGGCACGTAGTTTGAGGTCTTATTTTGATGGAATTGATTCGATTCGGACTTGGGATTTGACCCAAGATTTATTCCACCTCGATTTGATTTGACAGGAGTTCTTCTGAGCAAAGCGTTTGCCTTCGTTCTTAATTGTTCCTTTCAGTTTATTTGAAAAAGCGAGATATATATATATATATATATATATATATATATATATATATATATATATACGAGAAATGATCCATAATCGTTAGCGAGTAGCGGCCAAATGTGAGACCCCAAATTTTATGAATAAAGATTTAAATTTCTCAAATATATTTTTGAATATTATGGTGTGATTTGATATAATGTTATAGTTGTGGGTAATATTTATAAATTTTGCAAAGTAAGCAAGTGGTTATATAATATACGATTGGTTGGGGAATATTCGTTTTATCGGGGAATATTAGTATGCGATGGCACAATCATTGGTGGACCCCACAATGAGAAGTATTATAAATAGTTAAAAAACATAATTATCTTTTTATAAAAATAACGACGGAAGTTTTACTGTTTAAAGCTGTTGAACTACCCGGTAGTAAAAAAATACGATGTCTGGCGTGGTTGCGTAGTAGCACACGGTATTGATTATTGATGCTTACGTGAAAGTTACTCGGTTATACTCAATTATTGCTACGATAATTGTTGCATCATATCTCTCGTATTATTGATTCGATTATTGTCACGATATCATCTGCATAATATGTTATATTATTAAATCAATAATTGAGACGACAAAGTTATTCATATTATTAAATTGCAATATTTACAATGTCAGAAGTTACATCGAGGAGAGGTTTGGTCATCTAATTGCGCGCCTGATAAGGAGAAATCCTTATCGGAAAAGCCCCTATTTCACGAGAACGACACAGTTGTTAAATATTGTGAGTTATAATATTAATGATGAATAAGTTAGTGTTGATTAAAGATGAAATTGATAGTTCCATTGTGTTGGAATTATTGGTGTTAGTGAAAATCGACATTTATTTCGATAATAATTAATGTCTGGAGGTTATATTGACGATCGGATAATTAACTTAGGATAAATGAGCAATTAATTGCTATTAATTCACATGATTATAACTATTTGTTCACATGTGTGTACTATTGATTCATATTCTTGTACTATTAGGGAGTTGGTGCAAGATTGATAATACTTGCATGACTAAGTTAAAAATGGAGGTATAGATGGAGGTATTATCTTTGTAATTATTATTTTTCACATGATTATAACTATTGATTCACATGATTGAACTATTGATTCACATTATTTACTATTAGGGAGATGGTGCAAGTTTGATAATACTTACGGGACTAAATTAAAAATGAAGAAAAAGAGGAAGGTATTATCTTTATAATATTTGAGCCCCAAAACGTGCGATTATCGAAACTATATTTTCTTATAAATAGAAGCTCATTCTTCCTTCATTTCTCACCAATTCACTAAAGCTATAGAATAATTATTATAGAGAAAATTATAGAGAGAAAAGAAGAAGAAATGCTCTACCTCACTATTCCAATATCCGAGTTTTCTTTTGAGGTAAGGGGTATTATTCTTTCATATTCATGAAAAGTTATTTTCTTTTAAACTCGTAAAGAGTTGTTATTCCATTCTTTATTATTATGTTGGAATAACTTTTGTCATACACAATCTACCATATATAGTGAAATTCTTACATTATTCAATTCTTTATTATTACAATGGAATAAGTTTGTCATGCATGCGATACATCGCATGCACAGTGAGTGAATTCATTATTCCATATTCCATTCTTTATTATTCTATTGGAACATCACATGCATGCGGATTACGCATGACTGGTTTCATTCTTTATTATTCTGTTGAAACATCACATGCATGCAAATTACGCGTGACTTTGGTTCCATTCTTTATTATTACATTGGAATATCTTATGCATGCGATTACGCGTGACTGGTTTCATTCTTTATTATTTTGTTGAGAATAACACATGCATGCGGTCTATATCGCATGCACAGTGAATTCTTACATTATTCCATTCTTTATTATTTTGTTGGAATAACCTGTCTATGTAGATTATCGCATGCATGGTGAATGATCCTTCGTATTCATTACTTATTAAATTGTGGAAATGATCTGTCTACGTGGATTACCGCATGGTGGGAAAAAATCCATTTGCAGTTTCATATATTCTATTATACTCAGTTGGTTAAAGTTTTGGCTTCTATACTCCATGAAATTAGTAGAATATCTTGGATATTTGCACTTCATCCAGTATCTTTTCATGAAAATATTCTTCTGAGCATTCTTGAATTTTACTCCACAAAGCAATATCATATTGACAATTTGGACGTAATTGATTTCAGGATAAATTAACTTATAAATCTTTAAATTTTATTCTTGAACTTGTTTTATTGAATTATTATGTCATTGTCATCATCCTCATGCTTATATTGTGATGAAAGTCATCTTTGGCTTATGTGCATAGATGGACTTGGTATGATTATGACCAGGGATCATTCGGTATAATCACGACCTGTAATGTTATAAATGTTGTGGTAAAAGTCCTCAGTGGCCTGTAGTGCATTGATGGACAATTTTTGGTATGATTATGACCAGGGATTATTCGGTATAGTCCTGACCATTGATGATTTAATGAATATCCTTGGCGTAGTGCGAGGGATGACTTCGATGATGTGGTTTATTTATTAAGTGAGTCTCGGCGATAAAAATTGATGAAAACATTTTAAATCATAGAAGATAGTAGATATCATGCTCTACTTGACTCTTCTAATGGATTGCTTATTCATTGCGATTAAACTTGATGTCTATTATATTTTATCGGTTTAACATTGTTGAAGACTAATGATAATTTATTACGCATTATCTTAGTCATAATATTTCTTCTTTGGGCTAGTTGAGCTCACCCTTTTGCTTTCATTGTTCTCTTTGGGGAAAAATGAGAACGTGGCGGGACTAGTCGGGGAGCGGAGTGATGGTTCGAGATGGTGTATTAATAGTCCTCACTATTCTATAAAATAGTGTGACAATAAATGTAATGAGGACTCTATTTGAGAGTGGATATTATCTAGAAGACAATATTCTGTTTAAAACTCTCAGATTATGTTTTTGTCGTATATTACACGATTGTTGTATAATTAAGTTTGTATTTGTATTTGAATTTTGTACCATGTATTTGGGCGACTCAAGATGGGTGATGTATACCTATTTTGGGGGCGTCACGGTTAGTATCAAAGCTTGGGGATATGATCCTGGTGAGATGTGAGACAAGAACTAGGAGGGAGAGGCGGGAAATTCCTTCGCTAGTATGACCTACCTAAGTTTATTTGGTATTTAATTGGTCGGTCGAGTATAGGGATAATATGTGATATGTTAATTAACCCTTTTTTTATGGTAGTGTTTGAAAATGGCATCCGAAAATGTTGGGATAAACAATGAAGAACATGAGACCGTTGAGTCACCACAGATTAATACCCAGGATAATGTGCAACAGGAAGATAATAATCCTCAGGTAAACAACAACGATCAAATGATGAATGATGGGATGTTCAGAGGCTTTATGTAATTCATGCGACATCGGTGAGAGCGGCTCTTGTCCAAATGTGCGGTGGAAACACTTGAAAACTCTCGGATGGTCACCGCTTAGCGATTCGATGGAGCTGGGACCACGGAGTTTTTGGAGAGCCAAAACCACTTAAGGAGGAGGCGTGGATAAAGCGGATCAACAAGATATTTGATGTCTTGGGATGCTCAGGAGCAAAAGATTCCCTTTGCCACCTTCATGTTGCGCGAAAAGGCGATTCTTGGTGGGAATCAGTAAAGCGTACTCAACTCTTGCATGCCGAAGATGTCTTGGGAGAAGTTCCAGAAGCTGTTCAACGACAAGTACTTTCACAAAATTATTCATCACATGAAGGAGGTAGAGTTCATCAAGCTTGAACAAAACAATATGGCCGTGACACGATCTGAAGCTAAGTTTGCGAGTTTTCTCGGTTTATCCCCACTTGGTTGATAATGAGGAGAGAATGACGCGGATGTTTTTAAGAGGTTTGAAACACGAGATACGTCGATACCTTATCTCTCATAAATTGTGTTTGTATTCGGATGTTGTGAATAGGGCTCGATTATTGGAGCGCGATAATGAGTCAACCCAACCAAAAGAGAAGCGGTAAAAAGTCGATAATACCGTGGTAGCAATCATCGAAGCGGTGACAAAAAAGCGTGGAGGAATCAACATGCGAAAAAATGGTAATCACTTGGTGGTAATCATGGCCATGATAATAAGGGTGGACATTTCAAGAAGAGAGATTCATAATGATGGAAAGGCGTCGACAAGACACACATTGTTAAGGAAGGAGAGCGACCACCGGTCGTATGTTACAAATGTGGAGGGAAGGACACATAAGTCCAAACTACGATGCGATCAAAGCGTGTTACAATTGTGGAAAAGAAGGTCACCTAGCCCAATTTTGTCGTGCACCAAAGTCAAGTCCGGTGGGATGGAGGCATCAAAGGTGTCCCGAACAAGACAAAACCGGTAGTTCAAGGATAGCGTTTGTCGTAACCTCCCAAAAAAAAGAATCCGAACGAGGTGATCACGGGTAAGCTAATCATAAACTCTAGCAAAGTTTATACTTTATTTGATCTGGGTTCTACCCATTCTTTCATTTCTCTACTACTTACGCTCAATGTTTAAATTTGACTCGGAGAAATTAGACTTTGACTTATCTGTTGATTTATTTGATTTGATACGGTTCTACCCCCATTCTTTTATTTCTCTCTACTTGCGCTCAATGTTTAAATTTGACTCGGAGAATTAGACTTTGACTTATCTGTTTGAACTCCATTGGGAGAAACTTTCATTACATCCACGGTTTATAAGTCTTGTTTGATTCAAATCGGTAACCGCACGTTACCTGTCGATCTTATTTCTTTGAAAATACTTGCATTTGATGTGATTTTAGGGATTGATTGGTTAACTACTCATCATGCTAAAATCGATTATTTTCGTAAGGTTGTTAGCTTTCATATTCCTAACCAACCTATTATGCGAATTCAAGCAACCAAACCACTAA
Organism: Panax quinquefolius; assembly: GCA_020205615.1. NCBI lineage: Eukaryota > Viridiplantae > Streptophyta > Magnoliopsida > Apiales > Araliaceae > Panax > Panax quinquefolius. Next base: position 25,260,886 of record CM035154.1, read on the forward strand.
AATCAATCACTATCATATCAAGCCATAAAGCTATTCGTTTATTGAAAAATGGATGTCAAGCTTTCTTAGCCCATGTCATGGATTTAAATAAAAATACGTCAGATTTGAATGATATTTCTATTGTTAATAAATTTCCTGACGTATTCCACGAAGAACTTCTGGCCTACCCCCCGGCGTGAAATTAAATTTTGTATCGACCTTGAATCCGGTACAAAACCCATTTCAAAGCCCCATATCGAATGGCTCTATTGAACTTGAGGAGTTAAAAACCCAACTCTGAGAATTGTTAGACATCGGTTTCATTCTTCCTAAATACGTCTCCTTGGAGTGCTCTGTTCTATTCGTGAAGAAGAAGAAAGATGGAAGTATGCGACTTTGTATTGATTATCGGGAGTTGAATCATGTCACCATAAAAAATAGTACCCATTGCCTCGCATTGATGACTGTTTGACTAGTTGCAAGGAGCCAAATTCTTTTCAAAGATTGATCTTCGTTCGGATATCATCGATTGAAGATTAAAAGCGATGACATTCAAAAGATCTACTTTCGAACTTCGATGCGGGCATTATGAATTCCTAGTCATGTCTTTTGGATTGACTAATGCTCCTCTTTGCCTTCATGGACATGATGAACCAGAGTATTCAAAGAATATTTGGATCACTTTGTGGTCGTCTTTATTGATGACATCCTCATATACTCCAAAACCCGTGAAGACCATGAGCAACACTTGAGGCTGATACTTTAAAAGCTTCGTGAAAATAAGCTATATGCTAAGTTGAAGAAATCGAGTTACGGCTTGAGGAAGTTGCATTCCTTGGGCACGTGATATCAAATCATGGAATATATCATTGACCGGGCAAAGATTGAAGCAATTCAAAGTGGGAGCAACCTAAGTTAGTGATCGAAATCGTAGCTTTCTCGGCTTAGTTGGTTATTATCGGAGATTCGTGGAAGGATTTTCTCGAATCGCTACTCCATTAACTTCGGTGACTCGAAAGATCTACAAAATTCGGTTGGGCGAGGAATGTGAGAAGAGTTTTCAAGAACTTCGAGAGAGACTCATTTAGCACTGTTTTGACAATACCATCGGCTCGGAGGGGATTTGTCATCTCTGATGATGCTTGAGGCAAAGGGTTAGGATGTGTTCTCATGCAACATGGGAAAGTCATAGCCTATGCCTCTCGACAAACTCAAAAGAATATGAGAGGAATTATCCTACTCATGATCTAGAGTTGGCGGCGATCATTTTTAACTTAAGATTTGGAGGCATTACATATATGGAGAGAAGGTGGAGATCTATCTGGATCATAAAAGCCTCAAATATTTCTTCACTCAAAAGAAACTCGACATGCGGCAACGACGATGGCTTGAGTTGTTGAAAGATTATGATCATACCATCGATACCATACCATCCTGGAAAAGCGAATGTAGTAGGCGTAGCGCATTGAGTAAAAGATCATATCTTGTGCGAGTGCAATATTGTCAACGCAAAAGACCCATTTTGTATGACTTACGAAGGATGGAGATAGAGTTAAAGACTCTAGGGACCCATGTGATGATGGCGAATATATGAGTAGAACCAGACTTTAATTGATAAAGTTAAAGTTTGCTCAACTTACGGACACAAGCTAATGCGTATGAGGAAGAAAGTATAAGAAGGTGCTATTCGAGAAGCAAGAATCGATGAAGAAGGAATACTTGAGTCGACTCCGGACTTTGTGTTCTAACGATTACGACTTGAAGTATAAAATCATGATGGAGGCAAACTGACACACAGTTTTGCAATCCATCTTGGGAGTACCAAAATGTATCGTGATCTTGACATACATTTTGGTGGAGAAATATGAAGAGAGAGATATCGGGGTTTATCTCAAGGTGTCTAACTTGTCAACGAGTCAAGGCAGCGAACATCAAGTGCCAAAAGGTCCATTGCAACCACTTGAAATTCCATAATGGAAGTGGGAGCACATTACCATGGATTTAATTCTTGGTCTTCCCAAGGTTTCTCGGCGTAGATGCGATTTGGGTCATTGTTGATAGATTGACCAAGTCTGCTCATTTCTTCTTACCGATCGAGAAACTTATACACTTGAGCGTCTTGCTAGTATGTATATAAGCGAGATTGTAAGATTGCATGGTATGCTAGTATCCATAGTTTACGATCGAGACCCAAGATTCACTTCAAGATTTTGGGTTAGTTTGCAAAAAGCTATGAGCGCAGGATTCTGATTTAGTTCTGCATATCATCCTCAAAGCGGATGGGCGATCGAAAGGACTATTCAAACTCTTGAAGATTTATTAAGACTCGTGTCCTTGACTTCAAGGAAGTTGGGACAAGTTCTTACCATTGGTGGAGTTTTCCTACATAATAATTATTATCAAGCAAGTATTGGCGTGGCTCCATTTGAGGCGTTGTATGGAAGAAAGTGTCGTTCTCGATATCTTTGGGATGAGGTGGGTGAAACAACGTTGTTGGGACCGAGATTTGATACGTATGACTACGAAAAAGATTCAAATGATCCAACAACGTATAAAAACCTCACAAGATCGACAAAAAGAGTTATGTTGATCTTCATCGAAAAGGCGTGGAATTGATATTGGAGATCATGTGTTTGTTACGTGTTGCTCCATGGAAAGGAGTTACAAGATTTGGAAAGAGAGAAAGCTCGATCCTCGATTCATTGGCCCATTTTAATCCTCGATCGAGTAGGAATCGTGGCTATAGACTACTTCTTCACTGCAGTATATGTCTCGTGTTCATAACGTTTTTTTACATATCTATGTTATGTAAATATGTGAAAGACCCGAACCACATTATTGAATTAGAACCGGACGAGATAGAGGAAGATTTAACATATGAAGAGTTACATTTAAAATCTTGGATAAGAAGGATCATATTCTACGCTCTAAAGTTATACCTCAAGTCAAAGTTTTGTGGAGAAACCACGATGTTGAGGAAATGACACAGGAGTTAGAATCTAAAATGAAATCAAGGTATCCTCACCTCTTGATATACCAATTACGTACCCTAATTTCGAGGATGAAATTTCATAAGAAGGGGAGGTTGTAAGACCCCAAATTTTATGAATAAAGATTAATTTTCTCAAAATATATTTTTGAATATTATGGTGTGGATTTGATATAATGTTATAGTTGTGGGTAATATTTATAAATTTTGCAAAAGTAAGCAAGTGGTTATATAATATTCGATTGGTGGGGGAATATTCGTTTTATCGGGGAATATTAAATGCGACGGCACAATCATTAGTGGACCCCTGATGGAAGTATTGTAAGTAGTTAGAAAATGACATAATTATCTTTTATAAAAATAACGGCGGAAGTTTTCTTATTAAAAGCTGTTGAACTACCCGTAGTAAAAGTAATGATGTCTGGCGTGGTTGCATAGTAGCACGCGGTATTGATTATTGATGCTTACGTGAGAAGTCACTTAGTTATACTCGATTATTACTCTGATAATTCTTTGCATCATATCTCTCGTATTATTGATTTAGATTATTGTCACGATTATCATCATATATATGTTATATTATTAAATCAATAATTGAGACGACAAAGTTATTCATATTATTAAATTACAATATTTACAATGTCTAGAAGTTACATCGAGGAGAGGTTTGGTCATCTAATTGCGGCGCCAATAAGGAGAAATCCTTATCGGAAAGCCCCTCTTTCTTGGGAATGACACAGTTGTTAAATATTGTGAGTTATAATATTAATGATGAATAAGTTCGTGTTGATTAAAGATGAAATTGATAGTTCCATTGTGTTGGAATTATTGGTGTTAGTGAAAATCTACATTTATTTCGATAATAATTGATGTCTTGGAGGTTATATTGACCAATCGGATAATTAATTAGGATAAATGAGCAATTAATTGCTATTAATTCACATGATTATAACTATTTGTTCACATGTGTGTACTATTGATTCACATTCTTGTACTATTAGGGGAGTTGGTGCAAGATTGATAATACTTGCATGACTAAGTTAAAAATGGAGGTATAGATGGAGGTCTTATACATAATTAGTATTTTCACATGATTATAACTATTGATTCATATGATTGAACTATTGATTCAAATTATTTACTATTAGGGAGAGTGGTGCAAGTTTGATAATACTTGCGGGACTAAATTAAAAATGAAGAAAAAGAGGAAAGGTATTATCTTTGTAATATTTGGAGCCCCAAAATGTGCGATTATCGAAACTATATTTTCTTATAAATAGAAGCTCATTCTTCCTTCATTCATTTCTCACCAATTCACTAAAGCTATAAAGCAATTATTATAGAGAGAAATTATAGAAGAAGAAGAAGAAGAAATGTACCTCACTTATTCCAATATCCATTTTTCTTTTGAGGTAAGGGGTATTATTCTTTCGTATTCATGAAGAGAGTTATTTTCTTTTAAACTTCGTAAGAGTTGTTATTCCATTCTTTATTATTATGTTGGAATAACTTTGTCATAATGGATACCGCATATACATGGTGAAATTCTTACATTATTCCATTCTTTATTATTACAATGGAATAACACATATCATGCGATTATCGCGTACACAGTGAATTCTGTTGTTATTCCATTCTTTATTATTACATTGGGAACATCACATGCATTGATTTCGCATGACACGGTTTCATTCTTTATTATTACATTTGAAACATCACATGCATGCAAAATTACGCATGACTTTCCATTCTTTATTATTACATTGGAATATCTTATGCATGCGCGGATTCTGGCGTGACACAGTTCCATTCTTTATTATTTTGTTGAGAATAACTTTTATGCATGCGATTACATCGCATGCACGTGAATTCTTCTTTATTCCATTCTTTATTATTACATTGGAATAACACATACATGTGGATTATCGCATGCATGGTGAATGATCCTTCGTATTCATTCCTTATTAAATTATGGAAATGATGCATCTACGTGATTTCTGCGTGGTGGGGAAAAATCCATTTGCGATTTCATATATTCTATTATACTCGATTGGTTAAAGTTTTGGCTTCTATACTCCATGAAATTAGTAGAATATCTTGGATATTTAAGCTTCATCCGATATCTTTTCATGAAAATATTCTTACGAGCATTCTTGAATTTTACTCCACAAAGCGATATCGTGTTGACAATTTGGGCGTTATTGATTTGGGGATAAATTAACTTATAAATCTTTAAAATTTATTCTTGAACTTGTTTTATTGAATTATTATGTCATTATCATCATCCTCATGCTTATATTGTGATGAAAGTCATCTTTGGCTTACGTGCGTAGATGGACTTGGTATGATTATGACCGAGGATCATTCGGTATAATCATGACCTATAATGTTATAAATGATGTGGTAAAAGTCCTCGGTGGCACATAGTAGTTGATGATGGACAATTTTTGGTATGATTATGACCGAGGATTATTAGTATATAGTCCCGACCATTGATGATTTAATGAATATCCTTGGCACGTAGTAGTGCGGGGATGACTCGATGATGTGGTTTATTTATTAAGTTTGAGTCTCAAATAATAAAATTGATGAAAACATTTTAAATCATAGAAGATAGTAGATATCATGCTCTACTTGACTCTTACTAATGGATTGCTTATTCAATTGCGATTAAACTTGATGTACATTGATATTTTATCGGTTTAACATTGTTGAAGACTAATGATAATTTATTACGCATTATCTTAGTCATAATATTTCTTCTTGGGCTAGTTGAGCTCACCCTTTTGCTTTCATTGTTCTCTTGAGGAAATGAGAATTGGCGGGACTAGTCGGGGAGCGGGTGATGGTCCAAGATGGTGTATTAGTAGTCCTCACTATTACATAAAATAGTGTGACAATAAATGTAATGAGGATTCTATTTGAGAGTGGATATTATCTGAAGGCAACATTCCTATTTAAACTCTCAGTTATGTTTTATCGTATATTACACGACTGTTGTATAATTAAGTTTGTATTTGTATTATGTACCATGTATTTGGCGACTCAAGATAGGTGATGTATACCTATTTTGGGGGCGTCACAGCCAACAAAATTTTTTTGGCTTAATTACTGATTATCCTTCTACATACTACTTATTAATCAGTAAAATAAGATAATAAAAAATTATAAGGATAATCAGTAATTATCTTTATACTTACCCTTATACTTATTGTAAGACCCCAACTTTTATGAATAAAGATGATTTTTCTATAAATATCATGTTTGAATATTATGGAATGAATTTGATATAATGTTATAGTTGTGGGTAATATTTATAAATTTTACAAAGTACGGAAGTTGTTATATAATATTCGATTTGTCGGGGAATATTCGTTTTAACAGGGAATATTCGTACGACGACACAATCATTGGTGGACCCCACAACGGAATTATTGTCAGATTGAAAAAATGACAAAATTATTTTATGAAAATAATGGCGGAAGTTTTACCGTTAACTGTTGAAACACTCGGTGTTAAAAATACAGTAATACGCGTGGTTGCATAGTAGCACACGGTATTGATTATTGATGCTTACGTGAGAAGTCACTCAGTTTTGTTCAATTATTGCTATAGTAATTGTTGCATAGTATCTCACGTTATTTGATTCAATTATTATCGATATTTTATATATTATTAAATCAATAATTGAGATAACAAAGTTGTTAATATTATTATTTGCAATATTAACGATGTCTAGAAGTTACATCGAGGAGAGGTTTTGTCACCTAATTGCTTGCGCATGATAGGGAGAAATTCTTATTGAAAGCCCCTCTTTCCTAGAACGATCTGGTCGATTAATAGTGTGAATTATAATATTGATGATGAATTTTGTTTTATTATTATTATAAATGTAATAAAATAGAAAACTTTTATATAAAAAATGAATACTTTTTATAAAGTTTTGTTTTATTTGATTATAAATAGAATATAATATATTTTATTATGCATAGTGTTTGCATAGTAAAATATTTTTTATATAAAATAGAATACTTTTATAAATTTATTTATTTTATTAGATTTTAAATAATATATATATATATATATATATATATATAAATAGAATATATTATATTTTATTGCATAGTATCCTTTTCATTCTCTATAAATAGGATGCTTAGTTAGAATTGAAAACACACCGAAATTGAGAGAATTCTTCTTCATAATCTTGGCGTATTTCTTTAGAGTTTTAAGAAGTTTTGAGCATAGAAAACAGTATAAGTTTTCTTCAAGAATATCCTCGCCCTACCAATCGGAATACTCTTCTTTCTAAGGTAAGGGGTATTATTCTTTCGTTTTCATGAAGAAAATTATTTTCTTTCAATACTCGTAAGGGTTGTTATTCCATTCTTTATTATTATGTTGGAATAACTTTTGTCGAGGTACCGCATACACGTGGTGAAATTCTTATGTTATTCCATTCGTATTATTACATTGGAATAACTTTTATAAATGGCCTGATCGCGCGTGCACAGTTAATTCTGTTGTTATTCCATTCTTTATTATTACATTGGAATATCACGTGTAATGCGATTTTTTGCATGACCTGGTTCTATTCTTTATTATTCTGTTGAAATATCCTATCTGTACGGTTTACGCATGACTTGGTTTCATTCTTTATTATTCTGTTGGAATATCCCGTCTGTGCGATTTACGCATGACTTGGTTCCACTCTTTTTTATTCTATTGGAATAACACATGCATGCGGATTATGCACTTTGGTGAATTCTTCCATTATTCCATTCTTTATTATTTTGTTGGAATAACTTTGTCTATGTGGATTACCGCATGCATGGTGAATGATCTTTCATATTCATTCCTTATTAAATTGTGGAAATGATCTGTCTACGTGGATTACAGCATGACGGGCAAAAATCCATTTGCAGTTTCATATATTCTATTATACTCAGTTGGTTAAAGTTTTGGCTTCTATACTCCATGAAATTAGTAGAATATCCTGAATATTTGCGCTTCATCCAGTATCTTTTCATGGAAATATTCTTCTGAGAATTCTTGAATTTTACTCCACAAAGAAGTATCATGTTGACAATTTGGACATTATTGATTTCTAGATAAACTAAAATTTTAAATCTTTAAAATTTATTCTTGAACTTGTTTTATTGAATTATTATGTCATTGTCATCATCTTCATGCTTATATTGTGATGAAAGTCATCTTTGACTTACGTGCACAGATGGACTTGGTATGATTATGACCAGGGATTATTCGGTATAATCATGACCTGTAATGTTATAAATGATGTGGTAAAAATCCTCAGTGGCCTGTAGTGCATTGATGGACAGTTTTTGTTATGATTATGACCAGAGATTATTTGGTATAGTCATGACCATTGATGAATTAATGAATATCCTTGGCCCATAGTGCAGAGATGACTCGATGATGTGGTTTATTTATTAAGCTGAGTCTCAGCGATAAAAATTGATGAAAACATTTTAAATCATAGAAGATAGTAGATATCATGCTCTACTTAACTCTTCTAATGGATTGCTTATTCCGCTGCAGTTAAACTTGATGTCTATTATATTTTATCAGTTTAACATTGTTGAAGGCTAATGATAATTTATCCTGCATTATCTTAGTCATAATATTTCTTACTGGGCTAGTTGAGCTCACCCTTTTGCTTTCAATATTTTCTTCAGGAAATGAGAACGTAGCCGGGACTAGTCGGGGAACGGAGTGATGGTCCGAGATGGTGTTATAGTAGTCCTCACTATTCTATAAAATAGTGTGACAATAAATGTAATGAGGACTCTATTTGAGAGTGGATATTATGCAGAAGGCAATATTCTGTTTAAACTCTCATTATGTTTTGTCGTATATTACACGATATTTGTATAATTAAGTTTGTATTTGTATTCTGTAACATGTATTTGGCGACTCAGAATAGGTGATGTATACCTATTTTGGGGGCGTCACAGTTGGTATCAAAGCTTAGGGGTATGATCCCTGGCTGAGATGTGAGACAAGAACTAGGAGGGGAGAGACGGGGAATTCCTTCGCTAGTATGACCTACATAAGTTTATTTGGTATTTAATTAGTCAGTCAGAGTATAGAGATAATATGTGATATGATAATTAACCCTTGTTTTGTGGAAGTATATGAAAATGGCATCCGAAAATATTGAGATAAGCAATGAAGCACATGACCGCTGAGTCACCACAGATTAATACATAGGATAATGTGCAACAGGAAAACAATAATCCTCAGGTAAACAACAATGATCAAATGATGAACGATGGGATGTTCAGAGGTTTTATGCAATTCATGCAACATCAGGCGAAGGCGGCTCCTGTCCAAAATGCAGGAGGAAACATTGATAACTCTCGGACGGTCACCGCCAAGCAGTTTAAGGAGCTGGGACCACCGAAGTTTTTTGGAGAGCCAAAACCACTTAAGGCGGAGACGTGGATAAAGCAGATCAACAAGATATTTGATGTCTTGGGATGTTTCGAAGAGCAAAAGGTTCTCTTTGCCACCTTCATGTTGCGAGCAGAGGTAGATTACTGGTGGGAATCTGTAAAGCGTACTCAACCTGCCGCACTCAAAATGTCTTGGGAGAAGTTCCAAGAGCTATTCAACGAAAAGTACTTTCCTGAAAGTATTCGTCACATGAAGGAGGTAGAGTTCATCAAGCTTGAGCAAAATAATATAACCGTGGCGCAGTACGAAGCTAAGTTTGTCGAGTTATCTCGGTTTGCGTCCCACTTGGTTGATAATGAGGAGAGAATGATGCGGATGTTTCTATGAGGTTTGAAACCCGAGATACGACAATACCTTATCTCTCATAAACTGTGTTTGTATTCAGATGTTGTAGGGCTCAGTTATTAGAGCGCGATAATGAGTCAACCCAACCAAGAGAGAGCAGCCGACAAGTCGATAATACCAGTGGTAGCTGTCATCGAAGTGGTGAAAACAAACGTGGAGGGAATCAACATGCCAGAAATGGTAATCACTTCGGTGGTAATCATGGCCATGACAATAAGAGTGGACATTTCAAGAAGAGGAGATTCAATAATGATAGAAAGACGTCAGCACCAACACCTGTTGTTAAGGAAGGAGAACGACCGCTGGTCGTATGTTACAAATGTGGAGGGGAAGGACACATAAGTCCAAACTGCATGATGCAGTTCAAAGGATGTTATAATTGTGGAAAAAAGGTCACCTAGCCCGATTTTGTCATGCACCAAAGTCAAGTCCAGCTGGGATGGAGGCATCCAAGGGTGTACCAGACAAGAAAAAACCCGTAGTTCAAGGGAGAGCATTTGTCGTAACCTCCCAAAAAGCGAGGAATCTGAACGAGGTGATCACGGGTAAGCTAATCATAAACTCTAGTGAAGTTTATACTTTATTTGATACCGGTTCTACCCATTCCTTTATTTCTCCTACTTGTGCTCAACGTTTAAATTTGACTACAGAGAAATTAGACTTTGACTTATCTGTTGAAACTCCGTTGGGAGAAACCTTCGTTACATCCACGATTTACAAGTCTTATTTGATTCAAATCGGTAACCGCACGTTACCTGTTGATCTTATTTTTTTGAAAATACTTGCATTTGATGTGATTTTAGGGATTGATTGGTTAACTACTCATCATGTTAAAATTGATTATTTTCGTAAGGTTGTTAGCTTTCATATTCCTAACCAACCTATTATGCGAATTCAAGCAACCAAACCACTAAAATCAATCACTATCATATCAAGTCATAAAGCTATTCGTTTATTGAAAAACGGATGTCAAGCTTTCTTAGCCCATGTCACGGATTTAAATAAAAATACGTCGATTTGAATGATATTTCTATTGTTAATAAATTTCCGACGTATTCTCGAAGAACTTCTTAGCCTACCCCTGAGGCGTGAAATTGAATTTTGTATCGACCTTGAATCCCAGTACAAAACCCATTTCCAAAGCCCCATATCGAATGGCTCTATTGAACTTGAGGAGTTAAAAACCCAACTACTGAGAATTGTTAGACATCGGTTTCATTCGTCCCAAAGACGTCTCCTTGGGGTGCTTGCTTACTATTCGTGAAGAAGAAAGATGGAAGTATGTGACTTTGTATTGATTATCGGGATTTGAATCTTATCACCATCAAAAATATGTACCCATTGCCACGTATTGATGACCTGTTTGACCAGTTGCAAGGCACCAAATTCTTTCCAAAGATCTATCTTCGTTCCGGATATTACCAATTGAAGATTAGAACCGATGACATTCCAAAGACGGCTTTCAGAACTCGGTATGGGAATTATGAATTCCTAGTCATATCTTTTGGATTGACTAATGCTCCTGCTACCTTCATGGATATGATGATCTGAGTATTCAAGGAATATTTAGATCACTTTGTGGTCTTCTTTATTGATGAGATCCTTATTTATTCCAAAAGCCGTGAAGATCATGAGCAACACTTGAGGCTGATACTTCAAAAGCTTCGTGAAAATAAGCTTTATGCCAAGTTGAAGAAATGCGAGTTCTGGCTTGAGGAAGTAGCATTCTTTGGGCACGTAGTATCAAGGCTTGGAATATCTGTTGACCCAACAAAGATTGAAGCTATTCAAAGCTAGGAGCAACCTAAATCAGTGACCGAAGTACGTAGCTTTCTCGGCTTAGCTGGTTATTATCGGAGATTCGTAGAAGAGATTTCTCGAATCGCTACTGTATTAACTCAGCTAACTCAGAAAGATACAAAGTTCGGTTGGAGCGAAGAATGTGAGAAGAGTTTTCAAGAACTTAGAGAGAGACTCATTTCAAAGACTGTTCGACAATACCATCCTGCTCGGAGGGATTTTTCATCTACATGATGCTTGGGCAAAGGATTAAGATGTGTTCTCATGCAACATGGGAAAGTCATAGCCTTTATGCCTCACGACAACTCAAAGAATATGAGAGAATTATCCCACTCATGATCTAGAGTTAGCGGCGATCGTTTTTGCTTAAAGATTTGGAGGCATTACTTGTATGGGAAAAAAGTGGAGATCTTTACGGATCATAAAAGCCTCAAATATTTCTTCACTCAAAAGGAACTCAACATGCGACAACGACGTTGGCTTGAACTGTTGAAAGATTATGATCATACCATCCAATACCATCCTGGAAAAGCAAACGTGGTAGCTGACTTATAAATGCCCATATGTGGGTACTAGTGCAATATTGTCAACGCAAAGGCCCATTTTGTATGACTTACAAAGGATGACGATAGAGTTAAAGACTCCAGGGACCCATTTGATGATGTCGAATATACGAGTAGAACCGACTTTAATCGATAAAGTTAAAATTGCTCAAGCTACAGACCTGGAGCTGATGCGTATGAGGAAGAAAGTGTAAGAAGGTGCTATGCCGGAAGCAAGAATTGATGAAGAAGGAATACTTCGAATCAACTCCAGACTTTGTGTTCCTAACTACCCTAATTTAAAGTATAAAATCACGATGGAGGCGCACAACACACCATTTGCAATCCATCTTGGGAGTACCAAAATGTATCTTGATCTTTATCATACAATTTGGTGGAGCAATATGAAGAGAGAGATAGCGCTGTTTATCTCAAGGTGTCTAACTTGTCAATGAGTCAAGGCGGAGCATCAAGTACCAAAAGGTCCATTGCAACCATTTGAAATTCTAGAATGTAAGTGGGAGGACATTACCATGAATTTCGTTACTGGTCTTCCCAAGGTTTCTCAAGGCATAGATGCAATTTGGGTCATTGTTGATAGATTGACCAAGTCTGCTCACTTCTTACCTATACGAGAAACTTATTCACTTGAACGTCTTGCTCGAATGTACATAAATGAGGTTGTAAGATTGTATGGTATGCCAGTATCTATAGTTTCTGATCGAGACCCAAGATTCACTTCAAGATTTTGGGTTAGTTTACAAAAAGCTATGGGCACGGATTTACGATTTAGTTTGGCATATCATCCTCAGACGGACGAAAAATCAAAGAGGACTATTCAAACTCTTAAAGATTTATTAAGACTCTATGTCATTGACTTCAAGGGAAGTTGGGACAAGTTCTTACCATTGGTGGAGTTTTTCTACAACAACAGTTATCAAGCAAATATTGGCATGGCTCCATTCGAAACATTGTATGGAAGAAAGTGTCATTCTCCAGTATGCTGGGATGAGGTGGGTGAAGCAACATTGTTGGGACCGGAGTTGGTACGTATGACTACGAAAAAGATTCAAATGATCCGGCAACGTATAAAAACCTCACAAGATCGATAAAAGAGTTATGCTGATCTTCATCGAAAGGACGTGAAATTCGATATTGGAGATCATGTGTTGTTACGTGTTGCTCCATGGAAAGGAGTTACGAAATTTGGAAAGAGAGGAAAACTCAATCCTAGATTCATTGGCCCATTTTTAATCCTAGATCGAGTAGGAATTGTGGCCTATAGACTCGCTTTACCGCTAAGTATGTCTCGTGTTCATAACGTTTTTCACATATCCATGTTACGTAAATATGTGGAAGACCCGAACCACATTATTGAGTTAGAACCGGACGAAATAGCGGAAGATTTAACGTATGAAGAGGTTCCTGTTCAAATCTTGGATAAGAAGGAACATATTCTACGCTCCAAGATTATACCTCAAGTCAAAGTTTTGTGGAGAAACCACGATGTTGAGGAAATGACCTGGGAGTTAGAATCTGAAATGAAATCAAGGTATCCTTACCTCTTCGATATACCTGGTACGTACCCTAATTTTGAGGGCGAAATTTCATAAGAAGGGGAGGTTGTAAGACCCCAACTTTTATGAATAAAGATGATTTTTCTATAAATATCATGTTTGAATATTATGGAATGAATTTGATATAATGTTATAGTTTTGGGTAATATTTATAAATTTTACTCCCTCCGTCCCAAATTATCTGCTGTTTTAGCAAAAAAAATTTGTCCCACAATATCTGCTTTTTCAAGATTTTAATGCATTTTTTTCCTTTATTTTCTAAGTTTGCCCCTTTACCCTAATTGTTGATAGTCATTACTCTCATTCACACCTCTCCTCTTTTTTAAGCATCTTTTCATATTCCCACCAATAAAGATACAAGTGTGAGAGTACGAGCCTTTTTGTTTGTTCAATTATTTTTTGATTCCCTTTCTGCAGTTCATATAAATCCAAAACCTAGAAAAAAAGAATTCAGTGACTGGACTCATGGATTATTGACAATTGGAACTTTTGGTAACAACAATTTAAAAGAAAATCAAGAAAGCCAAAATGTTGAGGATGATGAGTACTCTGTGTCTCGAGATTTAGCAGAATTTACACCCGAAGAAGTAGGAAAATTTGGAGAAAGAGTTGACAAAGTTGTTATCACGAAAACCAAAGAAACATCCAAAGTTAAAGGAGAAATCGCTAAAATAACTGCTCAATTCAAGCATTATATGAGTAATTTCTTGTAGATCCGAGACACTCCCTTATATGCAATGAAGTCACATTCAAGGACCGCAAATTTCCCGACCTTTGAATAGTTTGGCCCATCATATCTTCTTAGATCAATAATGCCAAGCTTTCTCGGTTGGTCAAATTTCCAAATGGCTGTATTAATTCATGACCATGATGTCTCTTTGCTTTGAGAAATGATAAGCTTCGCAAGTTCTTTAACATCCAAATCATGGCGCGATGTCTACTATTCTTCTCTCTGCATGCATGGGTGGCGGCGAAAAATAATTTTGGAAGATGAAGAGAAAAAGAAACGATGATGTATTGAGGAGTATGAAGCATTTCAGAGTTTTTGTGGAAAGAAATTTAGGAAGACGAAGAGTATGTGGGATTTTTGTAGAAAACAAAAAAGTCTGTACATAAGGGTATTGTAGTATTTTTATCACACATATTGGTATCTGTGTGGAACTCTAAAACAACAGATAATTTGGGACGGAGGGAGTACAAAGTACACAAGTTGTTATATAATATTCGATTGGTCAGGGAATATTCGTTTTAACAGGGAATATTCGTACGACGGCACACTCATTGGTGGACCCCACACCAAAATTATTGTCGGATTGAGAAAACGACAAAAATATTTTTATGAAAATAACTGCGAAAGTTTTATCGTTAACTGTTGAAACACTCGGTGTTAAAAGTACAGTAATACTCGTGGTTGCATAGTAGCACACGGTATTGATTATTGATGCTTACGTGAGAAGTCACTCAGTTTTGTTCAATTATTGCTTCAATAATTGTTGCATAGTATCTCACGTTAATTGATTCAATTGTTGTCGATATTTTATATATTATTAAATCAATAATTGAGATGACAAAGTTATTAATATTATTATTTGCAATATTAACGATGTCTAGAAGTTACGCTTAATGAGAAGTTTGGTCACCTAATTGCTTGCTACCAATAGGGAGAAATCCTTATTGGAAAGCCCTCTTTCTTAGGAACGACGATCGATTAATAGTGTGAATTATAATAATGATGATGAAGTTTTGTTTTATTAGTATTATTAATGTAATAAAACAGGAAAAACTTTTTATATAAAAGCAGAATACTTTTATAAAGTTATTACGTTTTATTAGACTATAAATAGAATATATTATATTACATTATGCGTAGTATTTTGCGTAGTAAAATCTTTTTATATAAAATGTAATACTTTTATAAAGTTATTCGTTTTATTAGACTATAAATAGAATATATTATATTTTATTATGCATAGTATTTGTATAGTGCTGCGTAGTGTTTTGTATAGTAAAATCTTTTTATATAAAAGCAGAAATACTTTTATAAAGTTATTAGTTTTATTAGATTATAAATAGAATATATTATATTTTATTTAAAAGATTTTGTTTTATTTGAATATTTTATAGTAAACCAATACTGGATAGTCTGTTTAAAAAGTAAATCAATTTGGACCGTTAGAAATTAGTTCTTATTAGGTCCATTCTCCTATAAATAGAAGCTCATTCCTTCATTATTTCTTACTTAATTCACTAAAACTCTAGAGAGAAAAACTAGAGAGAAAGAAGAAAAAGTATTACTGCACTTATTTTATTCCAAAGTATCAGGTTTTCTTCTAAGGTAAGGGTATTATTTCTTTCGTATTCATGAAGAGAACTTACATTATTCCATTTTTTATTACTGTTGGAATAACTTTTGTATCTGTGATCTCACCCTATACTTGGTGAAATTCTTACATTATTCCATTCTTTATCATTATGTTGGAATAACTTTGTCATGTCTGAAATCTGCATACATGGTGAAATTCTTTTATTATTCTATTCTTTATTATTTTGTTGGAACATCCTGTTTGTGCGTTTACGCATGACCTGGTTCCGTTATTTATTATTCTGTTGGAACATCCTGTCTGTGCAAATTTTGCCTGAATTGGTTCCGTTATTTATTATTACATTGGAATATCCATCTACGCTGCGTTCTGGCGTGACTGAATTCCGTTATTTATTATTCTGTTGGCATAACCTGTATGTGCGGTCTATCGCATGCCTGATGATTTTTTTTGTTATTCCATTCTTTATTATACTTAGTTGGTTAAAGTTTTGATTTCTATACTCCATGAAATTAGTGGAATTTCCCTGATATTTGCGCTTCATCTAGTATCTTTTCATGAAAATATTTTTCTAAGCATTCTTGAATTTTACTCTACAAAGAAGTATCATGTTGACAATTTAGACGTTATTAGTTCCTGGATAAATTAATTCTTGAACTTGTTTTATTGAATTCTTATATCATTGTCATCATCCTCATGTTTATATTATGTTGAAAGTCATCTACGTGGCTGTAGTGTGCATAGATGGACTTGGTATGATTATGACTAGGGATTAATTGGTATAATCGTAATAGTAATGTTACAAATGATGTGGTAAAAGTCCTCATTGGCCGTGAGTGCATTGATGGACGATTGTTGGCATGATCATGACCATTGATGAATACACGAATATCCTTGGCCCGTAGTGCATGGATAATTTATGGTTATGATACTAATGAATATCCTTGGCCGTAGTGTAGGGATGATGTGGATTATTTATTAAGTTGAGTCTCAGCGATAAAAGTGATGAAAAACCTTTTAAATCATAAAAGATAGTAGATTTTATTCTCTATTTGACTCTTTTAATGAATTGCTTGTTCCGCTGTAGTTAAACTTGATGTTTGTTATATTGTATCAGTTTAACACTGTTAAAGGCTAACGATAATTTATTTTGTATTATCTTAGTCATAATATTTCTTACTGGGCTAGTTGAGCTCACCCTTTTACTTTCATTGTTCTCTTCAGGAAATGAGAACGTAGTAGGGACTAGTCGGGGAATGGAGTGACGGTCCAGATAATAGCATTAGTAGTCCTCACTATTCTGTTAAATAGTATGATAATAAATATAATGAGGACTTAATTGAGTGTGGATATTGTCTAGATGACAATATTTGTATTAAAACTCTCAGCTATGTTTTGTCGTATTTTTACACGACATTTGTATAATTAAGTTGTATTTGTATTTTGTACCATGTATCTGGCGACTCAAGATGGGTGATGTATACCTATTTTTGGGGGCGTCACAGTTGGTATCAAAGCTTAGGGATATGATCCCTGGCTGAGATGTGAGACAAGAACTGGGAGGGGAGAGACGGGGAATTCCTTCGCTAGTATGACCTACCTAAGTTTATTTAGTATTTAATTGGTCGGTCAAAGTATAGGGATAATATGTGATATGTTAATTAACCCTTGTATTGTGGCAGTATTTGAAAATGACATCCGAGAATGTTGAGAACATCAATGGAGCACAAGAGACCGTTAAGTCTCAACAGATCAATAATCAGGATTATGTGTATCAGGAAGGCGACAATCCTCAAGCAAACAACAACACTGACCAGATGATGAACGATGGAATGTTCAGAGGCTTTATGCAATTCATGCAACATCGGTGCAAGTCGCGACTCATCCAAAATGCGCGGTGGAAACACTGGATACTCTCGGATGGTCACCGCTAAGCAGTTCAAGGAACTGGGACCACCGGAGTTTTTTGGAGAGCCAAAACCACTTAAGGTGGAGACATGGATAAAGCAGATCTGCAAGATATTTGATTTCCTGGGATGGTCCGAGGAGCAAAAGGTTCCCTTTTCCACCTTCATGTTGCGTGCAGAGGCAAGATTACTGGTGGGAATCTGTAAAATGTACTCAACCTGCCGCACTGAAGATGACTTGGGAGAAGTTCCATGAATTGTTCAAAGACGAGTACTTTCCCAAAAGTATTCGTCACATGAAAGAGGTAGAGTTCATCAAGCTGGAGCAAAACAACATGACCGTGTCGCAGTACGAAGCCAAGTTTGCCGAGTTGTCCCGGTTTGCGTCCCATTTGGTTGATAATGAGGAGAGAATGACGCGAATGTTTCTAAGAGGTTTGAAACCCGAGATACGTCAATATCTTATCTCTTATAAACTGTGTTTGTATTCGGATGTTGTTAATAGGGCTCAATTATTGGAGCGCGATAATGAGTCAACCCAACCAAAAGAGAGCAGCTGGCAAAATGATAATACTAGTGATAACATTTATCGAAGCGGTGACAATAAGCATGGAGGGAATCAACATGCCAGAAATGGTAACCACTTCGGTGGTAATCATGGCCAAAACAATAAGAATGGAAATTTCAAGAAGAGGAGATTCAATGATGATGGAAAGACGTCGACATCAAAGACCGTTGTTAAGGAAGGAGAACGACCACTTATCATATGCTTCAAATGCGGAGGGGAGGGACACATCAGTCCAAACTACACGATGCTGTCCAAAACATGTTATAATTATGGAAGAGAAGGTCACCTAGCCCGATTTTGTCGTTCACCGAAGACAAGTTCAGCTAGGATGGAGGCACCAAAGGACGTCCCAGAAAAGTCAAAGTCGATGAGTCTGAGGAGAGCGTTTGTCGTGACCTCCCAGAAAGCAAGGAACCCAAACGAGGTCATCACGGGTAAGCTTATCATAAACTCTAGTGAAGTATATATCTTATTTGATAATGATTCTACCCATTCTTTTATTTCTCCTACTTGCGCTCAACATTTAAATTTGACTCCGGAGAAATTGGACTTTGACTTATCTGTTGAAACTCCGTTGGGAAAAACCTTTATTACATCCACTGTTTATAAGTCTTGTTTGGTTCAAATCAGTACCCTCACATTACTTGTCGATCTTATTTCATTGAAAATAATTGCATTTGACGTAATTCTAGGGATTGATTGGTAAACTACTCATCATGCAAAAAATGATTGTTTTCGTAAGGTTGTTAGCTTTCATATTCCTAACCAACCTATTATGCGAATTCAAGCAAACAAACCATTAAAATCAATCACTGTTGTGACGCCCCCAAAATAGGTATACATCACCTATTCGAGTTGTCAATACGTAGTGCGAAACAACTACAACTTTATTATTACAACAAGAAAGCGTGAGTTTGAATACAAATATTATCTTCAGACAATATCTATACTCAAATAAATCCTCATCACATTTATTGATACATTATTTTACAAAATGGTGAGGACTACTAAACAATCCTTTCTAAAACCTTCATTCCATACCTCAGACCTAAGTACTCGCTATATTCTCGCCTCCCGAGAAAAATGGAACAAAAAGGAAAAGGGTGAGCTCAACTAGCTCCGATAAAGAATATTATGACTAAGATAATATACAACAAATTATCGTTAGTCTTCAACAGGAAAAATCTAATAGAATACAATAGACAACAAATTTTAAATCAATATTCGCAGTGAAATAATAATTCATTAGAAGAGTTAAGTAGAGAATGCAAACTACTATCTTCTATGTATGAATTTAAAAGTTCATCGCTCATCTTTTATCCTGTAACATCAATCAATATACATCTGGAATCAAATATTCATCTTTGCACTTTCTGAGCCAAAGATATTCATCGATTAGTCATGTTCATTTAAACACTGCTCATCTTTGCACTACGGGCCAAAGATATTCTTCGAAATCATTCATCTTTGCACTATCGGCCAAAGATATTCTTAAGAAATCATTCATCTTTGCACTCTGACAGCCAAAGATATTCCATAATATCATCATTTAAGGTGAGGATGATGAAAATATTTTTTTAAAGAAACGAATCCAGTGAAACAAAATGACAAGGATTAAGGATTAAGGATTCGTACTTGGTTTTATCCACGTCCAAAAATACCTCAAAAATAATCATAGTGGTGTAAAATTCAAGAATGATCAAAACATGGATACAATCAGAGTTAGTATCCAGAATAGATGTTTTTGACGAAAAGAAGAAATTTTATTTTTCGGTGAATAGTACCTTATACGTGAATAGTGCCGTATACGTGAATAGTAACTCCGACACCAAAAGATAGAAATTCCACAAAAACATCTTCACGCTTCATGAATAGTACTTATGAATAGTAACTCGTGAATAGTAACTCATGAATAGTAACTCGTGAATAAGAACTCGCTTGAATAGTAACTTCGTGAATAATAACTCATGAATAGTAACCCATGAATAGTAACCCAGACATGAAAAAGTTCCAAATTTGATAAAAACTTGGATCAACATTTCAAATAATGATATTGAAGAAATAATATCATTACTGAAAAAAATAATATCCCTTTACCTCGAAAGATCGAGATTTCTAGCTAGAATCTAAGGTATAGTCTTTGAAGGGAACTTGCACCGCCTAGCAATACTCAAAGTATACTCAAAATACTCACAAGAATACGCTTCGATAATATAGAGAGAAAAACTTTAGTTTCGGTATGATTTTTAATTCTAACCTAAGCACCCTATTTATAGGAAAATCTTTAGAAACACCAAAGCGTAAAATTTAATAAAATAATAATATTTCTTAAAATATTCAAGCCCACCTTAGAAATCTGATTTCAGATCATTTATAACACATGTGAGCCACTCAATTACAACAAAAAACGTTTTCTTACAAAAATATTTTAAACTCCCTAAAATCAATTATTTGAACTTGAACTTCAATAATTCATAATAAATAGCCCTTTCATCAGAAAATTCGAATCTCGCGAGTTTTTATAGGAATTTCAATTCTCTACAACTTTGCAGAAGAAAGTTTTTCCAAATTCCAAATAGAAATTGACCGAAATCCACAAACGGTCGATTTTACGGTATAATCAAATTTCGATCGATAAATGGGGTCCACCGGCATGTTTAACATGTTTTAAACATTTATTGCAACAAAATACTCTTCCTCCTCATATACTCATATATCCCACATTCGTTGTAAAAATATCACCATTATTATATTATTAAAATATAATAATATATTTAAATGAATTATTTTATCGAGAGAAAGATAAAATATTAATTTTCAACAATTGTCATTTTAAAAATTTTCTCATCTATATCCACATAAAATCGTTATTTTCCTCATCATATAAATCAATAATTAATTATTCACAAATAATATTACGAGAATCACATATTGACAACCGTGCGGTTCCTCAGAAAGAGTGGGCTTTCCAATAAGAATTTCTACTTATTGGCGCGCAATTAGGTGACAAAACCTCTCCTTAGACAGAACTTTCTAGACATTGCCAGTAATGTTATTTAATAATATTATTCAGATAATATGAATTATTGCTTCGATAATGAAAATACTTGTGTAATGACAATTATTGAAACAACAAAATATAAAATATCAACGCAGACAATTATTAACTCAATAAAATAACGAAGCAATAATTCTTTAACCATTATTGAGTAGTGCCTTCTTACGTAAGAATCAATAATTGGTGCAATACCGTAGTGCTTCTTGTTCAACAACGCCGTATTAGTGTGTTTTAACCAAAGTATTCCAACAATATAATTTGGAATAATCATACCGTTATTTAAAAAACAACTTATATTTGTCGTTTTCTTCATCCAATCGCTTTCAGTTATGGGGCCCACATGGGTCATGGTGCGCCAGTCGTATTTAATATTCCCAAACGATGCAATATTCCACGTCAAACGAATATTCCCAATGATAATGAATATTTTATAACCACTTGCTTATTTTGAAATATTTGCGTATTTAACCCTTAACTATCCACATTAATCAAATCAACCCTTACTATTTCAAAATAATAAATAAAGGAAATTCCTTTTTATTTAAAAATTTCGGGGTCTTACAACTGTCATCTCAAGCCATAAAGCTATTCGTTTATTGAAAAATCGATGTCAAGCTTTCTTAGATCATCTCACGGATCTAAACAAAAATACGTCAGTTTTGAATGATATTTCTATTGTTAATGAATTTCCTGATGTATTCCCTAAATAACTTCCTGGCCTACCCCCAGAGCATGAAATTGAATTTTGTATCGACCTTGAACTCGGTACAAAACCTATTTCCAAAGCCCCATATCGAATGACTCCTATTGAACTTTAGGAGTTAAAGACCCAACTACAGAATTGTTAGACATCGGTTTCATTCGTCTGGTACGACGCCTTCTTGGGGTGCTCTTGTTACATTCGTGAAAAAGAAAGACGGGAGTATGCGACTTTGTATTGATTATCGGGAGTTGAATCATGTCACCATCAAAATAGTACCCATTACCCACGTATTGATGACCTGTTTGACCCGATTGCAAAGCGCCAAATTCTTTTCAAAGATTGATCTTCGTTCCGGATATCACCAATTGAAGATTAGAACCGATGACATTCCAAAGACTGGCTTTAATCCCTAATGCGGGCATTATGAATTCCTAGTCATGTCTTTTGGATTGACTAATGCTCCTGCTGCCTTCATGGATATGATGAACCAAGTATTCGAGGAATATTTGGATCACTTTGTGGTCGTCTTTATTGATGACATCCTTATTTATTCCAAAATCTGTGAAGATCACGAGCAACACTTGAGGCTGATACTTCAAAAGCTTCGTGAATATAAGTTTTATGCCAAGTTGAAGAAATGCGAGTTCTGACTTTAAGAAGTAGCATTCCTTGGGCACGTGGTGTCAAGTCATAGAATATCTGTTGACCCAGCAAAGATTGAAGCTATTCAAAGCTAGGAGCAACCTAAATCAGTGACCGAAGTACGTAGCTTTCTCGGCTTAGCTGGTTATTATCGGAGATTTATAAAAGGGTTTTCTCGAATCGCTACTCCCTTAACTCAGTTAACTCGGAAAGATACAAAATTTGGTTGGAACGAGGAATGTGAGAAGAGTTTTCAAGAACTTCGAGAGAGACTCATTTCAAAGACTGTTACGACCATACCATCCGGCTCGGAGGATTTGTCATCTCTGATGATGCTTCCGGCAAAGGGTTAGGATGTGTTCTCATGCAACATGGGAAAGTCATAGCCTATGCTTCTCGACAACTCAAAGAATATGAGAGGAATTATCCTACTCAT
Organism: Panax quinquefolius; assembly: GCA_020205615.1. Taxonomy (NCBI): domain Eukaryota; kingdom Viridiplantae; phylum Streptophyta; class Magnoliopsida; order Apiales; family Araliaceae; genus Panax; species Panax quinquefolius. Next base: position 25,284,233 of record CM035154.1, read on the forward strand.
GATCTAGAGTTGGCAGCTGTTGTTTTTACACTAAAGATTTGGAGGCATTACTTGTATGGAGAGAAAGTGGAGATCTTTACGGATCATAAAAGCCTCAAATATTTCTTCACTCAAAAGGAACTGAACATGCGACAACGACGTTTGCTTGAACTATTGAAAGATTATGATCATACCATCCAATACCATCCTGGAAAAGAAAACGTGGTAGGCGGCGCATTGAGTAGAAGATCATATCTTGCAATGCAGTGCGATATTGTCAACGCAGAGGCCCATTTTGTATGACTTGCAAAGGATGGAGATAGAGATAAAGACTCGAGGACCCACGTGATGATGGCGAATATCTGAGTAGAACCGACTTTAATCGATAAAGTTAAAGGCTGCTTTCGAAGCTACGGACACGGAGGCGATGCGTTATGAGGAAGAAATACGTGAAGGTCTTTATCGGAAAGCAAGAATTGATGAAGAAGGAATACTTCGAGTCAACTCCAGACTTTATGTTCCTAACGATCCTGAGTTAAAGTATAAAATCATTATGGAGGCGCATAACACACCGTTTGCAATCCATCTTGGGAGTACCAAAATGTATCATGATCTTCGACATACATTTTGGTGGGGCAATATGAAGAGAGAGATAACGCTGTTTATCTCAAGGTGTTTAACTTGTCAACGAGTCAAGGCAGAATATCAAGTACCAAAAGGTCCATTGCAACCACTTGAAATTCCAGAATGAAAGTGGGAGCACATTACCATGGATTTCGTTACTGGTCTTCCCAAGGTTTTTCAAGGCATAGATGCAATTTGGGTCATTGTTGATAGATTGACCAAGTCTGCTCATTTCTTACAAATACGAGAAACTTATACACTTGAACGTCTTGCTCGGATGTACATAAACGAGATTGTAAGACTGCATGGTATGCCAGTATCCATAGTTTCTGATCGAGACCCAAGATTCACTTCACGATTTTGGGTTAGTTTACAAAAAGCTATGTGCACAGATTTACGATTTAGTTCGGCATATCATCCTCAGATGGACGGATAATCAGAGAGGACTATTCAAACTCTTGAAGATTTATTAAGACTCTATGTCCTTGACTTCAAGGAAAGTTGGGACAAGTTCTTACCATTGGTAGAGTTTTCTTACAACAACAGTTATCAAACAAGTATTGGCATGGCTCCATTCGAGGCGTTGTATGGAAGAAAATGTCATTCTCCAGTATGTTGGGATGAGGTGGGTGAAGCAACGTTGTTGGGACCGGAGTTGGTACGTATGACTACGGAAAAGATTCAAACGATCCGACAACGTATATAAACCTCACAAGACCAACAAAAGAGTTATGTTGATCTTCATCGAAAAGACGTAAAATTTGATATTGGAGATCATGTGTTGTTACGTGTTGCTCCATGGAAAGGAGTTATGAGATTTGGAAAGAGAGGAAAGCTCAATCCTCGATTCATTGGCCCATTTTATTCCTCGATCGAGTAGGGATCAGAGCTTTATAGACTCGCTTTCTGGTAAGTATGTCTCATATTCATAATGTTTTCATATATCCATATTACGTAAATATATGAAAGACCCGAACCACATTATTGAGTTAGAAGCTCGGGCCGAAATAGCGGAAGATTTAACGTATGAAGAGGTTCTGTTCAAATCTTGGATAAGAAGGAACATATTCTACGCTCGAGGTTATATCTCTAATCAAAGTTTTATGGAGGAACCACGATGTTGAGGAAATGACACGGGAGTTAGAATCAAATGAAATCAAGGTATCCTTACCTCTTCGACATACCAGTGTACGTACTCCTAATTTCGAGGGCGAAAATTTCATAAGAAGGGGAGATTGTAAGACCTCAGACTTTTATGAATAAAGATGGATTTTCTATAATTATCATTTTGAATATTATGGAATGAATTTGATATAATATTATAGTTTTGGGTAATAGTTATAAATTTTGCAAAAATCGTGAAGTTGTTATATAATATTCGATTGGTGGAAATATTAGTTTTAACAGGAATATTAAATGCAAAGACAATCATTGGTGGACCCCACAACGGAATTATTATCGGATTAAGAAAACGACAAAAATATTTTATGAAAATAACGGAGGAAGTTTTATCGTTAACAGTTGAAACACCCGGTGTTAAAAGTACAAGAATACGCGTGGTTACATAGTAGCACACAGTATTGATTATTGATGCTTACGTGAGAAGTCACTCAGTTTTGTTCAATTATTTCTTCAGTAATTATTGCATAGTATCTCACGTTAATTGATTCAATTGTTGTCGATATTTATATATTATTAAATCAATAATTGAGACGACGAATTTATTAATATTATTATTTGCAATATTAACGATGTCTAGAAGTTCTGCCAAAGAGAGGTTTGGTCACATCCTGTCTGTGCGTTTACGCATGACCTGATTTTGTTATTTATTATTTTGTTGGAACATCCTGTCGGTGTAAATTTTGCCTGAGTTGGTTCCGTTATTTATTATTCTGTTGGAATATCTTGTCTCTACGTTTACGCATGACCTGGTTCCGTTATTTATTATTCTATTAGAATAACACCGTGCTGTCTTGATCTATCGCGTACACGGTGATTTCTTTTGTTATTCCATTCTTTATTATACTCAGTTGGTTAAAGTTTTGACTTCTATACTCCTTGAAATTAGTAGAATATCCCTGATATTTGCACTTCATCCAGTATCTTTTCATGAAAATATTTTTCTGAGCATTCTTGAATTTTACTCTATAAAGAAGTATTATGTTGACAATTTGGACGTTATTAGTTCCTGGATAAATTAATTCTTGAACTTGTTTTATTGAATTCTTATATCATTGTCATCATCCTTATGTTTATATTATGTTAAAAGTCATCTGTGGCACAGAAGTGCGTAGATGGACTTGGTATGATTATGACCGAGGATTAATCGGTATAATCATGGCCAGTAATGTTACAAATAATGTGGTAAAAAGTCATCATTGGCCGTAGTGCATTGATGGACGATTGTTAGCATGATCATGACCATTAATGAATACACGAATATCCTTGGCCGTGAGTCATGGATAATTTATGGTTGTGATACTTAATGAATATCCTTGGTAGTAGTCTTGAGGATGATGTGGATTATTTATTAAGTTGAGTCCCAGCGATAAAAGTGATGAAAAACCTTTTAAATCATAAAAGATAATAGATTTTATTCTCTACTTGACTCTTTTAATGGATTGCTTGTTCCGCTGCAGTTAAACTTGATGTTTATTATATTGTATTAGTTTAACACTGTTGAAGGCTAACGATAATTTATTATGTATTAATTTAGTCATAATATTTCTTACTGGGTTAGTTGAGCTCACCCTTTTACTTTCATTTTTCTCTTCAAGAAATGAGAACGAAGTAGGGACTAGTCGGGGAACGGAGTGACGGTCCAGATAATAGCATTAGTAGTCCTCACTATTCTGTTAAATAGTGTGATAATAAATGTAATGAGGACTCAATTGAGTGTAGATATTGTCTAGATGACAATATTTGTATTAAAACTCTCAACTATGTTTTGTCGTATTTTTACACGATGTTTGTATAATTAAGTTGTATTTGTATTTTGTACCATGTATCTGACGACTCAAGATGGATGATGTATACCTATTTTTGAGGGTGTCACAGTCATAATCGGGTTTTCTTTATTCTTCGCCTTTCGATTGGATTTTCTGTTTTGGGTCAAATCTGATTCACCATCTTTACTCTCGAAATTTTAATAGCGAAAAAAATAGTTTATCAGTCATGAAAATTAACAATCAGAAGTCGACAACCTCCGATTAAACCAATAAACATACTGATAATTTAAATACATATGATTACCTCCAAATTTGGAAATCAATACCTCAAAAAGTAGAAAAAAATTGTGCCTCTTGAAACAAAGAGCCCGTGATTTTTTAGTGATTTTGATGTGATTTTTGGAATAATATAGAAGGTGATGGAAAGAGAGAGAAAATAAAAGGTTTGGGGAACAGGGAGCAAATGTTGAGACTTGAGATTCTGAACACGATGACATTAGCTGTAAAGAGTTCAGGATAATATGGTAAAATATTATTATTAATATATTTAAAAAAAAATAATTATCAAACAATATTTTTTCATTCAAATACAATTCTATTCAGATGTTCTATATTATCAGATGTCTAAACTGTTCAGATCTTAATATTCAGTTTTATCAAACACCACATAATTTTTTTTTTTGTAGTATTTAAAATTAATTTATGAAATTTATTTAAATCCCTTCAAGTTTAATTCGTTCATTAATCTGTTATTTTAAATTTATTAATTTACATATCTATCCGGACTTTATATCTATAAAAAAAATTTCAACAAATACAGCTGACTATGCTTTTCCGTATATAAATCCGCCCCTGATCCATAACCAAGTCTTCTACTAGAAAATGACCATTGACCCATGCACTAAAAAGTCTAAACACCTTTCTAAGACTTAAAATGTGCATTTGTCAACACACTAGCTGTTTCCGGCGTACATTCTTGAAGAACATAAAATTAATAAACATTTTAATTTCTACTACTGGCCTAACAAATTACACACAGACAGACTCATTGCCTACATTAGTCCCACATAAATAAATGTCCACCTCTTTAATTACACGTAATAATATATGAAATTTGAAGCTAGCTAATCGGTGAAGGTCTTCAACCCTGATACGTATATATGGTGCCTCATATTCTTGAGCTGTTGAACAGAAACACACACCTTTATATTATATTTATTAGTTACCTAGCTCACACACGTACACTTCTTATGTGAAAATAAATAAATAAATAAAAATAAGTATTAAAAATAAGAATGACAATTTATCCGTCTCCGTAGTGATTTTCATGCCCCGCTTCGTCCCGAATGGAGATGATGATTTTGATTCTGATCGGGAATGAAATCAGGGATGAAGAATGGTCTACTGTTATTTATGAGGATAGATAGTTGATAATATTTGTTTCTCTTGTCCCAATTTCCGTCTCGTACCCGCGCCCGAATAATTATATATTAATTAAATAAATATTTATTCTATTATATTACATAATTAAAGTATATGTTTTTGTGTGTGTGTGTATATTGTTATTATTTGACTTTTATGATTATTATGTATGTGCTAAAATAAGATTAATTTTATGACTAAAATAGAATTTTTTTATTTAAAAAATTCACAAAATATTAATCTCCGTGGTGGTATAAATTTTTCGTGTAAATTTAAATTTTTCGTGAGAATGGGGATGATTATTAAGTAATAATCTCCGTAAAAAATGAAATGAATATGAATTTTTTTTACAAGACAGGATATTATTTGAGTTCCTCCTTGGGGGAATTGTCAATATTTCTTTTATTTATATATTTGAATGTCTTATAATCTATTTTAATAATTGTCTTAATTTAAAAGGAATGGGTTTAGACAATAAAAGAAATAATTAACTGTTTTCAATATTTATCACGAACAACTTTAAAATATATCTTTATAATCTGTTATAAATAAAAATCAAACTCTCCACTCCTATATTTAAACAAGCGAGTAAATCAGGTGGTCATGGGTAAAGTTGGATTCGGTTACCAATACAGTGCTAACACGCAAATATAGATCACTTTTCGACATGCGTGTTAATATTATATTACTTAATTGACAAAAATTAATTTCATACTAACCACACTCGATAAAGTTGAAGACCAACAATGTGGAAGAGTACTGAGGTTTGATTACAATTTTATAAGTACTACTATCATATTAGACAACGTTTTGAAACCTAGGTAGCTATCATTACATGTCAATTATTTATTTTGTTTTTATAGTCAACAATCAACATAGCTAAAAGAGTTTGAAAATTTTGATTTTTTCAGATCAGTTTGGTAAATTTCCATTGAGATGGTAATTAAGGTTGTTATGGTTTGATTTATTTGTTTATCTATTTTTGACCTTTATAAGCAAACTGCTACATTCTAAATAAATACAATACTAATGAAAGATAATTTAATCTTAAATAATTCTCCAAACGTTATTAATTTAACCTCTGAAATAATCTGTTACTTTGAAATACATCTTTAGGTTAAGTATTTGATATGGTATGATAGTGAGAGATGGTATTCTTCACAGCTGGTGGCCAACTTTGGTATAATTTACTCAAACAAATAAATAAATAAAAATAAAGATGTAGCATGCAGCATGCCATAAAAGAGTCAACATATTTTAATTTGGACTTTTTCCTTAAAATTGCTTTATTATAAATAATGTCTAGGATCTTACTGCTAAAATGCATTCTTAGTTGTTACTTTGATGTCACTATTGCGTGATGCTGACCCCGTTTTCAGTGTTAATCAAATGTTTGCTTAATTTGTTAGTATTATAAAACAAGATAAATATTTTCTTTGTTGATTATAAAATAAGATTAATATTTTCTTTGTTAATTTGTTAGTATGAACATAATTAATTATAAATCATTTTACACATTTATGATGTGCATTGCATCTGCATACCTATCTAATGTATGAATTATTAGAGTTTCACATACACTAAATGGATAATCTGGACGTGCTGTATTCCCAAATATATGCCACATGACTAACTTAATTGTTTCTTTATGGTTCCTTAATTATTGCTATATTTGCATCTATCAATGTTTACTAACCGTTTCACGGCTAACGTTAATTGGAAGTACTATTTCAGTTAACAGATCTCTAACTGTTCATTTAATTAATCGATGATTGAGATTAATTTTGGCATGGACCCAACTGTAAGTCCTTCGTGCGACCGGTGCAAATCCTTCTTACGGCCACAAAAATGGCCTAAATGCCCTTAATTTGGAAATCGAATTCACCATGGTCGCACCTCCTTCATGAGGTCAGACAAAACGTGAGTTTGATTTCTAGCTTCAATTTGACTTAATTTTTAAGACATACATAATTAGGGCATACATTTTACTCCATACGAATCAATTGTCTAAACAACTATCCAATTTAGATCTGGAGAAAGAAGTTGTTTCGTCTAGATTTAAAGAAATCAGTTGTGAAGGAGAGTAATTTTTGGTAAGTGTTCTTCAATGGCCTTCATACCTGCTACAAAGATATTTATGTCTAGTTCTTATGAATCTCTTGCTAGTATAGATTGTACAAATGCATCTGAGTATGTTAATGATGCTGAAAGTAGTAAAGAGGTAATGATCCCTTATGTTGGTCAATTGTCCTCTAAGTTAGAAGAAGCTAAAATCTTTTATATATCTTGTGCACACAAAAAAAGGATTTGAGATTAGGATTAATACGAGTCGTAAACATGCTGGCAGTAATGATTTGTCGTCCGTGTTATATGTATGTAAAAAGTCGGTACACCAACTGTTGTAAATAGTTTAACAGATGATGAATGTGATAACGATAAAATAAGAAGACAAAGAGTCTCGATAGGAAAAACATTATGTAAAGCTAGAATGTATATTGTTCACAATAAAAAAGAAGACAATTGGCGTATTTTGACCATTGAGTTAGGTCACAATCATCAATGGGTGGCACCTACGGAAGTAGATTTAATTGAGACACATAGGAATATTACGCCGGTAGCAAGACAATTAATTGACACCTTAAATAAGACTGGTATCACTACAAGAAAATGATTTATCAGCGACCGCATGCGGTCGCTAATATTAATTGGTCGCACAAAGCCTTCGCGCCAACATTTTCTGCCAAATTTTGGGAGGCAAATTTGTACTAGTGATCGCTCGAAAGAACGCGATGCGGTCACGATATTGAATAGAATCAATTAAATTACTATTCGCGGATGTTTGATTATTATTACTACTATTAGCGATAGCATATCGCGGTCATTGATATTATTAATCATTTATTAGGCCTTTTTCTTGTAGTGTATTGGACCTAGTAAGATGATGAACGTTTTGAGCACAATGGGTGGAGGGATGCATAACGTAGATTTTAGTGGCATGGATGTTCATAATGTAGTTAGGAATTTAAGGCGTGACTCGGAGGATGAAAATGATGCACTTGTTGCAGTCACTTATTTGAAAAAATTTGAATCCGGCAGTGCGAGCAAATTCTTCTTTCGTGTCAAACTAGGCGAAGACAATCGCATAGTTTGTATTTTGTAGGTAGACGCCCAATCAATTGCCTATCAAATTCGCCACGATAGAAAGACATATGGTGATATGAATTCTCCCTCCTATCAAGATATTTATGTTTGGCGGAGTATACCCAGGTCGTTGCCCAAGGGAGCCAAAATAAGGAATCTGGCCTAGGGTTAGTAAAAGTAGTATGCATACACTTTGTAATCAATCTTATTTATTTATTAATAAAAGAATTATTTATTAAAGACATTTATTATCTACATGGTGTTGTTTTAATAATATGTGATAAACCCATAGTTTTAAGCAATGCTTTTAGAATCATGATGAGATCATGCTAATGAGATCTAAATTCTTAGATAGCTTAAAACTAAAATGTTCCCAATCAATGGATTACTAAAAAGGGGATTAGTGAATTCGGATAGATTGGTACGTATGTTGCTTGCTCATTGGATGAGGATGATTGATCTCATAATCATTTGTGTGGAGACACTAAAGCAAGTATGTAGGTGCTTATTAGAGAATAAGTTCATTGAACATGACTCGCTAAGGAATACCTATTGGAGTTTTACTTGCCTGTCAATAGGAATTCCTGTAGTGATAGTATTACAAATGATCCTTAGACTTGAGATCATCATAGTTTCTTATATATAATGAATTACACTTTGACTTATTCCTTAAGACTCTTAGAGTATATAAAAGGGTATGCTTGGGTGTAATAAGTTATATATGAAGATAATGAATGATCAATAAAGAATCTACCACTTCTAGTAAAGAAGAAGAAATGTTCTATGTGATTCGATAAATGACAACCCAGGAATCCTTGGCCAAGGTGGAATGAAATTAGAAAGTATTTTCTAATTTGCATTCATTAGGAGTTGTGCATTTAGGAATCAAAATACATATAATTAAATAAAATAAGACTTGACAGTAATTCCATATTTTTTATTTAATTGGGACATTGTATGGTGGAAGAATTGAATTGTACGGTAACTATTAACTCAAAGGTTCTTTTATGATTAATATTGAAATCTATATTATCTAAAAAGTCATTGATCGCTAGAGAGGTTTATCCCTATTGTAGAATAAATATTATTTATTTAAATAAATTAATTTTTCAATTTATTTATTTAAATAAGATTAGAATTATTCTAATTGATTTATTCACAACCGGTTTAATATGGAGAACCTAAAGCGTCACAATCGTAAAAAGAGAATAATTATTTAAGAAGTTAATGACATAATCGTAATAATATATTAAGTATATTTAATTTAATCTATGGTGATAGAATAAATTAAATAGCTTAATATTAATTATTTAATATTTTAAAATATTAAATATAAATTAATAAGAGGAGTCTTATTAATATTATTATAATTATTATTATTTTAATTTCTAAAAGAGTTTAGGAATTAATTTAATATAAGTACTCTCATTTATTCCTAATAGGATTAGGAGAAAAAATTAGTTAAAGGAGTTTAATTAATTATCCCTAATAAGATTAGGGAGACCATTTAATTAAAAGAGTTTAATTAAATAAATAATACATTATTTTAATTAAATAGGGTTACCTGATATCTTTATAAGAGGAGTCTTATATCAGATATACGCAATTCTAATAGTTGGAGAGTACGTCCCTTTTTTCTATAGAGATAGGAAAAACTAGAGTTTGAGTCAATACACCATTCTTCTTGAAAATTGTTCTTCCTTGGTGGATCACCTCTAGAGGCCATACACTTGGGTGGCTAACAATATTGATCAAAGGAAGGAATCTACCCGGAGATTCAAGAAGATAGCGGAGAAGTAGGAGGTGAGCTCGTACCTGTGGAAACTCGTATCTACAAGGGTATGATTCCATAACTTCTTGTTCATTGTTTTAATTAATAATATGCATAAAGGATGATCCGGGTAATTGGTTTGTGAAAAAATTTTAAAATCTAATTTTATTTTGCTTCCGCTATTTTTGTAATTTGATTGCTACTTTGATTTTCACAAAACCTAACAGTTAGGCCTTCCAAACAGAAAATGCTCGTATAACTAAATTTGTAACAATGTCACATACAACCATTGACATATTTACTCCCTTTTCTAGAAGCTGAGTACAAACCCCAATATAAATATGCCAAACATGCAAGACCTCATGCATACATGACAGTCTTATTTGAATAACATATAAAGTATATGTACCTAGGGTGTACAGTATTTCTTGACCTAGAGGAAATAAAATCTTCACACATATCCAAAGAAGGTATGCCTTTGTATAACACCCAACCTCATTCCTACTTGCATTTTCTAGGAACTTAGAGAAATTTTCGTGCAACCAAATTAGAGAAATACCACGTATTTTTTAACCTATTTCCATTCCCCAGCATCGTCCTTCCCAAAACATTCCGTGAAATATCTAAATGAGGCATTAAATACGGGACAAGTTAAGGGTTTTCCTAATACTAGTAATTGCAAAATAAAACGGTCGAACATCCTTCAATGTGATTGTTATTTCTCCACACTTCATATGAAAAGGTATTGGTCTTCGGATGCCATCTTTCAATTAGGGTAGACATAAGACTAACATCAATTTTGGTAACTATTGTCGGATGGCTAAACACCCCAAACCCCGACGCCTTTAAAAGTTTTTTTTAAGTATTGTTAGTTCCCATTTATCATATATAATTGCAGTTTGTTTAGGTCGATGATAGTGTTCCTCTATTGTGATGCCCCCGAAATAGGTCCACACAACCCATTTTGAGTCGCCAAAATACATAGTACAGAATCCAAATACAAAATTTATTTATACAACAATCGTGCAAAATACGACAACACGTAAGCTGTGAGTTTGAATACAAATATTGCACCGTATATAATAAGACAATATCCATACTCAAATTAAGTCTTCATTACAATAATTATTTGTAAGACCCTAATTTTTTTTAATAAAGATGATTTTTTTATAAATATCATTTTTAAATATTATGGAATAAATTTGATATAATGTTATAGTTGTGGGTAATATTTATAAATTTTGCAAAGTACGCAAGTTGTTATATAATATTTGATTGGTCAAGGAATATTCGTTTTAACAGGGAATATTCGTACGACGACACAATCATTGGTGGACCCCACAATGAAATTATTGTAGAATTGAGAAAACGACAAAAATATTTTATGAAAATAACGGCGAAAGTTTTACCGTTAACTGTTGAAACACCCGGTGTTAAAACAAATGCGATAATCTGGCGTGGTTGCATAAGAGCACCTGGTATTAATTATTGATGCTTACGTGAGAAGTCACTCAGTTTTGTTCAATTATTGCTTCTGTAATTATTGCATAGTATCTCACGTTATTTGATTCAATTATTGTCGATATTTTATATATTATTAAATCAATAATTGAGATGACAGAGTTATTAATATTATTATTTGCAATATTAACGATGTTTAGAATTTCTGCCAAGGAGAGGTTTGGTCACCTAATTGTGCGCTAATAGGGAGAAATCCTTATTGAAAATCCTCCTCTTTCTTGGGAACGACATGGTCGATTAATATTGTGAATTATAATAATGATGATAAATGTTGTTAAAAATATTGAGGAGATTTTTATGTAGTATTTATTGGACCCACGATTACCCATTTTCAAAATAATCGGTAGAAAATTTTTCAGTATATTTTTGGTGGGTCCACATTTGGGGGCCACATGTGACTTTGAAAACTGAATTGAAAATGGGGTGGGGGGAGGAAAACGTATAAGGAAGGGAATATATATTATATGTATATATATATTAAACATATGGTTATATATATATATATATATATTATTTTAGTTTTTGTTTTTTTCTTGATTTTGGTTGAAATTCAGTTGCCTGCGTTGTTAGTAAGTCATCCGTGATTCTCAGAAAACCTTCGCCCGTGAACTTCGTCCGAATATTTACTGTTGGTCTGTGATATTTTCTTAAACAGTGCCCTTTAATTCTCCTATAAATAGGATGCTTAGTTAGAATTAAAATCACACCAGAAATTTCAGAGAATTCTCTTCTATAATCTTGAGCGTATTTCTTTAGAGTTTTAAGAAGTTTTGAGCGTAGTGAAAATTTTCTTCAAGAATATCCTCGCCCTACCAGTCGGAATACTCTTCTTTTAAGGTAAGGGGTATTATTTTTTTCGTATTCATGAAGAGAACTTCTGTTATTCCATTCTTTATTATTTTGTTGGAATAACTTGTATACGCGGATTACCCTATACTTGGTGAAATTCTTCTGTTATTCCATTCTTTATTATTATGTTGGAATAACCTGTCTATGCGAAGTACCGCATACATGGTGAAATTCTTCTATTATTCCATTCTTTATTATTCTGTTGGAACATCCACGCCTATGCGTTTACGCATGACACGGTTCTTATTTATTATTACATTGGAACATCCCAGCCGGTCTAAATTTACTTTGACACGTTCCGTTATTTATTATTCTGTTGGTGCGTTTATGCATGACCTGGTTCCGTTATTTATTATTCTGGTGGAATAACCTGTCTGTGCGGTCTATCACATGCCTGGTGATTTCTTTTGTTATTTCATTCTTTATTATACTCAGTTGGTTAAGGTTTTGACTTTTATACTCCATGAAATTAGTGGAATATCCTTGATATTTGCTTTTTATCCAGTATCTTTTCATGGAAATATTCTTCTGAGCATTCTTGAGTTTTACCCCACAAAGCAATATCATGTTGACAATTTGGACGTTATTGGTTCCTGAATAAATTAATTCTTGAACTTGTTTTATTGAATTCTTATATCATTGTCATCATCCTCATGTTTATATTATGTTGAAAGTCATCTGTGGCCTGTAGTGCATAGATGGACTTGGTATGATTATGACCAGGGATTATTCGGTATAATCATGATCGTAATGTTACAAATGATGTGGTAAAAGTTTTCATTGGCCTGTAGTGCATTGATGGACAGTTATTGGCATGATAATGACCATTGATGAATACACAAATATCCTTGGCCCGTAGTACATGGATAATTTGTGGTCGTGACCCTAATGAATATCCTTGGTAGTAGTGCGGGGATGATGTGGATTATTTATTAAAATTTGAGTCTCAAATGATAAAAGTGATGAAAAACCTTTTTAAATCATAAAAGATAGTAGATTTTATTCTCTACTTGACTCTTTTAATGGATTACTTGTTCCGCTGCAGTTAAACTTGATGTTTGTTATATTTTATCAGTTTAACACTATTGAAGGCTAACGATAATTTATTTTGCATTATCTTAGTCATAATGTTTCTTACTGGGCTAGTTGAGCTCACCTTTTTGCTTTCATTGTTCTCTTCAGGAAATGAGAACGTAGCAGGGACTAGTCAGGGAATGGAGTGACGGTCCAGACGATAGTATTAGTAGTCTTCACTATTCTGTTAAATAGTGTGACAATAAATGTAATGAGGACTTATTCTAAGTGTGGATATTGTCTAGAAGATAATATTTGTATTAAAACTCACAGCTCTTATTTTATATTAAAGATTGTATTTGTATTCTGTACCATGTATTTGGCGACTTAGAATAGGTGATGTATACTTATTTTGGGGGCGTCACATTATCACACTATTTTACAACATAATGAAGACTTCTATAGTGACTATCTTGGACCTTCACTCCATTCCCCGACTAGTCTTAGCTATATTCTCATTTCTTTAAGAGAACAATGAAAGAAAGGGTGAACTCAACTAGCCCAGTGAAGAATATTATGACTAAGATAATGTAGAATATGTTGGGAATTGCATATTCAATTTTGATGTTGAAAGTAAATAAACATGCTTATATGTAAAGTCCTTCAAAGAACATATGTACAAGGACTTAGGTGATAGATCAAACTTGTTAGGTTGATCTATGCTTTATGTTTATCATTCTATAAATGAATATATAGAAGAAAAGATCAAAGTTGTTAGGTTGATCTACTTTGAGATGTAATAGATAGGCATCAACTGAATCGTAGTCTGTCGAGCTAGCCGAGGGATTACAGAACCCAAGGTAGAATCGTAGCGTATCGAAAACATTGCTACAGAATCGTAGTCTGCTTTGGAGGGCCTCACTTAGAATTGTAGAATTGGCCCAAACGCCTGTCGAGCCAAGTCAAGAATCGTAGTCTGCTCTCGGAAGCGTAGAGTCTGTAAAAACAAGCAAGTCAAGGATCTTAGTCTACCAGTCTTAAGAGAAATCGTAGTGTTCTCCTCTATCAGTCCGAATCAAGCACGAATGTGACAAGACACCACGATCATGATCGTAGTGTATTTCATGTCAGCATCAAAAGCATCAAGCCTTGTCCATTAGCTGAAGAATAAAATACTATAAATAAAGAATGAATTATAGACGTTGAGACTTTTGGGAATCCCAATGCTCATCCTTAGTATGTATCGAAGAAGCGTATTGAAGAAGCTAAGGAAAAGGACTGCATGTCTGCTGAAATAGTTTTTTTCAAGTGTTAGGTGAGATAGCAGTCTGCCATGTCAGTGAGTCAGACGGCTAAACAAAAAATTTCTAGGAAGTCACCATTAGTGCTCAGAAATGTCTGATGCATTTAATGCTACAACGGACGCCTTCAAACGGACACATTTCAAAGGCTCCTTTATATACAAATCATCAGACACAGATGCAAAAATAAGCAAGTACACAACAATAAAGCTGAAGAACACTCAACGCTCAACTCTACGATCAAGAAAGAAAGCTTGCTTAGCTATTCAGTTCTTTCGAACATATGCTTAACAGCAACTGAGTAGCACTACCTAAGAACTCAACTCTCATTAAGTGTATTCCAAGTTTGCTGGACTTGAAGAGTTCTAAGTGAACTAAGAAGTTCCAAGACTGCTAGTCTTGAAGAAATCTAAGTGATTCAAAGTTTGTAAAGATATCCTTAGTGGATTTCCTACTCGAGGAGTAGAAGACTAGACTAGGAGCTTTGAGTGCTCTGAACCACTTAAAAATGCTGATATTTTTTATTCTTGCTATAACTGTTATATCTGTTATAACTTCTTATCTCCTATTAACTTGGTTTATCTTAAAAGGGAACAAACAAATCTTATATTCCAATTTGGTTAATTTATTAACAAATCTGACAAGTATTTTTGAAAAAGAAAATATTTAAAATATCTATTCAACCCCCTCTTCTAGATAATTATTGTGCCTCTAGGAACTAATAATTGGTATCAGATTAGGTTCTCTTAATCAGTTTACAAAGATTGAGTAGATCCAATGGCACATCTGATAAGCGAATCCAAGACCGGAAGAGGCAGTAAGCCACCAATGTGCAACAAAGATAAATTTGCAAACTGAAAAGTTCGTATGCAAACCTACATGGACTCAATAGATGAAGAGCTATATGAAACTGTTATTAATGGGCCCTATATTCCAATAAAGCTTACACCAACTCCAGACGATCCAAACAGAGTTCAAATCAAGGTCAAAACAGAATGGACTAACAATGAGAAGAAAGCTGTCCAACTCGATAAAAAGGCTAAAAACATTTTATTCCAGTCTTTAGAAGATGATCTGTTCGAAAATGTGGTCAATAGCAAAACTGCCAAGGATGTTTGGGAAACACTGCTTATTATGCACGAAGGAACTGAAGAAGTCAGAGAAAACAAGTAATCTCTTCTAACTTAATAATATGAAATGTTCGCCCATGTTCCAGGAGAAAACGTCACTTCCACTTATGAAAAATTCAATGTTCTGCTCAACTCTCTTCGAGCTTTTGGAAAGATCTATCCAAACAAAGATCTGATTATACAATTCATGAGAACTTTACCAAGCAAGTGGGATGCCTAAACCACTGGAATCATAGAATCAAAGAATCTCCATGAAATGACTGTTCAACAACTCTATGGAAACCTTCTTACCTACGAACTAGAGCTGACCCAAAGGGAAGAGACTCTATCTGAAGGAAGAAAGAAAGACAAAGGAGTTGCTCTTAAAGCAATAGAAACCATCTCCAAAGCTCATGCTGAAAATGATTCTGACTCTGAGGAAGATGGTGAAGAGGATATTGCAATGCTGGTAAGAAGACTCAAGGGGTTCATGCGTAATGCCAGAAGCAGCAGATGTTGGTCGATTTCGCAATCAATGAATACATCCAAGTATACACGGTCAACAAGTAATAAAGTGATAAGAAAAGTATCGTTCCCATGAGGAATTATTTAATAAAAATTACCAATTACTAACTCTTAACCAAATCAATTTTATTTAAACAATCGCAAATTGTGATTAAGATAATTAATTCAAATAAATAAAGATTAAGACTCAAATAAATAAAGATTAAGACTCAACGACTGAATTCAAATAAATAAAGATTAAGACTTCAATATCCCCAATTATGAACTATAAATCAATTATCCAATTATCCCAATTATTATGCCTACTGAATTGTTACAGGAATTCTCAAATGTCAAAAGTCCTTTTCCAAGTGATCAAATGACTTCTATTTAATCCAGATTAATCTTGTTATATTCCTATGCAAAACAATTGAATTAAACTCCTTCAATTCCAATTCCTTGTGTGTTACATGCGGTGAACAGATATTTCCATTCAATTCACGAACCTAATTATCCGCCATGCAAATAACTAAGTCACATGTTATCATGCCTAGTTCTAACCCTAGAATTTCTCTTTCAATTCCTTCTAGAGTAACAAGATAATTATTGATCAGATAATTAATCAATGGGCTCAAGACAAGATAAACAATTCAATTTGACACAAATAATTGGAATACATTGAATAACTAATTTATAGACATAAAAGGTTCAATTGAAATCTTAATAAAAGAGTTAGTTCATAATTAATGAATTAAAACCAAGAATCCACAACTGAATAGATATTAAAAGATAAAAGTATGATAAGAGAAGAGAATAGAATCATTGTCAAGAAAATCGATGCTCCCTCTTGCTTCTCGCTTCTTGATCTTCAGTGTTCTTCAATTTGCTTCAATCTCTAATGGCTAATTAAGAACTAGGGTTTATATTTTAATCTAATGGAGTATTTTATCTAGTCTAATCTATGTAATCTCCCTTTATTTTATGCCTTACATCATGTATTTATAGGTTACAAGTCCAATTTTTTAGCTTAGGAAAAAACCCAATCCAATTTGGAGTCAAAAAAGTGTTAAAATTTACCCCAAAAACGCGTCCAAGCCTCACCAAACTCTTCCCCGGCTCCCCGGCGCTGGGCATGGCACTAGAACACTGCCCCCTAGCGCCCCGACGCTGGGCATAGGCATGAAATGGGTGCCCCGGCGCTGGGGCCTTTTCTGGAAATTTTCTACTCCGACGTCTTTTGGGAAAATGGCCATAACTTCTTCGTCCGAACTCCGATTTTGATGATTCAAGATGTTCCGGAAAGAGGAGACGTAGATCTACAACTTTCATTCTTTAAGTTTTTCAAAATAAGGTCTGGAGCAATATGAATAAAAATTTTGCAATATGACCCCAACTTTTATGAATAAAAATGAATTTTCTATAAATATCAATTTTGAATATTATGGAATAAATTTGATATAATATTATAGTTATGGATAATATTTATAAATTTTGCAAAGAACGCAAGTTGTTATATAATATTCGATTGGTCAGGGAATATTCGTACGACGGCACAATTATTGGTGGACCCCACAACAGAATTATTATCGGATTGAGAAAACGACAAAAATATTTTTATAAAAATAATGGCGAAAGTTTTACCGTTGATACTGTTGAACTACTCGATAGTAAAAGTACAGTAATACGCGTGGTTACATAGTAGCACACGATATTGATTATTAATGCTTATGTAAGAAGTCACTCACTTTGATTCAATTATTGTCGATATTTTATATTTTATTAAATCAATAATTGAGACGACGAAGTTGTTAATATTATTATTTGCATTATTAACGATGTCTAGAAGTTCTGCCAAGGAGAGGTTTGGTCACCTAATTGCACGCCAATAGGGAGAAATCCTTATTGGAAAGCCTCCTCTTTCCTGGGAACGACCTGGTTGATTAATAGTGTGAATAATAATAATGAAGATGAAGTTTTGTTTTATTCGTATTATTAACGTAATAAAACAGAAAAACTTTTTATATAAAACATAATACTTTTATAAAAGTTATTCGTTTTATTAGGCTAATAGTAAAATCATTTTATATAAAATGTAATACTTTTATAAAGTTATCTATTTTATTAGACAATAATTAGAATATATTATATTTTATTATGCATAGTGTTTTGCATAAAGGCTCTGCATAGTGTTTGCATAGTAAAATCTTTTTAAAAGTTATTCGTTTTATTAGATTATAAATAGAATATATTATATTTTATTTAAAAGATTTTGCTTTAAATATGGACCGCCTAGATTAAAGTAAATCAATCTGACCGTTCATGGATTGGTTACTTATTCATTCCATTCTTCTATAAATAGAAGCTCATTCCTTCATTATTTCTTACGAATTCACTGAAACTTTAGAGAGAGAAACTATAGAGAGAAAGAAGAAAAGTATTCTGCTACTTCACTACTCCGATATCAAGTTTCTTTTACGGTAAGAGTATTATTTCTTTTGTATTCATGAAGAGAACTTCTATTATTCCTCTTTATTATTACTCGTTGGAATAACTCAGATATCGCCAATGCTATCCTATACTTGGTGAAATTCTTCTGTATTCCATTCTTTATTATTCTGTTGGAATATCCTGTTTGTGCTTATGCCAGACCTGGTTTCGTTTTTATTATTCTGTTGGAACATCCTGTTGGTGTGAATTTCACCTGACCTGGTTCCGTGATTTAGTATTCTGTTGGAATAACCTGTCTATGCGAAGTACCACATGCATGGTGATTTCTGTTTTTATTCCATTCTTTATTATTCTATTGGAATATCCTCGCTTGGCAAGCGTATTACGCTTTGACACGGTTCCGTTATTTATTATTACGATGGAATAACTTTGTCATGCTAAGTACCGCGCATGCATGGTGATTTCTTTTGTTATTCCATTCTTTATTATACTCAGTTGGTTAAAGTTTTGACTTCTACACTCCATGAAATTAGTGGAATATTCTTGATATTTGCGCTTCATCCAGTATCTTTTCATGGAAATATTCTTCTGAGCAATCTTGAATTTTACTTTACAAAGAAGTATCATGTTGACAATTTGAACGTTATTAGTTCTGAATAAATTAATTCTTGAACTTTTTTATTGAATTCTTATATCATTGTCATCATCCTCATGTTTATATTATTTTTGAAAAGTCATCTGTATTCAGTAGTGCATAGATGGACTTGGTATGATTATGACCGAGGATTATTCGGTTGTAATCATGACCGTAATATTACAAATGATGTAGTAAAAGTCCTCATTGGCCCGAAGTGCATTGATAGACAGTTGTTGGCATGATCATGACCATTGATGAATACACAAATATCCTTGGCCCGTAGTGCATGGATAATTTGTGGTCGTGACCCTAATGAATATCCTTGGCCGTAGTGCAGGGATGATGTGGATTATTTATTAAGCTGAGTCTCAGCGATAAAAGTGATGAAAAACCTTTTTAAATCATAAAATATAGTAGATTTTATTCTCTACTTGACTCTTTTAATGGATTTCTTGTTTCACTGCAGTTAAACTTGATGTCTATTGTATTTTATCAGTTTAACACTGTTGAGGACTAATGATAATTTATTCTGCATTATCTTAGTCATAATATTTCTTACTGGGCTAGTTGAGCTCACCCTTTCTTTCACTGTTCTATTCAGGAAATGAGAACGTAGTCGGGACTAGTCGGGGAACAGAGTGATGGTCCGAGATGGTGTCTTAGTAGTCCTCACTATTCTGTTAAATAATGTGATAATAAATGTAATGAGGAGTAAATTGAGTGTGGATATTGTCTAGATGACAATATTTGTATTAAAACTCACAGCATGTATTTTGTCGTATTTTACACGACTGTTGTATAATCAAGTTGTATTTGAATTTAGTACCATATATTTGGCGACTCAAGATGAGTGATGTATGCCTATTTTGGGGGCGTCACACATGTTCTACTTCCTAATATACCTACGAACCCATTAATAAATCGGTATGATATATAACAACAGGCCTCAAAGATACCAATGGTACTCAAACAATATATTCAATCAAGTCAAAATCCATAACTCTAACCAATTAGTCAATCCAAACCAGTCATCACCCATGTTGTGTGTGTGTGCTTGTTAACCATTCTAACCAACCACAGTTCAAGATAATCACATAAAAGACTTCTTAGAAGGAAAATTTCAGTTCCAATTCAATTACTTTTGTGAGCATGACAACTCCAGTTAAAACTAAGCAATTACCAAGTCTAAGGGTAAATACTGGATTTATTTCTACTTTTATTCAATCACGAGGACATTTTTGCTCTTTCTCGTGTTTTATTCATTTTTTTATTTTTTTCATGGCTGTGCAATGTCTTATTCCATTAGGCTTTTCAGTGCTATCTTAATGAGCTTTCGACCAACGACTCCTAAGCTATTAAGACTTTAGGGCGCTAGGTGTAAAGACAATCCCCTCGGGCTTACTTACTCAAGTAACAAAGGCCACAAAACTAGACAAGCATGCCACGGTGTTTATTCTCTCTTTTTTTTTTCTTTTTTTGGATTTTCTATTTTTTTTCTTTTCATCATTTCTTTCTTCTTTTTTTTTTTCATTTTCATTTTGTATATATATACCCCATAGATTCCCCCAAACTCAAGCTTTTACGTCATTCCAACCTTTATCGCCAGTTCACTAATTTCCTTAAATTTTAACCAAGATTTTCCCTCAGAAACAAATTATGAAACCTTTGAACCAAGTGGATTAAAACAGTTAAACTTTAAGTGCTAATCGGTTACATAAGTTTAAGACAGACTCAGATTATCATCATGATTAAAATTAGAACTCATCATCAATTATCAACACTGTTCAAGTTAACATGCAAAACCAATCTTATCATAGGCCGAGCTAAGAACACACCAACCGATCACACAGATTCATGCAAAAAAAAAATACAATTATACTACAAGAACACATACTACTACAATACATATATGAATATGCAAATAACTACCATGTATTATATGCAACCTAAAAAAACACAATGCTAACACAAAAAAAATGAACTACTATGCAGATAACTAACTATATGCAATACGACATTAAAATGCCCCCAAACTTAAACTAGATATTGTCCTCAATGGCTGAAATATAAAAAAGTAAAGCAGAGGACTTCCCTGAAAATATAGCAATCTTCCTCCTTGTCCACAAAGTTTGGAGAATAGGCTAAGCACATGGAACAAATTGGGCACCACACTTGAATAACCTGTAAACCATGATAAAAACAATTTTATTAAATTCTAAATTTATGCAAATTCAAAACTACTAATATAAAACCTAATAAAAACTAAAAATAAAAATTAAACTTGGGTTTCCTCCCAATAAGCGCTTATTTTATAGTCTTAGCCTGACTTTTTCAATTCTCTATCCAATTCCCCTTCGGAAATTGAGGAACCCTCCATCCATCAGTATCAATGTCTCTTTTGGGAGGTTCCCATTAGCAAAAGCCCTTGAATTAAAGTCACCTAACATGCTCTTTGTAGATAGGTTCCCTATTAAGAACGTCCAACAACTAGGTGTTTTCTCCATTATGTCTATGATCAGATTGGGGCATTGAAGCTTAATAAACATAATGGGATATTCCTCTATCTTCTCCTTTTCATCCCACCATGACTCCACAACTGTACTAGCTCTTATGTTATAAAGAGCTTTGCCGACGACATGACTGCCAATTGGGCATGGTTTTGCAAAACTGCCCGGATTAGTGAACTTTGGTGGAGGAGGCTGTTGCCTCTTTTATAGTTCTAATAAAAGAGCTCTAACTCATGCAAGCATACACGGGTCAACAAGTAATACAGAGTAAGTAGAGTATCGATCCCACAAAGAAAGTTGTTAAATTCAAACTATCATGCATCAATTAACTCACCAAATTTATATGCCTAAACTAATGACTAAAAATGTTGAATTAAACTAATTGTGAATAACAACTGAAAATAAGAATACAAATGGAATAAATATAATCTAGAAATAATGGAACCCTAACTTCATTTAATATTTCATCTAATCGCCACTATCATGCAAGAAGTGTTCACATATCACAGAAAAATAGCCAAGAGCACGAATAGAGTTATAACCATTTTTTAATGCACTATAACCTACTTACACAACATCTACAGATGTTAGACTCTATGTAATCACCAATACAACCAAAATCACTATATGTCTATGTGAAATTGCAATTATATTGATTTTAAGCTCAAGCCCTTATTCTAGCTCATACGGTGAAACAGTATATGTCTATCTGGTTCACAAAATAAGCAAGCCATATACAACAGCCCCATATTCGCATGCTATCATGATTGCAATCCATACCTATATGTTCATTGTCAATTCCATATAAGTACTGAGACGAATGGTGATCAAGCATTCATACATGTAAAACAACCATGACAGATATTCCATATGATATGCAAAACAATCCTAGCATTTAAATGTGCAACCAAACTACTTATTAAAATCCGCTAGAATCCCATAATGGAATTTAGTTCATGACTGAACCAAAAGCCATTATGGGATCAACGCTAAACATGATCAATAAACAAATAATTGAAATAAGAGAGATATAATGATCAAACCCAATCGCTGAATAGAAATCAATGATAACCGTTTAAATCCTCATAGAAATCCAGTAAATAAGAATAGAAATCCACAATGGTAGATAATCCTAAGAAGAATTGGAAAAGTAGACGTTAAGGCTTCGTTCTACGTTGGAATCTCTCCCAAGGTGTAAACCCTAGTTTCTATGATGAAAATACGCTCAAAATAATCTCGTCTATGTCTGACACTAGTCAGAATCGTTTAAAAACCAATCACAATTCATTTAATTAAAAATCAAACTTGAAACAAAATTACAAAGACGATCGCGTCGCGTGGCAGCGCTTTCTCCACCTATGTCTCACGCAGCGCCGAGACTTCTGAATCGTCTCGCCTGTCCACCCGACCTCTCGTCTGCGGTAGCGCGTCTCTCCTTTCGCGGTCAGCGCATGAACTTGCATTAGGTCATCATCGTCTCGGTAGCATCATTTGGCCATGGCAAGACTTCTTTGCCTGCGAAGTTCGGTTACGGTTTTTGGCTTCTGCTGTTGCTATCTACTCTTCCATGCTTGATCCTCTTGTTTGCTTGGTCTCCATACTTCATTGTACCTACATGTCATGCACATCCTCGCTTGTGCCTCGTCTTCACGCATCCATTGGCCTCGTGCCCTCTAATACCACCAAAATTAAGCTGATTCCTGCACTTATTCATTAAAAGGAGTTTTAAGTAAATGCAATGCAAAATAACGTGAAATGCAACTAAAACACAATAAAATATACTTAAGATGGGCACAATTCGCATGAATTGGTATTCAATAAGTAGGTAAAAATACCACTTATCAGAGGCACATGGGATACTAATGAAATCGGTTCATCTTTGTTGAATCTTACAGTTAAATCTTTGTCGATCTCCTTTTCTTGGTTCGGGTCGTCCACATATTTACGTAACATCGGTACGTAAAAAATGTTATAAACACGCGACATACTTGGCGGTAAAACGAGTCTATAGGCCACAGTTCCTATTCGATCGAGAATTTCAAATGGATTAATAAATCGAAGGTTTGAGCTTTCCTCACATCACCGATTCTCGCTTTTGAAATAACAACTTCTTGCACCTCCTTCTTTAAATTCATCAGCTCCGGTGTGTAGCTTGAACAGCTTTAACTTTATCGATTAAAGTCAATTATACTCGTATATCATCACGTGGATACCTAGAGTTTTCATCTCCATCTCTATTATTTGTAAGTTATACGAAATGAGTCTTTGACAATATCGTACTCGTACTCGTACCCGTATACGATCTTTTACTCAACACATCAGCTACCACGTTCGCTTTTCCAGGATATTATGGTCAGAACATGTGCCAAAATGAGTCTCCTTTTGAGTTCTTTGAAGCTCTTCCCACATTTCTTGCTCCATTCGAATTTTGTATCTCTACGAGTCAGCTGAGTTAATGGAATAGCGATTTGAGAAAATCTTTCCACGAATCTCCGATAATAACCAACTAAGCCTAAAAAGTTACGTATTTCGATTACTGACTTAGGTTGCTCTCAAATGTGACTCATATCCCATTCTTGGATAGCACGTCACAATGGCACCTATCAGTTTACTACCGCACGAATATGGCGTCCCCTACGGAGAGTCTGGCTTCGGTGCATTCCTCAAAGGAAGTCACCAGTTAGAGGCTCAGGTATCAACTTCTATAGTTGGGTTTTTAACTCCTGAAGTTAAATAGAAGTCATTTAATATGAGATTTTAGAAATGGGTTTTGTACCGGATTTAAAGTCGATACAAATTCAATATCACGCTCTGGGAGTAGGCCAAGAAATTCTTCAGGAAATATGTCAGGAAATTCACTAACAACAGAAATATCATTCAAATCTGATGTATTTTTGTTCAAGTCCATCACATGGCTAAGAAAGCTTGACATCCGTTTTTCAATAAACGAATGGCTTTATGGCTTGATATGAAAGAGTTTGACTTCAATGGTTTGGTTGCTTGAATTCAAATAATAGGTTGCTTAGGAATATAAAAACTAACAACCTTACGAAAGCAATCAATTTTGGCATGAGGAGTAGTTAACCAATCAATCCCTAAAATCACATCAAAAGCAAGTATCTTTAAAGAAATAATATCAACAGGTAATGTGATGGTGCCAACTTGGATCAAACAAAATTTATAAGTAGTGGATGTAACGAAAGTTTCTCCTAACGGAGTCTCCACAGATAAGTCAAAGTCTAATTTCTCCGTAGTTGTAAGACCCCAACTTTTATGAATAAAAATAAATTTTCTATAAATATCATTTTTGAATATTATGGAATGAATTTGATATAATGTTATAGTTGTGGGTAATATTTACAAATTTTGCAAAGTATGCAAGTTGTCATATTATATTCGATTGGTTGGAAATATTCTTTTTGTCGGAAATATCCGTGCACCAGGTACAATCATTAGTGGACCCCACAATGTAATTATTTTCTTGATTGAGTAAACGACAAAAATATTTTATTAAAAATAATGACGGAAGTTTCACAATTATCTTGTTGAACTACTCTAGTAAAAAAAATACGATGTCGTGTGGTTGCGTAAGTAACACACCAGTATTGATTATTAATGCTTATGTGAGAAGTCATCTCGGTTTTATTTTATTACTTATATATATATTAGAGTTATATATATAAGATAGGTATTTATATATATATATATATATGTATAAAGTTGTCAAGTTGACAAAGTGGGTGGAGGAAAATTTGTGTTCACGTGGGAGGAGAGAGCAATTATTATTATTATATATATATTTAGGTTTACAACATGTGTTAATTATATATATAAATATGTTTTATAATCTTTCTCCTTTATTCTGATTGGTTGGGGCCTTGACATTTGGTAGCTTTGTTTGGTAGATTATGGGATGATTTTCAAACCTAGACATTCATTGGACAACTCTTTGAAAAATGAATACTGATATGTTGCTGTGATGTTCCGTCTGTGATCTTTTAAAAAATAAATGTTGCGTCCATTTCTTAACAGTACACCTTCAATTTTCCTATAAATAGAAGCTCATTCCTTCATTATTTTCTTACGAATTCACTGAACTCTAGAGAGAGAAAATTATAGAGAGAAAGAAGAAGAGTTTTCTGTTACTTCACTAGTCTGATATCAAGTTTATTTTACTGATGAGGGATATTATTCTTTTGTATTCATGAAGCGTAACTTGATTATTCCATTCCTTATTATTACATTGGAATAACTTTTGTATCGTGGACTACCCTATACTTGGTGACATTCTTCATTATTCGCATCTTTATTATTCTATTGGAACATCCTATCATGTGTTTTACAGGACTGAGTTCCGTATTTATCATTTTGTTGGAATATCTTATCTGTGTGTTTTACACCGGATCTGGTTTCGTCTTTATTATTTTGTTGGAACATCCTGTCGGTGTGAATTTCACGACACAGTTTCGTTATTATTATTACATTGGAATAACTTTGCTCTATACATCTGCATCTGCATGCATGGTGATTTCTTTTGTTATTCCATTCTTTATTATACTCGGTTGGTTAAAGTTTTGACTTCTATACTCCATGAAATTAGTAAAATATCCTTGATATTTGCGCTTCATCCAATATCTTTTCATTGAAATATTCTTACGAGCATTCTTGAATTTTACTCTACGGAAAGTATCATGTTGACAATTTGGGCGTTATTGGTTCTGGACAAATTAATTCTTGAACTTGTTTTATTGAATTCTTATATCATTGTCATCATCCTCATGTTTATATTTTTTGAATGTCATCTCATGGCACATAGTGCATAGATGGACTTGGTATGATTATGACCGAGGATTATTCTAAGGTAATCATGGCCGTAATGTTACAAATGATGTGGTAAAATTCCTCATTGGCCCGTAGTGCATTGATGGACAGATTGTTGGCATGATCATGACCATTGATGTATACACAAATATCCTTGGCCCAGTAGTGCATGGAATTTGTGGTCGTGACCCTAATGAATATCCTTGGGCGTAGTGCGGGGATGATGTGGATTATTTATTTAGGCGAGTCTCAAATGATAAAAGTGATGAAAACCTTTTAAATCATAAAAGATAGTAGATTTTATTCTCTATTTGACTCTTTTAATGGATTGCTTGTTCATTGCAGCTTAAACTTGATGTCTATTGTATTTTATCGGTT
The DNA here is from genome assembly GCA_020205615.1 of Panax quinquefolius. Classification (NCBI taxonomy): domain Eukaryota; kingdom Viridiplantae; phylum Streptophyta; class Magnoliopsida; order Apiales; family Araliaceae; genus Panax; species Panax quinquefolius. Next base: position 25,311,207 of record CM035154.1, read on the forward strand.
TAACATTGTTGAAGACTAATGATAATTTATTCGCATTATCTTAGTCATAATATTTCTTCTTGGGCTAGTTGAGCTCACCCTTTCTTTCACTCGTTTTCTTCTTGAAATGAGAACGTGGGCTGAGACGAGTCGGGGAATGGATTGATGGTCCTGGATGATAGTATTAGCTAGTAGTCCTCACTATTCTATTAAATAGTGTGACAATAAATGTAATGAGGACTTATTCGAGAGTGGATATTATGCAGAAGATAATATTTGTATTTAAACTCACAAAGATATGTTTTGTCGTATTTTACACGATTTGTATTATTAGTTTGTATTTGAATTTTGTACCATGTATTTGGCGACTCAAGATGGGTGATGTATACCTATTTTGGGGGCGTCCACAAGAATCAAGTTCAAACGTTGAGCAAAAGCATGAGAGATAAAAGAATGGGTAGAACCTAAATTATCGGTAAGGTATAAACTTCATGAGAATTTATAATTAACTAACCTGTCTTAACCGTTCGAGTTCCTCGCATTTTAACCGGCCACGATAAACGCTCTTCCGAGAACCGTTGACTTTGACTTTTACGGGACATCCTTTTGAGTCACCATCCCCATCGGATCGGGTTTCGCTTTCTGCATAATCTCGAAAGCGATATGTCTTTCCTTTCCACAATTATAACATACCTTGAATTGTTGTGGGCAGTTTGGGCTGATATGTCCCTCCTCTCTGCATTTGTAGCATCTAACCGACGGTCGTTTTCCTCCCTTAAAACCAGTTGCTGTTGGTGCTGACGTCTTCACATGGTCGTTGTTGAATCTCCTCTTTTTAAAATCTCCTCCCGACTCGCTTCTTCTATTCTCATGGCCATGATTACCACCAGAGTGGTTACCGCCTTTGTCCGTATTCTTCTTTCTCCGCTGGTTATCGTTGTTCTGATGACTGTTGTCACCAATATGATCCTGGTTATGGTCCCTCGGTTGAACGTACTCGTTATTTCGCTCTAACAATTGAGCCATGTTGACAACATCTGAATAGAGAGAAAATTTATAAGAAATGAGATACTGACGTATGTCGGGTTTCAAACCTCTCAGAAACAATTGCGTCATACGTTCCTCATTCTCCACCAAATGATGTGCAAACCTGGATAACTCTGCAAAACTTACCCTCGTCTTTGGGACACCGCCATGTTATTTTGTTCGATCTAATGAACTCCACTTCCTTCATATACGAATACTTTCGTGAAGTACTTGTCATTGAACAGTTTTTGAAACGTCTCCCAAGACATGTTGAGTGCGGCTGGATGGGTACGCTTCACAGATTCCCACCAGTAATCTGCCTCATTATGGAACATAAAAGTGGCGAATGGAACCTTCTGTTCCTCTGTGCATCCCAAGACATCGAATATCTTGGTAATTTGTTTAACCCACGTCTTCGCCTTAATCGGATCCGGCTTTCCCCAGAATTCTGGTGGTCCCAACTCTTTGAACTGATTGGTTGTGACAAACCGTGCGTTGTTTTCATTTCCACCTGTTTATTTTGTATAAACTGTAAAAAGCTTCTAAACATCCCGCCGTTCATCATCTTCTCAATGGCGTTGTTCACAGGAGGAACATTGACAGCCTGTTGCACGTTTTCCTCATTGGTGAGTACAGGAGTCTCCACGGTCTCATTTACTCCACTGTTAACATTCTCAGTTGCCATTCTTAAATACTGCCACAAAAAAGGGTTAATTAAACCAATTAACATATCACATAATATCCCTATACTCTGACCAACCAACAAATAAGCTTAGGTAGGACACACTAGCGAAGGATTTACTCGTCTCTCCCCTCCTAGTTCTATTCCCTGATCTTCGCCAGAGATCATATCCCTAAGCTCTGATACCAACTGTGACGCCCCCAAAATAGGTCCATTCCATCCAATCCATTTTGAGTCACCAAATACATGGTACAGAAATAACTACAACTTTATTAATACATCATAAAAACTGTGAGTTTAAATAAAAATATTATCTTCTAGACAATATCCAAACCCAAATAAATCCTCATCACAATTATTGATACATTATTATACAAAAATGGTGAGGACTACTAAACAACTTCTAGAATCATCATTCCATACCCCGACTAGTACTTTCATTACATTCTCGCCTCCCGAGAAAAATGGAACAACAAGGAAAAGGGTGAGCTCAACTAGCCCAAGAAAGAATATTATGACTAAGATAATATAAAACAAATTATCGTTAGTCTTCACGAGGAAAAATCTAATAAAATACAATAGACAACAAGTTTCAAATCAATATTCGCAGAGGAAATAATAATTCATTAGAAGAGTTAAGTAGAGAATGAAATCTACTATCATCTATGAATTTAAAAATCCATCATCAATATTTTATCCTCGTAACATCAATCAATATTCATCTTTGCACTACTGGGCCAAAGATATTTATCGATCGGTTATATTTATCTCAACACCGTACATCTTTTTGCACTCTGAAGCCAAAGATATTCATCGATCGGTCATGTTCATCTCAACACTGTACATCTTTTACTACTAGCCAAAGATATTCATAATAAAATCAACCATCTTTACATTACAGCCAAAGATATTCAACAACATGTCATCATTTAGGGTAGAGGATGATGAAAAATATTTTACAGAAAACGAATCCAGTGAAACAAAAGAACAAATATTAAGGATTCGTATTTTAACCAAACCGAGTTCAAAAATACTTCATAAATAATCATAGTGAAGTAAAATTCAAGAATGATCAAAACATGGATATAATCAAAGCTAGAATCCATAATAGATATCTTGGACAAAAAACAAAAATTTAATTTTTCTGTGAATAGTGTCGTATTTATGAATAGTGTCGTATACGTGAATAGTGTCGTATACGTGAATAGTAACCCCGACACTAAAAGACAAGAATTTCACAAGAAAAATTATCATGCTTCGTGAATAGTACTCGTGAATAGTAACTCATGAATAGTAACTCGTGAATAGTAACTCTGACATAAAAAGATCAGAATTTTACAAGAAAAATCTTACCAATATTCCGGTATAATGATATTGAAAGAAATAATATCATTTTTAAAAAATAATATCCCTTACCTCGAAAAGACGGTACTCCTGAAGGGAATACTAGATATAAGGTTTGAAGGAACTTTAATCCGTATAGCAACACTCAAGGTATCAAAATACTCACAAGAATACGCTCAATATATCAAGAGAGAAAGAGAGAGAAGATTTTAGTTTCTGGTGTAATTTTCAATTCTAACCTAAGCACTCTATTTATAGGAAATTGCTTAGAACACCAAAGCAGAAAATTTAATAAAATAATAATATATTTATACAAATTTCCTTAGCACACCAAGAATCTGAATTCAGCAACTTATCACATGTTTAATGAGGCCACAAAATGTAAAAAACGTTTTTTTTTAAAAAAATAATTAAAACTTCCACAAATCAATTATTTCAGAACTTTGGAACTTCAATAATTTACAATAAATAACCCTTTTATCAAAAAAATTCAAACCACATGTCTTTTCCATAGGAAATTTCATTCTCTACAACTTTGCAGAAGAAAGTTTTTCCAAATTCCAAACAAAAATTGATCGAAATCCACAATCGGGTAATTTTACAAGCTATAATCAAATTTCAATCAAGAAATGGGGTCCACCGACACACAAAACATGTGTTAATCATTTAATGCCACAAAAATACTTTTCCTCCTCATATACTCATATATCCCACATTCATTGTAAAACTATCACCCTTATTATATTATTAAAATAATATATTTAAATGAATTATTTTATCAGAAAAAGATAAAATATTAATTTTCAACAATTGTCACATTAAAATTTTTCTCCATCTATATCCACATAAAATTAATATTTTCCTCATCAAATAAATCAATAATTAATTATTCACAAATAATATTACGAATCACAATCTTATTGACCGTGCGGTTCTCGGAAATAGGGCTTTCGAATAAGGATTTCTCCTTACTTGGCCAAGCAATTAGATAACCAAACCTCTCCTTATATGTAACTTTCTAGACATTGCCAATAATGTTATCTAATAATATTATTCAGATAATATGAATTATTGCTCTCGATAATGGAAAATATTGTGTAGTGACAATTATTGAAACAACAGTAATATAAAATATCAACGCAACAATTATTGAATCAATAAAATAAAATACTGAACAGTAATTACTGTAACAATTATTGAGTAGTGCCTTCATATGTAAGAATCAATAATTGTTGCAATACTGTGACGCCCCCAAAATAGGTCCATTCCATCCAACCCATTCTGAGTCGCCAAATACATGGTACAGAAATAACTACAACTTTATTATTACAACATATAAACTGTGAGTTTAAATACAATTATTGTCTTCTAGACAATATACATACCCAAATAAATCCTCATCACAATTATTAATACATTATTTTATAAAAATTGTGAGGACTACTAAATAACTCTCTCTATAACCATCATTCCATACCCAGACTGCATTACGTACATTCTCGCCTCCCGAGAAGAAAAATGGAACAAAAAGGAAAAGGGTGAGCTCAACTAGCCCAAAGAAGAATATTATGACTAAGATAATATACAACAAATTATCGTTAGTCTTCAACAGGAAAAATCTAATAGAATACAATAGATGACCGCTTTTAAATCAACAATCGCAATGGAAACAACAATTCATTAGAAGAGTTAAGTAGAGAATGCAAACTACTATCTTCTATATATGAATTTAAAAGTTCATCGTCGATATTTTATCCTCAGAACATCAATCAATATATATCTGAATCAAATATTCATCTTTTTACCTACTGTGCCAAAATATTCATCGATTAATCATGTTCATCTAAACACTGCTCATCTTTTGCACTACTGGCCAAAGATATTAATCGATCAATCATGTTCATCTCAACACTGCTCATCTTTGCACTATGGGCCAAAGATATTCATCAAGAAATCATTCATCTTTGCACTACGTGCCAAAGATATTCAAGAATATCATCATTTAGGGACCGAGGATGATGAAAAATATTTTAAAGGAAACAAATCCAATGAAACAAAAGAACAATTATTAAGGATTCATATTTTAAACAATCCAAGTTCAAAAATACTTCATAAGTAATCAGAGTGGAGTAAAATTCAAGAATGATCAAAACATGGATACAATCAAAGCTAGTATCCATAGTTGATATTTTGGACGAAAAGAAGAAATTTTATTTTTCGGTGAATAGTGTCGTATACGTGAGTAGTGCCGTATACGTGAATAGTAACTCCGACACCAAAAGATAGAAATTTCACAAAAAATTTTCACGCTTTCGTGAATAAGACTTTCGTGAATAAGAACTCATGAATAAGAACTCGTGAATAAGAATCTCATGAATAGTAATCCCGATATGAAAAAGTTCCAAATTTGATAAAATTTCCAACCAATATTTCGGCATAATGATATTGAAGAAATAATATCATTTTCGAATAAAATAACATCCCTTACCTCGAAAAAGACAAGACATCTAGTTGAAACACCTGATATAAAGCTATGACTTGAACTTGCAGACCGTATAGCAATACTCAAAGTATACTCAAAATACTCACAAGAATACGCTCGATAATATAGAGAGAAAAACTTCAGCCGTGTGATTTTCAATTCTAACCTAAGCACCCTATTTATAGGAAAATGCTTAGAACACCAAAGTAGACAATTTATTAAATATTATTATATTTTTTTCCAAAACTTCATACGCATGCTTTTACCATCTGAACTCAACCCCTATCACATGTTAAATGAGGGAAACAAAATGAAAAACACGTTTTTGTAAATAAAAATAATTAAAACTTTCAAAAATCAATTATTTCGGAACTTCGAAACTTCAATAATTCATAATAAATAGCCCTTTTATCAGAAAATTCGAATCTCGCGACTTTTTATAGGAAATTCAATTCTCTAAAACTTTACAGAAGAAGGTTTTTCCAAATTCCAAATGAAATTGACCCGAAATCCACAAACGGGCGATTTTACAAAGCTATAATCAAATTTCAATCAAGAAATGGGGTCCAATTTAACACATAAAACATGCTTTAAATATTTTTGGTAACAAAATACTCCTCCTCCACATATACTCATATATCCCACATTCATCGTAAAAATATCATCATTATTATATTATTAAAATATAATAATATATTTAAATGAATTATTTTATCATAAAAGATAAAATTTCAATTTTCAACAATTGTCACATTAAAAATTTTCTCCATCTATATCCACATAAAATCAATATTTTCCTCATCATATGAATCAATAATTAATTATTCACAAATAATATTACAGAATCACAAAGATCGGCAACCGTGTCGCTCCCCGAAAGAGGGGCTTTCCAATAAAGATTTCTCTCATCTTGCGCCGCAATTATTGGTGACCAAACCTCTCCTTAGATGTAACTTTCTAGACATTGCCAATAATGTTTTCTAATAATATTATTCAGATAATATGAATTATTGCTTAGATAATGGAAAATACTGTGTAATGATAATTTATCGAAACAACAGTAATATAAAATATCAATGCAACAATTATTGAATCAATAAAATGAAATACTGAACAGTAATTACTGTAACCATTATTAAGTAGTGCCTTCTTACGTAAGAATCAATAATTGGTGCAATACCGTGTGCTTCTTGTCAACAACGCCAGATTAGTGTGTTTTAACCACCGTATTCCAACAAAGATTAATGGTAACAACTACGCCAAGTTATTTATAAACAACTTATATTTGTCGTTTTCTTCATCTAATCGCTTTCCGCTTATGGGGCCCATAAAGATCAAGCCGTCGCATTTAATATTCCCCGATTGCATTTAATATTCCCCAACAAAGATTTAATATTCCACGACCAAATGAATATTCCCCGACAATAATGAATATTTTATAACCACTTCGCTTATTCAAATATTTATGATTTTACCCATAACTAACCACATTAATCAAATCAACCCTTACTATTTCAAAATAATAAATAGAGGAAATTCCATTTTATTAAAAAAAAATCGGGGTCTTAAAACCTCCCTCCTTATAAAATTTCGTCCTCGAAATTGACGTGACGCACTCGGTGTTTCAAAAGATGAGAATACCTCGTTTTTATTTCTGTTTCCAACTCCTAGGTCATTTCCTCAATAGCATGGTTTCTCCACAAAACTTTAACTTGTGGTATAACCTCCTGACATAGGACATGTTCTTTCCTCTACAAGATCTTGACAGTACCTCCTCAGTGACGTTAAGTCTTCTACTATCTCGTCCGGTTTCTAACTCAATGACGTGGTTCGGTCGTCCACGATATTTACGTAACATTGATACGTGAAAAACGTTATGAACACGCGTCATACTTGGCGGTAAAACGAGTCTATAGGCCACGCTTCTATTCGATCGAGAATTTCAAATGGATTAATAAATCGAAGGTTTGAGCTTTCCTCACCTCACCGATTCTCGATTTTGAAATAACAACTTCTTGACCTCCTTCTTCAAATTCATCACCCAGTGTGTAGCTTGAATGACTTTAACTTTATCAATTAAAGTCGATTATACTCGATATCATCACGTGGGTACTAGAGTTTTCATCTCCATCTCTATTATTTGTAAATTATACGAAATTAGTCTTTGACAATATCGTACTCAGATTTCTTATATCGATCTTCTACTCAACACGCCACCTACCACGTTCGCTTTTCCAAGATGGCATGGTCGAACATGTCTTTGAAATGAGTCTCCTCTTGAGTTCTTCAAGCTCTTCCCACATACCTTGCTCCATTCGAATTTTGTATCTCTACGAGTCACCATTGCGTTAATGGAATAGCGATTCGAGAATATCCTTCAACGAATCTCCGATAATAACCAACTAAGCCTGAAAGCTACGCCTTTCGATTACCGACTTAGGTTGTTCTCAATCGTGACTCATATCCCAACCTTGGATAAGACGTTACAATGACACCTATCGCTTTACTATCGCACGAATATGGTGTCCCCTACGGAGAGTGCGGCTTCGCAGCATTCCACAATGGAAGTCACCAGATAAAGGCTCGTGTACCAAATTCTATAGTTGAATTTTTAACTCCTCAAGTTCAATAGAGCCATTTGATATGAGATTTTAGAAATGAGTTTTGTACCGGGTTCAAAGTCGATACAAAATTTAATATCGATCTTTGGGAGTAAACCAAGAAATTCTTCAGAAATACGTCGGAAAAATTTAATAACAACAGAATATTATTCAAATCGACGTGTCTTTATTCAAATCCATAACATGGACTAAGAAAACTTGACATCCGTAATAAACGAATGACTTCATGGCTTGATATGAAAATGTTTGACTACAATGGTTTGATTGCTTGAATTCAATAACAAAGTTTGCTTAGGAATATGAAAACTAACAACCTTACGAAAAGTAATCAATTTCGGCATGATGAGTAGTTAACCTTAAAATCACATCAAAAGCAAATATCTCTATAGAAATAAGGTTAACGGTGTAATGTGATAGTGCCAACTGAATCAAACAAGATTTCTAAACAACGGATGTAATGAAAGTTTCTCCTAACGGAGTCTCCATAAATAGGTTAAAGTCTAATTTCTCCGTAGTCAAGTTCAAACGTTGAGCGCAAGCAAGAGATAAAAGAATGGGTAGAACCCAGGTTCTAGTAAGGTATAAACTTCATAAGAATTTATAATTAACTAACCCGTGCTAATTTCATTCGGGTTCCTCGCATTTTGACCCAGTCACGATAAACGCTTCTTCCGTGAATCGCTGACTTTGACTTTTACGGGACGATCTTTTGAGTCACTATTCCTTTGGACTGGGTTTCGATATCGTATAATCTCGAGCGATATGTCCTTCTTTTCCATAATTATAGCATACCTTAAACTATTGTGGGTTTGTTTGGGGTGATATGTCCCTCTTTCCCATTTTGTAACATAATGCACTGAAAGTGGTCTTTCTCCTCCTCTTGGAACCGGTTATTCTTGCACCGACGCCTTCTCATGGTCGTTGTTGAATCTCCTCTTTTTAAATCTCCTCCCGCCGCTTTCTTCTATTTTCATGGCCACGATTACCACCGGAGTGGTTACCGCCTTTGTCCGTATTCTTCTTTCTCCGTGGTTATCGTTATTCGATGATCGCTATCTTCTAGATGATCCTCGGTTATGGTCCCTCGGTTGAACGTACTCGTTATCTCGCTTCTAACAACCGAGCCCCTGCTGACAACATCCGGTCAGAGAGAAAATTTATGAGAAATGAGATATCGACGTATGCCGGGTTTCAAACCTCTCGAAACATCCGCGTCATACGTTCCTCATTCTCCACCAAATGAGGTGCAAACTCGGATAACTCCGCCAACTTCGCCAGATCGGGACACCGCCATGTTATTCTCGCCTGCAAAGATAATAAACTCCACATCCTTCATATGACGAATACTTTCAAGGAAGTACTTGTCATTGAACTGTTTCTGAAACGTCTCCTATGACATGCTGAGTGCAGCTGGATGGGTACGCTTCACAGATTCCCACCAGTAATCTGCCTCGCCACGGAACATAAAGGTAGCGAATGGAACTTTATGTTCCTCCGTGCATCCCAAGACATCGAATATCTTGGTAATTTGTTTAACCCACGTCTCCGCCTTAATCGGATCCGGTTTTCCCCAGCACTCGTGGTCCCAACTCTTTGAACTCGCTTGGTGTGACCACCCGTGAATCGCTATCATTTCCTCCTCAGATTTTGAACACGAGTCTCCCTCGTCTGATTTTGCATGAACTGCAAAAAGCTTCTAAACATCCCCTCGTTCATCATCTGCTCAGTGGTGTTGTTCACAGGAGGTACATTGCCAGCCTGTTGCACGTTCTCCTCGTTGGTAAGTACAGGCATCTCCACGGTCTCATTTACTCCACTGTTAATATTCTCAATCGACATTCTCAAATCTTCATCATAAAACAAGGGTTAATTAAGGAAATCAATATATCACATAATATCCCTATATACTAACTAACTAACAAATAAGCTTAGGTAGGACACACTAGCGAAGGATTTACTCGTCTCTCCCTCCTAGTTCTATTCCCCGATCTCCGCCAGAGATCATATCCCTAAGCTCTGATACCAACTGTGACGCCCCCAAAATAGGTCCATTCCATCCAACCCATTCTGAGTCGCCAAATACATGGTATAGAAATAACTACAACTTTATTATTACAACATATAAACTGTGAGTTTAAATACAATTATTGTCTTCTAGACAATATACATACCCAAATAAATCCTCGTCACAATTATTTATACATTATTGTACAAAAATTGTGAGGACTACTAAATAACTCTCTATAACCATCATTCCATACCCCGACTCGTACTCGCTACATTCTCGCCTCCTGAGAAGAAAAATGGAACAAAAAGGAAAAGGGTGAGCTCAACTAGCCCAGTAAAGAATATTATAACTAAGATAATATACAACAAATTATCGTTAGTCTTCAACGGGAAAAAATCTAATAGAATACAATAGACAACCAGCTTTTAAATCAACAACTGCAATGAAACAACAATTCATTAGAAGAGTTAAGTAGAGAATGCAAACTACTATCTTCTATATATGAATTTAAAAGTTCATCGTCGATATTTTATCCTGTAACATCAATCAATATATATCTGGAATCAAATATTCATCTTTTGCTACAAAGCCAAAGATATTCATCACCGGGTCATGTTCATCTAAACACTGCTCATCTTTGCACTACGGGCCAAAGATATTAATCGATCAATCATGTTCATCTCAACACTGCTCATCTTTGCACTACATGTGCCAAAGATATTCATCAAGAAATCATTCATCTTTGCACTACTGCACTCAAAGATATTCAATAATATCATCATTTAGGACCGAGGATGATGAAAAATATTTTAAAGGAAACAAATCCAAAGGAAAAACAAAAGAACAATTATTAAGGATTCATATTTTAAACAATCCAAGTTCAAAAATACTTCATAAGTAATTAGAGTGGAGTAAAATTCAAGAATGATCAAAACATGGATACAATCAAAGCTAGTATCCATAGTAGATATTTTGGACGAAAAGAAGAAATTTCATTTTTCTTGAATAGTGTATCGATATTCATGAATAGTGTCAGATATCGTGAATAGTGCCAGATATCGTGAATAGTAATCTCACACCAAAAGATAGAAATTTCACAAAAACATCTTCACGCTTAAGTGAATAAGTACTTTCGTGAATAAGAACTCATGAATAAGAACTCGTGAATAAGAACTCATGAATAGTAATCCCGACATGAAAAAGTTCCAAATTTGATAAAATTTCCAACCAATATTTCTAAGATAATGATATTGAAGAAATAATATTATTTTCGAATAAAATAACATCCCTTACCTCGAAAGACAGTATTTCTAGTTGAAACACCGGATATAGGCTATGACTTGAACTTGCACCGTATAGCAATACTCAAAGTATACTCAAAATACTCACAAGAATATGCTCGATAATATAGAGAGAGAAAACTTCAGTTTTACGTGTGATTTTCAATTCTAACCTAAGCACCCTATTTATAAAAAATCTTTAGAACACCAAAAGTAGAAAATTTATTAAATATTATTATATTTTTTCCAAAACTTCATACGCATGCTTTTACCATCCGAACTCAGCCCTATCATCACATGTTAAATGAGGGAAACAAAATGAAAAATACGTTTTGTAAATAAAAATAATTAAAACTTTCAAAAAACAATTATTTCGGAACTTCGGAACTTCAATAATTCATAATAAATAGCCCTTTTATCAGAAAATTCGATTCTCACGACTTTATATAGGAAATTCAATTCTCTACAACTTTGCAGAAGAAAGTTTTTCCAAATTCCAAACAGAAATTGACCGAAAATCCATAAACGGGCAATTTTACAGGCTATAATCAAATTTCAGTCAAGAAATGGGGTCCACCGACACATAAAACATGCTTTAAATATTTTTGGTAACAAAAATACTCCTCTTCCACATATACTCATATATCCCACATTCATCGTAAAAATATCATCATTATTATATTATTAAAATATAATAATATATTTAAATAATTATTTTATCATAAAAGATAAAATTTCAATTTTCAAAAATTGTCACATTAAAATTTTCTCCATCTATATCCACATAAAATCAATATTTTTCTCATCATATGAATCAATAATTAATTATTCACAAATAATATTACAGAATCACAAAGATCGCAACCACCAAAGCCGCTCCTCGGGAAAAGAGGGGGCTTTCCAATAAAGATTTTTCCTTCTTGCGCCGCGCAATTAGGTGACCAAACCTCTCCTTAGATGTAACTTTCTAGACATTGCCAATAATGTTTTCTAATAATATTATTCGGGTAATATGAATTATTGCTTCGATAATGGAAAATACTTGTGTAATGACAATTTATCAAACAACAATAATATAAAATATCAATGCAACAATTATTGAATCAATAAAATGAAATAATCGAATAAGAATTATCGTAACCATTATTGAGTAGTGCCTTCTTACTTAAGAATCAATAATTGGTGCAATCGTTGTCATCGCTCAATAACGCGACATTAGTGTGTTTTAACCAATCGGGTATTCCAACAAGATAATTCTTGTAATAACTACGCCAAGTTATTTATAAACAACTTATATTTGTCGCTTTCTTCATCCAATCGCTTTCCGTTATGGGGCCCACAAAAGATCAAGGTCGTCGTATTTAATATTCCCCGACAATGCGAATATTCCACGACCAAACGAATATTCCCGACAATAATGAATATTTTATAACCACTTGCTTATTCAAATATTTATGATTTTACCCATAACTAACCACATTAATCAAATCAACCCTTACTATTTCAAAATAATAAATAGAGGAAATTCCATTTTATTAAAAAAAAATCTGGGTCTTACAAATACCGTGTGCTACTGTGTTTTAACCACTGGGTATTCCAACAGTATTAACGGTAATAACTACGCTGTTATTTATAAACAACTTATTCTTGTCATTTTCTTCCTCCAATCGCTTTCCGTTATGGGGCCCACACAAGGCTGCGCCGTCGTACGAATATTCCACGACCAAACGAATATTCTCCGATAAAATGAATATTTTAAAACCACTTGCTTGTTTGAAATAATTGCGCATTTTACCCATAACTCACCACATTAATCAAATCAACCCTTACTATTTCAACATAATAAATAGAGGAAATTAAATTTCATTAATAATAATTTGGGGTCTTACAAATAAAGATTAAGACTCAACGAATGAATTCAGATAAATAAAGATTAAGACTTCAATATCCCCAATTATGAACTATAAATCAATTATTCAATTATCCCAATTATTATGCCTACTGAATTGTTAAGAGGAATTCTCAAATGCCAAAAGTTCTTTTCCTAGTGATCAAATGACTTCTATTTAATCCAGATTAATCTTGCTATATTCCTATGCAAAACAATTGAATTAAACTCCTTCAATTTCAATTCCTTATGTGTTACATGCGGTGAACATATATTTCCATTTAATTCACGAACCTAATTATCCGTCATGCAAATAACTAAGTCACATGTTATCATGCCCAGTTCTACCTTAGAATTCCTCTTTCGATTCCTTCTAGAGTAACAAGGTAATTACTGATCAGATAATAAATCAATAGGCTCAAGACAAGATAAACAATTCAATTTGACACAAATAATTGGAATACATTGAATAACTAATTTATAGACATAAAAGGTTCAATTGAAATCTTAATAAAAGAGTTAGTTCATAATTAATGAATTAAAACCAAGAATCCACAACTGAATAGATATTAAAAGATAAAAGTTTGATAAGAGAAAAGAATAGAATCTGTTGTCAGCAAATCTGATGCTCCCCTCTTGCTCTTGCTCTTGATCTTCAGTGTTCTTCTATTTGCTTCAATCTCCAATGGCTAATAAAGAACTAGGGTTTATATTCTAATTTAATAGAGTGTTTTATCTAGTCTAATCTATGTAATCTCCCTTTATTTTATGCCTTACATCATGTATTTATAGGTTATAAGTCCAATTTTTAGCTTAGGAACAAACCCAATCCAATTTGGAGTCAAAAAGGTGTCAAAATTCGCCCCAAAACGCGTCCAAGCCTCACCAAACTCTTCCCCAGTGCCCCGGCGCTGGGCATGGCGCTGGAACACTGCCCCCTAGCGCCCCGGCGCTGGGCATAGGCATGAAATGGGCGCCCCGGCGCTGGGGCCTTTTCTGGAAACTTTCTGCTCCGACGTCTTTTAGGAAAATGGCCATAATTTCTTCGTTCGAACTCCTATTTTGATGATTCAAGATGTTCCGGAAAGAAGAGACGTAGATCTACAAATTTCATTCTTTGAGTTTTTCGAAATAAGGTCCGGAGCAATACTCAAATTGGCTCTGAAATGACTGTTGTGTAAATGGCAAGTCGAAAACGCGAATCTAGCCACCCCAAACGTCGATCCAAGTAACTTTTGTCCCAATTCCTACAAAACAACGTAAAACATACATGAATAGACACAAACACTTAAAAAAATCCAAAAGATTAAGCTCAAACACACTCAATTCATGTGTATAAAACTCACTAATCAGCAGACCTAAGAAATTCAACAACAACAATAATCAGGAGCAGATCAACGACCTATGATACAATTGCAAGAACACTGGCCATTTTATTGCAAACTGTAACAAACCTCTTAGAGAAGAGCTCAAGAGGAGAACAAATCCAAAGAAGGAGTTCAATGGCAACAAAAGTCTCCAAAAGAAAGATAAAGGTCTTGTAGTCGGAGGATCATGGAGTGACTCAGATAACGATACAGCTTCTGAGTCTGGAGATAATGAAGATCCTCAAGTAGCAAATTTATGTTTAATGGCCAAAAATGCAAAAGGATAAGAAAAGCGTTGACCATCATGAAGTAAGTATCGATGAGGTATTCGACTTTAACTCTCCTGATGTAGATAGTGATGATTTAAGAACTACACTACATGGCATAACAACTGATTTGCATCAATACATGAAATGGTTCAGAGTTATGTCTAAAGATTACTCTCTTCTTCAAATAGAGAAAGAAAAAGTTTAGGAAGAACTGGAAACAACTCTTCTAAGTTCTTACTCTCTCTCTAAATTTGAGGCTGAGAATAAACTCTTATATTAAGACAGACCAATGTACTTAATGCACAAAGAGAGTCAAATCTAACCTCCAAGATTGAGGAACTAGAAAAGACGATCTTAATATGGAATATATCCTCTTCATCCATGGACTCCCTGATCTCCAATCAAAGAAGTGCATCTGACAGAATAGGTTTAGGTTTTGGGAAATCCACCTCAGAACCATATGTGGAAAAGTTAAAAGAAACTAACACTAGTAGTGTTTCAAACTTCAATAGAAGCATTGCATTTGTGAAATCCTTACAGAAGGAAGAACCAGTCCATCCCTGCTCTTCTGATCCAATCCATGTTCCAAGGCATAACGGATCCCATGTTGGCTTAGGATCCAGAAAAGAGAAGAGTAACTTAGTCACTACTCTCCAACCTCGAAGGATCGTAGAGTCAAGTAAAATCAACTCCACGAATCAACCAGGTAGAAATAGTAGAATTAAGTTTCACTCTTCACAAATCATGAATCACAAGGATACATGGAAAAAGAAGAATCATTATAAAGGAAAGACTACCAAAAATCCACATAAGTCCAAATGGAGAAATAATCCACACAAACACACAAGTATGCAACATGATAGATGTTTTGTATGTGATAAAATTGGTCATAAGGCTGTAGTATGTTACAATAATCCTTTGCATATTAGACCCAAAGTCAAGCAGATTTGGGTCCCCAAGGGTACTAACAAGGTAGGACCCATGCAAGTGTGGGTACCAAAATGAGAGTTTAATCTTACCACAGGAACAGAGCTCCACGATCACAACTTGGTATCTGGACAGTGGATGCTCAAGGCACATGACCGAGAACAAAGCCCTCATGTCTAACTTCATGGAAAAGGAGGATCCAACAATCATCTTTGGAGACAATGGCTCTGACAAGACAAGAGAATATGGCTCAGCAGGGAATGGTGCAGTGTCATTCAGCATAGTAGCCTATGTGGAAGGACTACAACATAATTTTCTGAGCATAAGCCAACTCTGCGACAAGGGTCATCAAGTTACCTTTCTCAACAATCAGTGTCAAGTCAGAGATCTAAAGACCTCTTTTATAAAGCTGACCAGAAGAAGAGAAGGGAACGTCTACACAGTTAATCTTAGTCAACTGAGTTCTGACGAGACAATATGTTTTCTGGCTAAAGCCTCTAAAGAAATGAGCTGGCTATGACATAGAAAGTTGTTTCATCTCAACTTCAAAAGCATGTCGAAACTGACCTCCAAAGATCTAGTAGCAGGTTTACCCAAGCTCAGCTTTATCAAAAAAAGGTCATGCAACGCCTGTCAGCTTGGAAAACAAACTAGGAGCTCATTCAAAAGAAAAACCGTCAACTCAATTGATAAGCTCCTATAGTTACTTCACATGGATCTATTTGGGTCAATCCCAACAACAAGCCTTGGAGGGAAGAGATACTCATTGGTCGTAGTGGATGACTACACCAGATTTATATGGGTGTTCTTTCTAAACTCTAAAGATAAAACAAGCTCCCAACTCATCAAGATGTTCAAGCTGGCGATGAACGAAAAAGGGGAGAAAATCAAGGCTATGAGAAGTGACCATGGTAGAGAATTCGACTTCTCTGAGATGGATCATTTTGCGCACGCATAATGGCATCAATCCAACTTCTCACGACTCATGAACTTCATAAAGAAATGGAGTAAATGGCGAAGAAAGAACAGAACGTTGATTGAAACTGGAAAAACTCTACTAGGAGCAGCTGTCGTGCTCAATACTTCTCGGGCGAAGTCAAACACCGCCTGCGTCTTTTCGTAACATGTTTCTTGTGCACTCTACGTTAAAAGAAGACTCCCTACGAGCTGTGGAGACGAAGAAAGACAAATGTCAACTATTTCCATGTGTTTGGTTGTGCATGCTATATTTTCAACAATAGAAAATATTTATTTTGTCGGGGAATATTCGTTTTAGTCGGGAGATATTCTTTTTGTGGGAAATATCCGTACAACGGCGTAATCATTGGTGGACCTATTTTGGGGGCGTCACATATGTTATTATGTATGCTTATATATTGTTGATTGTTGGAAATGGGTTTTGAATGAGAAAATTGACTTCAAAGTCGGGTCGGGTCGGGTCGTGATCTTGGTCGTGACGGGCGGGTTTGTGATATATCATCACAATACTACGTCGTTTTGACAACGGTTACACGCCAACGGATTCTATAAATAAATGGTGTGGGAAAGCATTTGAAAAAAAATATAACAAATTTTCCCGTCCCGTTTTGTTTCTGAAATTCCGTCCTGCCTTTTCCTTATTCCCTGCTTCTGCAGAAGAAGAAATTCCCGTCCTGCTCCTTCCTTCTGCAATCCCGCTTCTGCAGATAATCCTGCCTTTCCTTCCGCAATTCTGCCTGCTTCGCAAGAATCCTGCTTCGCAGATTTCGCCTTCCCACCGCTCGCAAAGGTTTTTCCGCTCTACAAATCTTTTCCCGCTTTCGAGTAAGTGTATTCATGCACCACTTTCATATCATCATTATTATTAATAGTAAAGTTCGAGTACATAACATAGAATTTATGTTCGATGAATTCTTAATTTTGTAATGCTACTAATTAAAAATTGAAATCCGTTTTATCTTGGGAAGTAATTATTCAATTAACCCTTAACATCTGTGGGGGAATAAATTTGCTTTAAGGAGACTTTGTGAATTCAAAGGACTCTGATTTATTGATTAATATTTTTGTGTTATATATATATATATATATATATATAAAATTATGTTTTGTTTTATCATATTTATATATATTAAATAATACTATATATTACATATAAGAATCTTAAAGCAAATTTATTTATTTTCTCTGTAATTATAGTATTGTTTATATCAACAGAAAATTGTTTTATGTGAATAGAAAATTGTTTTATAAAACAAGTTTTTGTTTTGTAAAAAAAATAACTTCATTTCTGAAATTCTGAAAATTTATTTCTGGAAATAAATTTAGATATAGTTTAAACTTCTGTTAGTATATATACACAGAATTCTGTCATGATTATTGCCATAATTATTTTGAAGTAAATTAATGCATTTATAAAGTTCATGTAAATGAATATTGTATTCAACAAGGAAAGTCAATAAATGCATGTCAATATAAGGGTTGTCAACAGAATTTAGAAGGAATGTTGTTTTCATGCAAATGAATGTTGCATTTATAACATTTATTTATCTGTTATTACCGTTGCATTTAAAACAATTATTTATCTGTTATTTTTTGCAAACCAAATTTTCTGATTTTTTAATCTATTACCGTTGGAGGGTAGTTTATGTGAAGGAAAAAATAAAAAAAATAAAAAAAAATTGGCTTAAGTGGTTTCTGCAAACGTCATTTTTCTTTTACCATGCCATGCATGATAATTGGTTTAAGTGTAATGATCTATATATTACTTGTTGCATGCATATTACTAGAATTGCATGTTAATTGTTTTACCTTTGTGCATGATATGATTCTGTTATTGTGTGCATAAATTGTTAATTGCTGGTGCATGTTAATAAGGTTCAAGTGTTCTGATAAATATTCATTACATAATTTTATTAAAGTGCTGGTGCATGTTCGGCATGTTGTTATGCCCTGACCACATGCTGCTTTTATGTTTAAAATATCATAAGCAACATTCATGTTTGGCATACTATATAATTACATGGTATTATATATTTCCTCATGTTAACGCTGGAGTGCAGTATATTAAATACATAGTATTATAATATTAATTACATGTATGTTGTATATTACCTGCAAAACTGTTTTGCCTTGTTCTAATTCTGCATGAATTAATTAACGTATGTTATTATACTATTATTATAGTGCATGCAAAACAAATGATGCAAAATATATATTTATATACTATTATGTTATTATAGTATTCTGAAAGATAATTGCATGATTGCATGTTACAGAAATATTATATATGTTAAAAATTAACTGATTTATATTATGTTAATATATATTCTGTTTAAATATTTGCACGATAATATAACAGTTTATATTACAGGTTAACTATTGTATATTCGGTTATAATATACAAATTCCATGTCAACAAATTGATTGCATGTTAATATTAAATATTCTGTTATTATCTTAAGTTGTTATAATTATTGTGTTGGATTAAACAAAACTTGTCCAATCAAGAATGCAAATCTGTTAAACACACATTTGTAAATTGAAATTAGTAATCTAAAGTTGTTAATGTAATTTGTAAAATGTAAATTTCAGAAATTAAATTTGGTGTTTGAATTACAGAAACAAATTTATTGTTTAAATTTCATTAAATATTTTGTACAAATGTAAATTTATTTCATTTATTAATAATTATCTTATTGTATAATGAAATGACTTCTACAAGCACTATTCCCGCCATGAGAGATGTCTCATGGAGAAAAGCCCGAAAGGTTCAATAGAATCGATTTCAAGCGTGGCGAAGAAAGAAACTTTCAAGGCCAAAAGAAATTCAAAGGCAAATACTTCAACTATGGCATTCCAGGACATAAATCTAATGAATGTCGAAAGCCAAAGAAGTTGAAGAAAGAACAAAAGCCTCAAGCAAATGTGACAGAACTGAAAAAGCTTTCTGAAGATGTTTCAGACATGAATCTTTGTGCAGTTGTATTTGAATGCAATTTGGTAGGAAACCCTAAAGAGTGGTACGTGGACACTAGGGCTACTCGCCACATATGTTCCAACAAATGTATGTTTTCTACTTACAAACCAGTAGAAAATGATGATCAACTCTTCATGGGAAACTCCTCAAGTTCAAAGGTTGAAGAACATGGAAAGATTATACTGAAAATGACATCTGGCAAAGAACTGACTTTGAATGAAGTGCTTCATGTGCCAGATATTCGAAAGAATCTAGTTTCTGGGTCACTACTTAGCAAGAATGACTTTAAGTTGGTGTTTGTGTCTGATAAATGTGTACTTATTAAAAATGATATGTTTGTAGGAAAGGGCTACATGAATGATGGGCTCTTTAAGATGAATGTTATGACTGTTGTACCGAAGTCTATTGATAATAATAAAATTAATTCTTCTGCTTACTTGTTAAAGTCTTCAAATATATGGCATGCTAGATTAGGACATGTTAATTATAATACTTTTCGTAGATTAATTAATTTAGAATTCTTGCCTAAATTTGATATTAATCTAAAACATAAATGTGAAATTTGTGTGGAATCAAAAATGACAAGATTACCCTTTCATTCTGTTGAAAGGAAAACTGAACCTCTAGATTTAATTCACACTGACATATGTGACTTAAAGTTTGTGCAAACTAGAGGTGGGAAAAAATATTTCATAACCTTTATTGATGATTGCACAAGAAATTGTTATGTATATTTGCTAAGAAGCAAAGATGAGGTCATGTCAAATGTTTCAACTTTATAAAATGAAGTTGAAAATCAACTTAGCAAAAGATTAAATCAATAAGAAGCGATAGAGGTGGTGAATATGAATCACCATTTGAAGAGATATGCTCTACTTATGGTATTATTCACCAAACTACCGCTTCCTTATTCACCTCAATCTAACTAGATTGTTTAACGCAAGAACCTAACATTGAAAGAAATGTTGAATGCTATGTTAAATGGCTTACGAGCACCCTGCAATTTGTGGAGGGAAGCTTTGCTTCGCCAATTATATTCTTAATAAAGTGCCTCATAAGAAAACTCACAAAACCCCTTATGAATTATGGAAAGGTCATAGACCTTGCTATAAATACTTACAAGTGTGGGGTTCTAAAGAAAGGTAATTGCCCTAAACCTAAAAAGGTTAAGATAGGACCAAAAATAATTGATCGTGTTTTCATTGGTTATGCAAATAATAAAGAAGGTTTATCGCTTTCTTGTTCATAAATCAAAATTAACGATATTCATGTTAATACATTTATCAATCAAGAGATGCATCATTTTTGAGAATATTTTTCCATATAATGGAAATAATACTTCAAATTCAAACAAAAAACCTTTGGATGCTACTAGTGATAATCCTGAAAATATAAACAAAGAGTCTGTAGTGGATGAATCTAGACATAGCAAAAGGGCAAGGACTTCAACGTCTTTTGGTCAGGATTTTCTAACATTTTTGTTAGAAAACGATCCTCGAACCTACAAGGAAGCAGTATCCTCTTCAGATGCTTCTCATTGAAAAGAAGCAATAAATAGCGAAATTGAGTCCATTATGCAAAATCATACATGGGAATTGGTGGACCTTCCACCTGGTTCAAAACCCTTAGGGTATAAATGGATCTTCAAAAAGAAGATGAAAGCTGATGGCTCAATTGATAAATATAAAGCAAGGCTTGTTGTTAAAGGCTATAAACAAAAGGAAGGATTGGATTATTTCGACACTTATTCACCTGTTATAAGAATTACATCTATTAGAATGCTAATAGCAATAACATCTTTAAATAGACTTGAAATACATCAAATGGATGTAAAGACTGCATTCTTAAATGGTGAATTAGATGAAGAAATATATATGGAACAACCTGAAGGTTTTATTGCTCCTGGACAAGAGAGGAAAGTATGTAAACTTGTTAAATCCTTGTATGGATTAAAACAACTACCAAAACAATGGCATGAAAAATTTGATAATGTTATGTTATCAAATGGATTTAAAATTAATGAGTGTGACAAATGTGTTTATGTCAAAAGCACTCAAAAGGAATATGTCATTGTTTGTCTTTATGTGGATGATATGTTAATCATGGGTAGCAACAATGAAATTATCAACTCTACTAAACGTATGTTGCCAAATAGGTTTGACATGAAAGATTTGGGGGTTGTTGATATAATACTAGGAATTAAGATTTCTAGAACATCTGATGGAATTATATTATCTCAAGCTCATTACATTGAAAAAATACTTGAAAAATTTAACAAGTATAATATAATTCTAAATAAGACCCCAGTTGATATAAATCTTTATTTAGCTAAAAATGAAGGTGATAGCATATCTCAACTAGAATATTCTCGTATAATAGGCAGTTTAATGTATGTCATGAACTGTACTAAACCAGATATAGCTTATTCGGTAAGTAAGCTAAGTAGGTATACAAGTAATCCAGGTAAAGATCACTGGAAAGCAATTTTGAGAGTTTTAGGATACCTAAAACATACTCAAAAAATATGGATCGCACTATACAAGATATCCAAAGAAGATTGGAAGGATATAGTGATGCTAATTGGATATCCGACAATAAAGACTCAAAAATCCACAAGTGGATATGTCTTTACCCTCGGAGGTGCGCAGCAGATATCTTGGAAATCCTCAAAACAAACTTGTAGATGCAAGGTCTACAATGGAATCGTAATTCATTACTTTAGAGAAAGTTGGAGAAGAAGTTTAGTGGCTTCGTAATTTCTTAGAGGATATTCCAAATTGGTCAAACTCGTACTACGATATATGATACATCGTGATAGCCAATCGGCGATTGGAAGAGCACAGAGTCACTTATATAATCTGTAAGTCACGTCATATAATGACGAAGAGATATAATACCGCTAGACAATTGCTCTCAAATGGAATTATCTCAATTGACTATGTAAAGTCAAAAGATAATATTGCGGATCCGCTTACGAAAGGTTTAACAAGAGAAGCAAGTGGAAAAATTATTGAGGGAATGGGTTTAAAGCTCATCGCTTAAATAAGAGTCGCTATAGTGGCAACCCAACCTAGCCGATTTGGAGATACCAAGATCTAGGTTCAATGGGCAAACCGAACTATGTAGTACTTTCAAGAAAGCACCGAGGAGATAATTACTCCTAACCATTCCAAAATAAGACAAAGGTACATCTCGCCATGAGAATCGTGATAAGATACGTTTTTAATGATTTTATATCTTGAAATATGTTCAAGTGGGGTATTGCAGGGATACTCTTGATAGAAGTCACCTACGCGAGTAAGAAGGGGCCACTACGTGAGAATTTTGAAGGTCAATTCTCTAATATACTCACTAACCAATAGGTGTTTCAAGGCCAAAATGAACACAAACGTGAGAACCAACTATGTCTGAAGAGATATTTTGTGAATTCTATTGTCTTGGTTTACACGAAAAGCTGACAGTTCAAAGACATCAAGTGTACTGATTAGCCAAGTAAATCCGATAGATTTTACTAGGGTAAGTTCAAAGCCACTAGGCTATTTAACCTGATGAAATATCTTTTCTCATGTACTCGAACTAGTGTCTGCATATTCATAACATATTTTGCATTTTGTAAAGCCAATTTTACATTCATGTGGGGGATTGTTGGAAATGGGATTTGAATAAGAAAATTGACTTCAAAGTCGGGTCGGGTCGTGATCTTGGTCGTGATGGGCGGGTTTGTGATATATCATCACAATACTACGTCGTTTTGACGACGGTTACACGCCAACGGATTCTATAAATAAATGGTGTGGGAAAGCATTTGAAAAAAAAATATAACAAATTTTCCCGTCCCGTTTTGTTTCTGAAATTCCCGTCCCGTTCCTTTCCTTATTCCCGTTCTGCAGTAAGAAATTCCCGTCCCTGCTTCCTTCCTTCTCGCAATCCCGCTTTACTGCAGATAATCCTGCCCTTTCCTTCCTGCAATTCCTGCCTGCTTCTCGCAAGAATCCCGTTCTTGATTCAGATTCCGCTCCTTCCCACCGCTCAGCAGTTGTTTTCCTGCTCGCAAATCTTTTCCGCTTTCCTCGAGTAAGTGTATTCATGCACCACTTTCATGCATCATTATTATTAATAGTAAAGTTCGAGTACATAACATAGAATTTATGTTCATGAATTCTTAATTTTGTAATGCTACTAATTAAGAATTGAAATCCATTTTATCTTGAAAGCAATTATTCAATTAACCTTTAAAGATCTCGTGTAATAAATTTACTTTAAGGAGACTTTGTGAATTCAAAGGACTCTGATTTATTGATTAATATTTTTTGTGTTATATATATATATATATAAAATTATGTTTTGTTTTATCATATTTATATATATTAAATAATATTATATATTACATATAACAGTGTAGATGCTTGCTGCAAACTGAATATATGCTATGAGATTCTATTAATGATGCAGATATTTGTGTACACTGATCTATATCGGTATGATGTGTACATTACAAGTTTGATGAAATGTCAAAAAGAAATATACCTTGGTATTTCATAATGCTTAGAATATATATTAATATAACAATCTTTAATTGTATTTTCTTAGGCAATTATCAAGATGAAAACAAGTGGATCCTTCTATTTGAATTTTTTTGGAAAAAATTCACTCTCAATGTATGGCAAATCTTTTGATAGCTAGCAGACAGTTGTTGAATCTTAATTCAAGTTATTTTATTTGAGATATTTTAACTTATGATCTTCTATTTTTAAGTTGACTGATATTCTGACATAATATTTGTTTTTATGAGTACAAATTCTTGATTTCAAGTCGTTTGAGATTCTTGAATGTTTATTCATTTTTTAATGCATTAACTTATTCATAATTTGCTTCTCATTGTTTGAATTTTTTTTAGCTCATGGGATTACTTCAATACATAAAACTATAGAATTTTATTAGTAATGTTCATCTCAGTTGTTGATGTGTCATGTGTGTATGCAGTACTTAAGTAGTCACTATCTTTTAAGTTTTTTAGCCTAACGTCTCTTGCGTGATTAGTAAAAATAAACAATAACGCCATCGTACTAAACTTTAAGCTCCCATCTTAACTTCTTTAATTTGCTAAAAACACGCTTACAAATTTCACAAATTATCCCGTACGTTGCACAGACTATCAAGCTTGTTAAAATGATAATAATAATTAATAATTAAAGCACATCATTTTGCATGCCAATCAAGAAGGGAAGGTTAATTGGTGAGATAGATCAGGTGTCTAAGGACATTGGCAATAACAAGATGATACGGGATGGTGCCCCCAGCAACCCGTCTGATCGTCCCACCTGAGATCTCATATCTTCTTAGGTCAAATTGGACGGTTGATTAAGATTATTGTTTAATTAATACATTATATTATGATATAGAAATTGTCCCATTAATCCCCTAAACAACAAGAAATATATATATATATATATATATATATATATATATATATATGTATGTTCACTAATTATTTTATGTTTTATATATATATTTATTTTATTGTTTTGCTTAACGTACGCACCATTATAAATATCCATGAGTATAAGATTCTAGAACATACACTACTACATCAGTTAGTTGAAAGCAAACATCTACCTACCTCCTTCATTATTTGTGGAAATTGCCCTCTGACCAAATCACTAAGTTAACCATACGTTCCAAAGAGAGCAGCTGTGCATGTTTTTCCTTCAGTTTTATCATACGGGTTGTTTTCTATTTATTATTATTTGAAATTAATAGGTTAATATATATATATATATATATATATATATATGATCCAATTTTTAATTGAAAACTAATGATAGAAGATAAATTCATATTGCAAAACCATGCAATTTTTTTACCAAGTACACACGTTGTTTGTGACTTGTGAGTGAATGCATGTGATTAGTCTCCTAGAAATGGTAAAATAAAACTTAAGAAAATAATGATGTGTCAAATTTTTAATTACAACTTCAACCATTTCGTAGTAGGTCTATTTGCACAAATTAATATGATTAAAAGGATATGAAAAATAATTTATATATCGATTAATTTTATGTCAAATTTGAATTATGCCTAACATACGTGGATAGTTTGTACGTGGTACTATCGTATAAATAATTTATATATTAATATGTGAGTCTCTTTTTATATCCCATACATGCATGCAGGCCGTTATTTAATATCATCATATATAGCAATACAAAAAATATATTGTAATCATTTTTGTTTGAATATATATTTCATTGATATACATTAAACCCTATGACAAAATCCTTACATTAATGTTCAATATTTAAATACTTTATTCATTCTAAAACATATAATATTAATGTTTGTCTTAATTTTGAATTAGTCAGTATAAAATATTTTTAATCTCAAAATTAATATTAATTTATTTATCTATAAATAATTTATACTATTGAAAAAAGATTTAAATTTGAAAAAATAAAATTGATATTATATTTTTGGACGAGAGGGTAAGAACTTTATTAAAGGTAATTAAGACAATAGTAGTATGAAAAATTGTTATTCTTAGTATACATATTTGAAAAACTTCGACAACCCGCGTAACAGAGGAGGCCGTTGACCCCAAAAAGGGGAAAACACCAGGTAATTAAATCACCTTTTTATTTTATAACAACTTGAAAATTTTGTCAACTTTACGGCTCTAAACCACTAACCATAGAAGATTAGAAAAAGGTCACGATTGGAAACAGCTTTTTTCTCACAATCACAATCATTAATTCAAAAAGATTAGTATAGTTTATGAAACCAAATTAAGTCAAGTTGGGTAGCCAAGTCATTTTCTATTCAACCAAATTTCATAGACTTAGAAACTCCTTTACCACTAATAATACATCATTACTTCTTCTTCTTTATATATATATATATATATATATATATATATATATATATAATTCAAGATTTTTTTATTAGAAAATAAAAACTTAATCTTGAAGGATAAAACTACGTAATTTTACTAAAATTTTACTTTAGCCAAATTTTATTAAGACATGTATTAGATTACTTTTTTTCATATATATATATATATATATATATATATATATATAGTACAACGTTAATATATACACACACGTATACAGTATTTTGGTCAAAACGCACACATACAAGTAGTATATATATGTGGATGTGAAATCCACACACAAACATACGTGTACATATATAAAGAGAGAGAGAAACAAAGAATAATATAGAAGCTTTTCGATCATATATATATAAAGGAGTTGCAAACCTCTACCTCTTTGTAGGGTAGAGAAACTACTCAAACCATTTGAATAATATCGGTTTTATTTCTTATATAGAGCTCTCTAAATATATATATATATATCTTCTCCATTTTCAGTAGCATTCAAATTAAATTATTTTTATTTTTCTCGTTCCAATTCGCATTCCAGTCTGCTAACCAAACGCACCATAAACCCCTTACACCGGAAGAAAAAATGACTGTCAAGAAGATAACATGGAAATCTTTGCTTCCAAGTTGTGGCAAGATTGAGAATTCGTCGTCGTGTAAGTCTAAGACTACGAAAGTGGTTCCAAAACCTTCTTCATTTCAAAGGATTTCTCTATCGGATATTAGTTCTTCGACACTTTCGGAGGACTTGTCTAATTCCCTAGTAGGGTCTAATCTTCATGTTTTTACGCTAGCTGAACTTAAAGTGATCACACATAGCTTTTCGTCGAGTAATTTTCTTGGAGAAGGAGGGTTTGGACCGGTTCATAAAGGGTTTGTTGATGACAAGCTTAGACCTGGTTTGAAGGCTCAACCTGTTGCTGTTAAACTTCTTGATTTGGACGGCATGCAAGGCCATAAGGAGTGGCTGGTAATTAAATTTAGTTATTGTTTTTTTCACTAATTAAATTAAAATACCTTTTTTTTGGTTTAGTTAGTTGACGAAGTTTTGAAGAGTTTGTTATGTATATTGATTTTGCAGACTGAAGTGATATTTCTTGGGCAATTAAGGCATCCACATTTGGTGAAGTTGATTGGGTACTGTTGTGAAGATGAACACAGGCTTTTGGTTTATGAATATATGCCCCGAGGCAGCTTAGAGAATCAGCTCTTCAGAAGTATGTCTCTTTTTGTTAATTCACTTTGTAAGTAGTTTGTATGTAATGATAGTGTTATTTGACTTTTTTTATGTGGTTATGCTAACTCACTATATATGAGTGAAAAAAAACCAAAGCTCTAATAAGAATATTTACTTCTGGACAAGTACATATTATTGTTCATCACTTTCATAGGTTTTCTATTTTTTTGGACCTGTAAGTCTTAAGAAAAATGGCATGATCCAGGCTTTTTGTCAATAAAACAAGATATAATAGTTTAATGAGAAAAAGTCAAAACTTGTGGTTGCTTTTGGATAGTTGACACAAGAACCGTACGTAGTAGCCTCTATATTTCAAAATCAAGACTTTGTATCATATATATATATATATATATATATATATATATATATATATCGTCAGGATTAAGATATATTTCTTTTCTTCTTCAGCCGCTTTTTTTTAGTATGAATTCGATGACGATTCGATCATACAACCGTCGTTTATACTTTTTAGCGACGCTTATATGTTGTCCGTCATTAAAAAGTATAAACGCATTTATCATGATGACCAAAATCATCGCCATTCGGTCGCTAAAAGGTAAGGTGACGCGAAAGAAGAGAAAGTAGATGACTGATCTCATGAGATATATATATATATATATATATATATATATATATATATATATATATATATATATATATATACAGGAAGGATTTCAATGAATTAAATAAGTGAATAAATGAATGAATCAAAAAAAACACGGCTGGTGGGTTAAACCCGCTTGTTTTTATGTAGTTCAATCCGATCCGCGTGTGTTTTTAATTTCTATCTGCTCATTAATTCCGCTTTATTTGATTCATTTTAATCTATTCAGTATATATATATATATATATATATATATATATATATATATATATATATATATATATGTGTGTGTGTGTGTGTGTAATTAACTGTCCAAAGTTTACGAATTCCTTAGTATTGTGATCTAGCCATGAATCATCTCAGTACTTTAAACAAGTCAAAAGAATTTAATTACCAACTGGGCAGGATAACTTTTTCAAGAAAAGAATTTTCATTCAAGCGATAATTATTTACAAATGTAACTCAAAATATTAATTTACCTTGATTTCAGAATACTCGATGTCACTTCCATGGTCGACAAGAATGAAAATTCTTCTTGGTGCCGCAAAAGGCCTTGCTTTCCTCCATGAAGCTGAAAAACCTGTTATATATCGCGATTTCAAAGCTTCCAACATTTTGCTGGATTCTGTAAGCTTCTTCCCCAATATGTCGAGCCTTTTCTTCTTCACCTTGTTTTGATTTTCATTACTGAATTTTCTTTCATGTTATTTTTCAGGACTACACCGCTAAGCTCTCGGATTTTGGGCTTGCGAAGGATGGTCCAGAAGGAGATGAGACGCATGTTTCGACACGAGTTATGGGCACTCATGGCTATGCTGCCCCTGAATACATCATGACTGGTAATTAACTTCATCTTTTTCATTACCATTTTTACACTCTCTCTAATAGGCTAACGGTTTAAGCTTTTAGAGCAGTCGGTAACTTAACATGATATCTGTCAACCTAATTAATTAAGGAATTTATGCCAAGTTTGAATGATTTAGAATGCTACTAATTCTTGTGAATTTGAATTGTTTTTTTCAGGTCACTTGACAGCAGCAAGTGATGTTTATAGCTTTGGAGTGTTACTTTTGGAGCTAATAACAGGGCGAAGGTCAGTGGACAAGACCCGGCCTAGAAAAGAACAATGCTTAGTAGAATGGGCAAGATCATCCTTGAGAGAACCACGAAAACTAAGCCGGATAATGGACCCTAGGCTTGAAGGGCAATATTCAGAAATCGGGGCTCAAAAGGCGGCTGATTTGGCTTATCAATGCCTTAACCACAAACCAAAGTTCAGACCAACCATGAGTACAGTGGTCAAAACCTTAGAGCCATTGAAGGATTTTGATGTCACTGCAGTCTCTCCGTTTGTGTACACAGCAGCTCCATCACCATCTCAGTCAAGGTCAGGGCAGTGGAGTAAATCACCAAAATCTTCAGCTATTTTATGAGGAACTGATCTAATCCAAAATGTCAAGAATGGGTAGTTAAGAAGCCCATTGAACTTTAGAATAAAAAAGTATAGGCTATAGTAGAAATGTATATCATGCCAGAGCTAGTCTTATGATCCATGATTTTCTTGGATTGTGTCAAGTGTAAGAAAATCCTGTGAGAACAGGTTGAATTTTATTTTTTTTAATTTATTCTTTGATTTTTGGATTTTGTCAAATGTTTATGAAAAGAAAAGAATTTTGAGTTACCAGTTTGAATAGATCAGTACTGCCATATAATTGATGACTTAGTGCTCGCTCCTTGTCAATCATTTTGAAAAAAAAAACAAAGAGAGTAAACCCTTTGTTTAATACTCCAAAATTAGGTTTGTTTTGAAGTAGGCACATGTTTTTTTCAATGAAATCCCCTGTTTTTTTGTTTGTTGTTATACGTTTAATCGTATAATATTGGTTGTAAATATCCCGCGAAACATCAAGCAAATGTACGCTAGCTGCATTACCATCCTGCCCACACAGGACTTATTCATCTGCATATATAATTTTTCTCTGCTTTAATATCAAGAATGGTACACAATTGTTAGCTGGCATACATTACATAGATGTATATACAATTTTCATATTTTCATTGCCGCCTTCTGCTTCTGCAACTCTAGTAAACAACTTGTTAATAGTACTTGTATAGTTGTATGCTACGAGTAACACGAAAGATAAAACCGCACCTTTCTGCAACACAAATATATTCAAAGGAATTGAGACATTTAGAGCTGAATAGCTGAGCCAGTCGTGAGTGCGATAAATTGAAAGGCCTTGGCGCTAATAAGGTCCATAGGGAGCCCATGTTATGCTGCTGTCGGATTCAATTAGAAGTTAACTTGATGGTAAGTTGGTTAATTGACCAATACAATGCTGACAGAGATCACCTTTCACCTGCGTGTTGACACTGTATTGGTTAATTGACCAAAGTCAACTTCATGTAATCACCCAGATGCTGCCAACTGCTGTAGCTGCTGGCTAGGAAGCCAATACATAGAAATAAGTCTTAAAAGTTGCTTTGTCATGAGGCCACTATAACTGGGCATGACCCAAATTTGAAGCTGCAGTAAGTGTCCATATTTTGGTACAATTTGTGAACTGCAGCACAATCTTTGTAAGCATGTTTAATTAGTTTGTTTTTTGCTACATCTATCTGAAAAATAACAAGAAGTTAGTACCAAACTAAGTAATTCCATTCGAGTCCTTTATGTGAACAGTAAATGAGTCACTGTTCAATGGTGATAAAACTAACAAAATAAATGAGAAAAATAATAGTTTCTTATAAATTAATTAGAAGATTAATATTGACTTTTTAAAAGTCAATTTAACATATTTTAAATTTAAAATTGACATTATTCATTTATAATTATAACTAGTATTTTTAAAAAATAATTAATAATATTTATATTTATATTGACATAAATTGCATGAAAATTATGAGTTTCAAAACATTTGATAGTAACTTTTAAAAATTCAATATATTTTCCTTTCGATTGAAAAGAATAAATGTATCATTTCCTCACTCTCCTTTGTTTCCATTTACATAAAAGAAAAGGAAAAAAGTGTCGACATTATGAGCATATATTAAGTCATAACATCCAAAATATTATTTAGTCAAATTCTTAGTCCAATTTCTTTTTCTTTTTCTTTTATTTCTCCCCCCAAAACCTTTATATGTAGTTGAACAGTACTCCTCGAATATATGTAAACCCAAACGGTGTCCCAAATTCGTGCCCTAGCATTTCCGGTCTGCTTCAAGTTCAGAACAATGGCTTCACTGGACACTGACGTGACTATGGTTCCTGCTGGCGAAGGATCGGGTGGCGCGGGACCTTCTTCTTCCACCGTTTCAACATCATCTTCCTGATGAGTATGGAATATGTTATATTTTTATTCTTTAAT
The DNA here is from genome assembly GCA_020205615.1 of Panax quinquefolius. Taxonomy (NCBI): domain Eukaryota; kingdom Viridiplantae; phylum Streptophyta; class Magnoliopsida; order Apiales; family Araliaceae; genus Panax; species Panax quinquefolius. The sequence continues at coordinate 25,343,124 of CM035154.1, forward strand.
ATTTAATCTTTTATATTTATTTTGTGCCTAAATATACTCATTATTTTGTATATTTTTATTTTAGGTACAATTGATGGGGGCCAACGAAATTTGGAAATAATTTGAAGACAAATTGAGTATTATTGGATTAAAGGAGCTAATAATCACGTGGGCCACGAAATATTCAACCGGAAAAAGAATTCCTAGCAATCAAGTGAATATATTACAAATATGATGTGGGCCATGGTTAATTTTCTCACAATTTGATTAATGGAAGAAGCAATGTAATGCACGGACTCCAAACTAACAATATGGGCAACATGAGATCCTAGCCCAATTAATGTTCCAGTATAACAAGCAACCAAGCAGATCAGACTTGCAATTCTTGAACTTATGTCACGTGGGCAGCATAAATGATATTAAATGAATTTATATGATATATCATGTGGGCCACGGATTTTATTCAGCCATCCTAATTCCTATGCAATTGTTATCAACTGAATTACACTCATCTCCAAAGTCCACACGGAATCAACTTGGTTTTACACGGAAATTGAAGAAATCGAGCGCAACAAGGATTTTGATCACGACAAACTTTGGAATTTAATTCCAATTTCAAATCTGAATTTTGGATTCTAGAAGATTGATTTTTATAATTCTATTGTAATTAGGATTTCTTTTAGAATAAGATTTATTTCCAAATTGAATTCTATTTCTTTATGGAAATTAGTATAATTTGTAATTCTCTTAGGATTTGGATTTCTACTTCCTATAGGATTTAGGACTTTGTCTAGCACTATAAATAGAGGATGACAGTCAAGATTTTATTCATTCAATATTCAACTATCCTCTATTGGAGTGAAGGCTCAAGAGCATGTCAAGCTAGTTCTTTTCATTCAGTTCTAAAGGGAGGTGAATCCTTGTTACAAGTAATTGATTAATTGAGTATTATTATTTATTTCTTCTTGTGTGAAATTTCTTCTGATAATCTGTTTTCATTGATTGCATGCTAATTGATCTAATTAATTTAATATGGCCAATTGAGTTAGTTTGATCATTATCATATGCTAGATTAAGATTGGTATTACGTGTAATTGATATCTTTCTTCATCACAAGTAGCTACTTGGTAATAATAATTGTGGACAAGCTTTTGTGTATTGCTAAGATCATCATAAAATAAGTTAAACAAATCGAGCTTATATGTTTGTTGCTTGGATTAGCCTAATTCTCTATTTCTTAATGCTTCTATCATATTAAATCTAGAGAGCTTGTTCTAAGTTGTATGCTAGTTAGAATCTGGTGAAGAGCTTGTTTACATACAAAGGATAATCTAAGGAGAATTTCTGATAAGATAGCTTATTGTTTCTAGGGCTAATAATTTCATCGAAGGAAAAATAATAATTACTTGATTAATTGATTGTTGTATTTGGTGAAACCGAATCATGAGAATCAAGCTTTTATATATTTGGTTAACTTCATCATTAATTCTTATTCTCCTAGTTTAAAAATAATTTTCAAAAACCCCCCATCTTTATTTTCTGTTGAAATAGTAGAATAATTATAAAATAACTTTACTCTCTGTGGGATCGATCCTTACTTATTACTGTGCTAATTATTATAAATTGTGAAGTGAAAGTGAGGTTAATTTAGGAGTGTAAACGACAGCTCCCAAATTTTGGCGCCGTTGCCGGGGAGTAATTTGGCGTTTTGTTTTTATTCTATTATTTGTTTTGTTCTTGTTTTATGACTCGATCTTCTCAGGCTACTATATTAGATTTTGATCCAGAGATTGAGAAAACTGCAAGGAGGCTAAAGAAGGAAAAACTTAAAGTTCAACAGTCTTCTGCAGATATAGACGAGGCTTCTGCATCATCACCAGGTCTCAACTTAGCTTTGGAATTATTATCCAACGAATCCGACAAAGAAGAAGAGATGGCGATTCCAAACAACAATAGAACTCTCGTGGAGTCAGCAACTCCTAATTTAAATCAACAACCTTTGTGCATCAATATCCTAATTTAGATGTCGCATTTGAACTTAAATCTGGACTAATCCATTTATCGCCTACTTTTCGTGGTCTTACTGTGTGAGGACCCCTACAAACATCTCAAGGAATTTCATGTGGTGTGCTCCACTATGAAACCACACGGAATCACCGAAGAGCAAATCAAGTTGAGAGCATTCCCATTCTCCTTAGCAGACTTGGCAAAGGATTGGTTGTACTACCTACCCTCGTGTTCAATACTGATCTTGGAATGACATGAAGCAAGCTTGTTCTTGGAGAGATACTTTCCAAATTTCAAGAGTAGCCAACATAAGGAAAGAGATTTGTGGGATTAAAAAATTCAAAGGGGAGACACTATACGGGTATTGGGAAAGATTCAAAAAGCTTTGTTCCAGCTGTCCACCGCATCAAATAGATGAAAAACACCTGATCCAAAGATTTCTACGAAGGGTTGAGTACCGATGGATAAAAGCATGATCGATGCAACTAATAATGGAGGAGCACTATTTGACAAGACCCCGAGAAGCGTAAGGAATTTAATTGCAAACATGGCAAGAAACTCAAGAAATAATACGGTACTAGAACAAATCATGCACCAAAGAAGTGGTAAGCGAGGTAAGCACTTGTGATTATGGTCAACAAATTTCAATTAATCTGCTATGGTTAGACAATTAGCTACAGTGTCAACTGCCAATTGCAAAGGTTTGTGGAATATGTCTACAACCAAATCACAATACGTATGAATGCCCAACATTACAAGATGACGAGGTCAGGCAACAAGCTAATGCAATGGGAAATTATCACCACCACCTCGTAAAAAGTATGATCTCAGACTCAAACACATATAACCTGTGATGGAGGGATCATCCAAATCGAAGTTATGGGAGCAAGCAAGCAAGCACCACCACCTCGATTTCCACCTAGCGAGGGGCTTTCAACTAGCCCAACCTCAATATTAATCAAAGCAAGCAAATCCTGCACCCTACTTTGGAACATCATTGGAGGATATGTTCAAAGCATTCATGGGATGTACACAACAACAGTTCATGAATCGACATATAGCTTCCAAAGAAGAGATAAAACTTCTGGCTCAAGATTTGAGGAACCAAGTAGACAACCGGCTACAACCGTGGGGATATTGGAATCTAGAGGCTCAGAAAATTACCATCTCAAACAAAGAGTCAACCCAAGGAGAATGCAAGTGCCATAACTTTCATGAATGGAACACGATTGGATACACCACCCCGACCCCTTAGAGAGTTCGAGAAGGAAGCAACTAAGGAGGAACAGAAAAAAAATCCAAGGTACAACCTAAACCTCCTAATCGCCTTAAAACATTCCTCTTCCTTTCCTTCCGTAAATTCTAAAACTTTAAAGAACGATGAAAAAAAAAAGAAATTTTGGAAACTTTTAGGAAAGTAGAAGTGAACATCCTCTTCTTGATGCAATTAAACAAGTACCACTAGATGCTAAAATTTTAAAAGAATTATGCACTAATAAAAGAAAATTGCAAAATGATGAAAGAGTCACAGTTGGAGAAAATGTATCTCATTGCTCTTCAAAGAAAATGCCTCCTAAATGTAAAGATCCAGAATGTTCACAATCCCATGCAAAATAGAAACACCAGATTTGAAAAAGCCATACTAGATTTGGGAGCTTCAATTAATGTTATACCTTTATCTCGCTTATGCTTCCTTAAATCTAGGCCCTTTAAAAAATACCGTGGTGTGATTATCCAATCAAGCAGATCGTCTTTAACACCTACCCCCAAGGGGTAATTGAAGATGTCCTAGTGCAGGTGAACGAACTAATCTTTCCTGCAGATTTTTACATTGTGAATATGGAAGATGATACATCACCAAACCCCTCCCACATCTTGTTAGGAAGACCCTTCCTGAAAACAGCAAAAACCATGATTGATGTGCATAATGGGACCTTGACTATGGAGTTTGATGGCGAGAAAATTTAGTTTAACATCTATGATGCCATGAGGTACCCTAGTGATATAGGACAGGTTTTTGCTATCGATGTGAGAGACTCCTTGGTGCATAGAGCTTTTGAACAATTACATAGGGACATTTTGGAAATTGCAATCACCAACAGTTTGGACATGGACAGGGAAGAAGAGATCACAAAAACCAGAAATTGAAAGAGAATGTAGTCATTGCATTACATTCATCGCCAAAATTCTCAAATAAATCAATGGTATATTCTATTCAATTTCACCTTTCTCATCAAAAGTTATTACCTTCAGTTATACAAGCCCCAACTCTAGAATTGAAACAATTACATGCTCATTTTAAATATGCATATTTGGGGACTAATGACACTTTGCCTGTAATTATTGCTAGTAATCTAACCAAGGTGTGGAAGAAAATTTGTTGAGAGTCCTAAGGGACCATGTTACAATTTTTGGATGGACAATAATGGATATCAAGGGTATTAGTCCCGCCATGTGCATGCATCGGATATTGTTAGAGGATGGAGCTAAACCTACAAGAGATGCAAGAAAGGAGATTAAATCCACCAATGATGGAAGTGGTGAAAAAGAAGTGCTCAAACCGCTTGATGCCCAGATTATCTATCCCATCTCCGATAGTCAATGGGTGAGTCCAAAGGTGTAGTCCCAAAGAAATTCTAATCACCGTTGTCAAGAACGATGATAATGAGTCAATTGCCCACACGAATGCAAACAGGGTGGAGAGTGTGTATAGATTATAAAAAATTAAATGTTGTAACAAGAAAAGATCACTTTTCTCTTCCTTTTATTGATCAAATGTTGGAGAGATTAGCCGGGCACACTTATTATTGTTTTCTAGATGGTTTTTCAAGATATAACCAAATTGTGATTGCACCCGAGGACCAAGAGAAGACCACATTTACATGTCCCTTTGGTACTTTTGCCTATCGACGGATGTCTTTTGGACTGTGTAATGCCCCAGATACTTTTTAACGATACATGGTAAGCATTTTTTCAGATCTTTTAGAAGAATGCATCGAGGTTTTTATGGATGATTTCACAATTCATGGTGATTCTTTGGATGCATGCTTAGATAATTTAAATCGTGTTCTAGATAGATGCATGGAAACTAATCTTGTTTTAAATTGGGAAAATGTCATTTCATGGTAGAAACAGAATAGTACTTGGTCATGTTGTGTCATCTAAAGGTCTTGAAGTTGATAAAGTTAAGATAGATGTTATATCTGCTTTGCTTTTACCCCGTCGGCAACAAGTGAGATTCGCTTCTTTTCTTGGTCACGCAGATTTTATCAAGATTTATCAAGGACTTCTAAAAAATGGCATTACCCTTATGTAAGTTCTTTGCGAAAAGATGTGGACTTTCGGTTTGATGATGAATGCAAGGAGACTTTTGACACTTTAAAGAAATTATTAACTTCGCCTCCCGCTATTCAATCGCCAAATTGAAGTTGCCATTCGAGATCACGCGTGTGATGCAAGAAACTATGCAATGAAATGTTTTTGGGACAAAGTGTAAGACCCCAACTTGTTATTAATGAAATTTAATTTTCTATTTATTATTTTGAAATAGTAAGGGTTGATTTGATTAATGTGGATAGTTATGGGTAAAATACGCAAATATTTCAAAATAAGCAAGTGGTTATAAAATATTCATCATTATCGGGAATATTCGTTTGGTCGTGGAATATTCAGATCGCTTAAAAATATTAGCACGACAGTGCGCCCATGTATGGGCCCCATAACGAAAAGTGATTGGATGAAGAAAACGACAAATATAAGTTGTTTAAAAATAACGACGTAGTTATTCATAATTATCTTGTTAAAATACTCTTATGGTTAACACACAAGAAGATTACCAGTATTGCACCAATTATTGATTCTTACGTAAGAAGGCACTACTCAATAATGGTTACAGAATTAATCGCTTCAAAGATTTTATTTTATTGATTTAATAATTGTTGCGTTGATATTTTATATTCACGTTGTTTCAATAATTGTCATTACACAAGATTTTTCATTATCGAAGCATAATTTATATTATATGAATAATATTATTAGATAACATTATTGGCAATGTCTAGAAAGTTCTGCTTTAAGGAGAGGTTTGGTCACCTAATCAAGGCCCAAGAAGGAGAAATTCTTATTGAAAACCCCTCTTTCCTGGAACCGCCTCGTTGTCAATATTGTGATTCTGTAATATTATTTGTGAATAATTAATTATTGATTCATATGATGAGGAAAATATTGATTTTATGTGGATATAGATGGAGAAAATTTTAATGTGACAATTGTTGAAAATTGAAATTTTATCTTTTTCGATAAAATAATTCATTTAAATATATTATTATATTTTAATAATATAATAATGATGATATTTTTACGATGAATGTGGGATATATGAGTATATGTGGAGGAGGAGTATTTTTGTTACCAAAAATATTTAAAGCATGTTTTATGTGTTTGCATGGACCCCATTTCTTGGTCGAAATTTGATTATAACATGTAAAATCGCCTTCGCTTGTGGATTTCGGTCAATTTATGTTTGGAATTTGGAAAAACTTTCTTCTGTAAAGTTGTAGAGAATTGAATTTCCTATAAAAAGTTGCGAGTTTCAAATTTTCTGATAAAAGAGCTATTTATTGTGAATTATTGAAGTTCTGAAGCTCCGAAATAATTGATTTTAGGAAGTTTAAATTATTTTAAATTAGAAAAACGTTTTTTCTTACTATTTCTAGAAGGTGGCATGTGCTTATTGAGCTGAAATCAGATTTCAAGAGTGGCGTAGGAATTTTGATATATATATTTATATTTTATCAAATTTTCTATTTTGTGTTTCTAAGCATTTTCCTATAAATAGGGTGCTTTAGTTAGAATTGAAAATTACACCGAAATCAAATTTTCTCTCTATATTATCGAAATATTCTTGTGAGTATTTTGATTATATTTTGAGTATTGCTATACGCTGCAAGTTCAAGTCATAAAGATATATCCTGTTTTTTATTTAAATCTTGATCTTTCGAGGTAAGGGATATTATTTTTTTAAATGATATTATTTCTTCTAATATCATTATGCCGAAGTATTGATCTTAACTTTTTAATCAAATTTGGAACTTTTAGTGTTGGGATTACTATTCACGATATCGCCACTATTCACGATACTACTGATTTATTCACTTAATCGACACTATTCATCGAAAAATGAAAATTTTCCTTTTCATCCAAAATATCTATTATGGATACTAGCTTTGATTGTATCCATGTTTTGATCATTCTTGAATTTTACACCACTATGATTATTTATGAGATATTTTGGACATGAAATAAATTAAATACTGAATCCTTAATATTTATTCTTTTGTTTCAATCGGATTCGCTTTCTTTGAAATATTTTTCATCATCCTCACCCTAAATGATGATATTATCAATATCTTTGGCATGTAGTGCAAAGATGAATGATTTCTTGATAAATATCTTTGGCCCGTAGTGCAAAGATGAACAGTGTTTAGATGAACATGATCAATCGATGAATATCTTTGGCCTGTAGGGGCAAAGATAAATATTTGATTCCGTATATATATTGATTGATGTTACAGGGGATAAAAGATAGATTTATGAACTTTTAAATTCATACATAGAAGATAGTAGTTTGCATTCTCTACTTAACTCTTCTAATGAATTATTATTTCATTGCGAATATTGATTTAAAACTTGTTGTCTATTGTATTCTATTAGATTTTTCTGTTGAAGACTAACGATAATTTGTTGTATATTATCTTAGTCATAATATTATTTACCGGGCTAGTTGAGCTCACCCTTTTTCTTTTTGTTCCATTTTTCTTCTCGTGAGGCGAGAATATAAGCGAGTACGTTAGCCTGGTAATGGAATGAAGGTTCTAGAGAGAGTTGTTTAGTAGTCCTCACCAGCTTTGTAAAATAATATATCAATAAATGTGATGAGGATTTATTTGAGTATAGATATTGTCTAGAAGATAATATTTGTATTCAAACTCACGCTTTTACTTTTGTAATAATAAAGTTGTAGTTGTTTACGCACCATGTATTGAAAACTTCGTAATGGGTGATGTATACCTATTTTGGGGCGCCACAATTGGTATCGAGCTTAGGGATATGATCTCCATGGAGATCTGGAGAATAAAACTAGAGAGAGAGATGCGTAAATCCTTCGCTAGTGTGTCCTACCTAAGCTTATTTGTTAGTTGGTCAAGATATAGGGATATTATGTGATATATTGATTTCCTTAATTAACCCTTGGTTTATGATAGTATTTGAGAATGTCGACTAAGAATATTAACAGTGGAAATGAGACCGTGGAGACGCTCGTACTCACCAACGAGGAGAACGTGCAACAAGCTAGCAATGTTCCTCCCGCGAACAACACCAATCGAAAGCGTATGATGAACGAGGGATGTTTAGAAGCTTTTGCAGCTTCATGCAAAATCGACGAGAGGAGAATCGTGTTCAAAATACAGGAGGAAATGATAGTAATTCACGGTTGTCACAAAATGCAAACAGCTTCAAAGAGTTGGGACCACCGAATTTAAGGGAAAGCCGGATCCGATCATCATATGAAAACATGGGTCAAACAAATTACCAAGATATTTGATGTCTTGGGATGCACGGAGAACAGAAGGTTCCATTCGCCACCTTTATGTTCCAGTGGCGAAGGCAGACTCATCGGTGGGAGTCTCGTGAAGTGTACACATCCACCGCACTCTCAAGATGTCTTGGGAGACGTTTGAAACTATTTAATGACAAATACTTTCCGAAAGTGTTCGGCTATATGAAGGAAGTGGAGTTTAATAGACCGGAGCGAATAACATGACGGTGTCCCAAAGACGAGGCAAAGTTTGTAGAGTTATCCGTGTTTGTACCTCATTTGGTGGAGAATGAGGAACGATGATGCGATGTTTCTTATAGGTTTGAAACCCGACATACGTTAGTATCTCATTTCTCATAAATTTTCTCTCTATTCGGATGTTGTAAATGTGGCTCAATTATTAGAGCGAGATAACGAGTACGCTCAACCGAGGGACCACAACCGTGATAATACCGAGATAACAAATAACAAAACAACGATAACCAAATGAGAATGAAAAAGACTTTAAAAATGGTAACCACTCGTGGTAATCATGGCCATGAGAATAGAAGAAGCGAATCGGGAGGAGATTTTAAAAGAGGAGACTCAACAACGATAATGTGAAAATGATGCCTGACAAGCAAAGAATCGGTTCTAAGGGAGAGAGACCACCGCTCATATATGCTATAAATGCGGAAAGAGTGACATATCGCTCAAACTACCCACAATTCTCAAGGTATGCTATAATTGTGGAAAGGAAGGACATATTGCTCAAGATTATACGGTAGCGAAACCTAGTTCAATGGGACGGTGACTCAAAAGATCGTCCCCGTAAAAGTCAAAGTCAATCGGTTCTGGAAGAAGCGTTTATCGTGATCGTCAAAATGCGAGAACCCAAACGAGGTGATCACGGGTAAGCTATTTATAAATTCTTGCAAGTTTATACCTTACTTGATACCTAGGTGCTACTAATTCATTTATCTCTCCTGCTTGTGCTCAATGTTTAAACTTGACTCCGGAGAAATTAGACTTTGATCTATCTGTGGAAACTCCGTTAGGAGAAACTTTCATCACATCCACCGTTTATAAATGTTGTTTGATTCAAGTTGGCACCATCACATTACTTGTTGACCTTATCTCTTTAAAGATTCTTGTCTTTGATGTGATTTTAGGGATTGATTGGTTAACTACTCATCATGCCAAAATTGATTATTTTCGTAAGGTCATTAGTTTTCATATTCCTAACCAACCTCATTGTATTTAATTCAAGCAACTAAACCATTAAAATCAATCACCGTCATATCTAATCATAAAGCTATTCATTTATTGAAAAACGGATGTCAAGCTTTCTTAGCCCATGTTATGGATTTGAATAAAGACACGCCAAATTTGAATAATATTCTTGTTGTTATTGACTTTCCCGACGATTTCTCAAGAACTTCCTGGCCTACCCCCCGTAACGTGAAGTTGAATTCTTTATTGATCTTGAACCTCGTACAAAGCCCATTTCTAAAACCCCATATCGAATGGCTCCTATTGAACTTCGTGGAGTTAAAGGTCCAACTACGTGAATTGTTGGACATCGGTTTCATTCGGCCCCAAGTACATCTCCTCGGGGTGCTCCTGCTTTATTCGTAAAAGAAAAAAGACGGAGTATGCGACTTTGTATTGACTATCGGAATTGAACCATGTCACCATCAAGAATAGGTATCCTCTACCTCGTATTGATGACTTGTTTGACCAAATGCAAGGGGGCACAATTTTTTTCAAAGATCGATCTTCGCTCGGATATCATCACCAAGATTAGAATCGAGGATATTCCAAAGACCGCCTTTAGAACTTCGATGACGGGCATTATGAATTCTTAGTCATGTCTTCGGATTGACTAATGCTCCTATGGCTTTCATGGATATGATGAATCGAGTATTCAAGGAATATTTGATCAATTCATTGTTGTCTTTATTGATGACATCCTCATATATTCCAAAAGCCAGAAGATCATGAGCACCATTTGAAGATGGTACTCCAAAGGCTTCGTGAAAATAAGCTTTATGCCAAATTGAAGAAATGCGAGTTCTGGCTTGAGGATGTAGCATTCTTTGGGCACGTGGTGTCGAAACATGGAATATCCGTTGATCCGTGAAGATTGAAGCAATAAAAGTTGGAGCAACCGTTCGGTGATCAAGTCACGTAGTTTTTGGGCTTAAATTGGGTTATTATCGGAGATTCGTGGAAGGGTTTTCTCGAATCGCTACTCCATTAACCCAAATTAACTCTAAGGATACAAAATTTGTTTGGAGCGAAGAATGCGAGAAGAGTTTCCAAGAGCCTAAGAGGAAACTTATTTCAGACTGTTCTAACAATACCATCCGGTTCGGATGGATTTGTTATCTACAAATGATGCTTGGCAAAGGGTTAGGATGTGTTCTCATGCAACGTGGGAAAGTCATAGCCTATGCCTCGCGACAACTTAAAGAATATGAGAGGAATTATCCTACTCATGATCTAGAGTTAGCGGCCCGATCGTTTTCGCTAAAGATATGGAGGCACTATCTATATGGGAGAAAGTGGAGATATATTCAAACCATAAAAGCCTTAAATATTTCTTCACTCAAAAAGAACTCAACATGCGGCAGCGACGTTGGCTCGAGCTATTGAAAGACTACGACCACACTATTCAATACCATCCTGGAAAAGCGAACGTGGTAGCTGATGCGTTGAGTAGAAGATCATATGCAGGAATGAGTGCGATGATGTCAAGTATACGCACAGAGCCAATTTTAATAGAAAAAGTTAAGGTTGCTTTCCAGCCACCGATCTCGAGCCGATGCGTATGAAGAAGAAAGTACAAGAAGGTGTTATTCCTAAGCGAGAATTGATGAAGAGGGAATACTTGAGTCCACTCCAGACTTTGTGTTCCTAATGACTGATTTGAAGTACAAGATTATGATGGAGGCACACAATACACCATTTTTGCAATCCATCTCGGAAGTACCAAATGTATCGTGATCTTCAACATACATTTTGGTGGAACAATACGAAGAGAGAGATTGCAAAGTTTATCTCAATGTGTTTAACTTGTCAACGTGTAAAGGCGAGCATCTAGTACCTAAGGGTTCGTTGCAACCACTTGAGATTCCGAAATGGAAGTAGAAACACATTACCATGGATTTCACGTTATGGGTCTTCCTACGGCTTCTCAAGGCATCAATGCTATTTGGGTTATTGTTGATAGATTAACCATGTCCGCTCATTTCTTGGCCGACACGGAGACTTATTCCTTGAACGCCTTTCTAGTATATATGTAAATGAGATTGTGAGGTTGCATGGCATGCCAAGATCCATAGTTTCGGATCGTGACCCAAGATTCACTTCAAGATTTTGGGTTAGCTTGCAAAAAGCTATGGGCACGGATTTACGATTCTGATTCGGCATACCATCCTCAAACCAGACGGACAATCGAGAGGACTATTCAAACTCTTGAAGATCTATTAAGACTCTATGTCCTGACTTCAAGGGCAATTGGGATAAGTATTTACCATTGGTGGAATTCTCCTACAACAACAGCTTATCGTGCAAGTATAGGTGTGGCTCCATTTGAAGCATTATATGGACGAAAAGTGTCGCTTCCAATATGTTGGGATGAGGTGGGTGAAGCAACATTGTTGGGACCCGAGTTAAGACGTATGACTACGTAAAAGATCCAAATGATTCGACAACGATACAAATGGCACAAGATCGACAAAAGAGTTATGCGGATCTTCATCGAAAAGGATGTGGAATTTAGTATAGGGGATCATGTCTCGTTATGCGAGTTGCTTTCTATGGAAGGGAGTTACAAGATTTGGGAAGAGAGGAAATCTCAATCCACGATTTATTAGTCCATTTCAAATTCTTGATCGAGTAGAAATGTAGCTTATAGACTCGCTGCTACCTCCGAAGTATGTCTCGTGTTCATAATGTGTTTTACATATCTCGTACTTTCAGAAATATGTGAAAGACCCGAACCACATTATAGAGTTAGAACCGGACGAGATAGCCGAAGACTTAACGTATGAGGAGGTACCTATCAAGATCTTGGATAGGAAGGAGCATGTCCTACGCACAAAGGTCATACCACAAGTTAAAATTTTGTGGAGGAATCATGCTATAGAGGAAATGACCTGGGAATTGGAAACGGAAATGAAAGCGAGATATCCTCACCTTTTCGAAACACCAAGTACGTATGTCAATTTCGAGGACGAAATTTCAAAAGGAGAGGTGTGACGCCCCCAAAATTAGGTATACGTCACCCATCTTGGGTCGCCACTTACATGGTACATAAATTCAAATACAACTTAATTATACATCTGTCGTGTAACATACGACAATACATAAACTGAGAGTTCTAATAGGAATATTGTCATTTAGACAATATCCATACTCAAGGAGTCCTCATTACAACTATTATCACACTATTTCACGAATAGTGAGGACTACTAATGCTATCTTCTGACCATCACTCTTTTTCCCGACTCGTCCCAAATTTATATTCTCATTTCCTCAAGAGAATGGTGAAAAGAAAGGGTGAGCTCAACTAGCCCAAGAAGAAATATTATAACTAAGATAATGCGAATAAATTATCATTAGCCTTCAACAAAGTGTTAAACCGATAAAATACAATAGACAACCAGCTTTTAATCAAGCGAATGTGCAATACATTAAAAGAGTCAAGTAAAAAATAAAGTCTACTATCTTTTAGATTTTAAAAGGTTTTCATCAATTTTTATCACTAAGGCTCAGCTTTTAATGAATAAACCACAATATCTAATCATCCTCATACTACGGGCCAAGGATTTTCATCAAATTATCAATGGTCATGACTATACCGAATCACCCCGTCATAATCATACCAAAAACTATCTATCATCGCATTACAGCCAATCGAGGACTTTTGTCACATCATTTATAACAAGCCATGATTATACCGAATGATCCTCGGTCATAATCATACTAAGTTCATCTATGCACGTAAGCCAAAAGATAACATAATATATCATGAGGATGATGACAATGACATAATAATTCAATAAAATAAGTTCAAGAATTATTTTATCCGGAATTAATAACGTCCAAATTGTCAACAAGATACTTGCTTTTGTAGAGTAAAATTCAAGAATGATCGTAAGAATATTTCCATGAAAAGATACTTTGGATGAAACGCAAATATCAAGGATATTCTACTAATTTCATGGAGTATAGAAGTTAAAGTTTTAACCAACCGGGTATATAATAAAGAATGGAATAACAAAAGAAATCACCACGACATGCGGTGCTTAGATGTATTGTGTTATTCCAATGAATAATAATAATAACGAAACCAGTCGTGAAATTCACACCGAAGCGGATGATCCAACGTAATAATAAATGTCAATAATAAACAATGGAACCCAGTCCTGTAAAACACACGCATGTGATATTCCAATGTAATAATAAATGCGGAATAATAAACAATGGAACCAGTGTCCGTGTAAAAACACACGAGCGTGATATTCCAATGAATAATAAAGAATGGAATAACAAAAGAAGATCACCAAGTATAGGGGATTCATGCGTATCAAAAGTTATTCCAATGTAATAAATAAGAATGGAATAATATAAGAATTTCACCAAGTATAGGTATGCCATGTATCACATCTGAGTTATCTATAGGTATGCCACTTTTACAGTTATTCCAATGAATAATAATGAATGGAATAATGTAAGTTCTCTTCATGAATAAGAAAGAATAACATCCCTTATGGGTACAACAAATAATACCCCTTACCGTAAAAAAGACACCGGATATCAAAGTAGTGAAGTACCAAAATACTCTTCTTCTTTCTCTCTATAGATTTTCTTTCTATAAACTTCTCTCTATAATTTCTCTCTCTGTAGTTTCAAAGAATTCGTAGAAAAATAATGAAGGAATGAGCTTCTATTTATAGGAAAATAGAATGCATAGTAATTAATCCATGAATCTATCCAGATTGATTTACTTTAATCTGACGGTCCATATTTAAAGCAAAATCTTTTAAATAAAATATAATATATTCTATTTATATAAAAACATTTTACTATATGCAAACACTTATGCAACACTATGCAAAATACTAAGCAACACTATGCATAATAAAATATAATATATTCTATTTATAGAATAACTTTAATAAAGTATTACATTTTATATAAAAGATGTTTCGCTTTTATTACGTTAATAATACGAATAAAACAAAACATCATTATCACTATAATAATTCATATTATTAATCGATAATAATGGAATTAAACCGAGTGACTTCTCACATAAAGTATCAATAATCAATACCGCAGTGCTAATACGCAACCACACGTGTATTATCAGATTTTTTACTACCGAAGTAGTTCAATAAAGATCAATCGAGAAACTTCCGCCGCTATTTCAATAAAATATTTTTGTCGCTTTTCTCGATCGACAATAATTACATTGTAGGGTCCACCAATGATTGAGTAGTTGTATTTAATATTCCCCTCTAAATCGAATATTCCCCACCAATCGAATATAATATAACCACTTGCATACTTTGCAAAATTTATAAATACTACCCACAACTATAATATTTATCTCAAATTCACACCATAATATTAAAAATTATTTCGACAAAATTTAAATCTTTATTGATAAAATCTGGGGTCTCACGAGAGGAGGTTGTAAGACCCCAACTTGTTATTAATGAAATTTAATTTTCTCTATTTATTATTTTGAAATAGTAAGGGTTGACTTGATTAATGTGGATAGTTATGGGTAAAATACGCAAATATTTTAAAATAAGCAAGTGGTTATAAAATATTCATTATTATCCGGGAATATTCGTTTGGTCGTGGAATATTCGTGATCTTTGGAGAATATTCGATTTGACGAGCAAAAACCATGTATGGGCCCCATAACGAAAAAATTGGATGAAGAAAACGACAAATATAAGTTGTTTAAAAATAACTATGAAGTTGTTATCAAGTAATATCGTTAAAATACTCTTGTGGTTAACACACACAAGAAGCACTTTAGTATTGCACCAATTATTGATTCTTACGTAAGAAGGCACTAATCAATAATGGTTACAGATGAATTACTTGCTCAAGATTTTATTTTATTGATTTAATAATTCTTTGCGTTGATATTTTATATTCTTGTTGTTTCAATAATTGTCATTACAGTAGTATTTTTTTATTATCGAGGCAATAATTTATATTATCCTAATAATATTATTAGATAACATTATTGGCAATGTCTAGAAAGTTCTGCCTAAGGAGAGGTTTGGTCACCTAATTGCGCTACCAAAGAAGAAGAAATTCTTATTGGAAAGCCCTCTTTCTTGAACCGCCTCGGTTGTCAATATTGTGATTCAGAATATTATTTGTGAATAATTAATTATTGATTCATATGATGAGGAAAATATTGATTTTATGTGGATATAGATGGAGAAAATTTTAATGTGAAAATTATTGAAAATTGAAATTTTATCTTTTTCCTCGATAAAATAATTTATTTAAATATATTATTATATTTTAATAATATAATAATGATGATATTTTTACGATGAATGTGGGATATATGAGTATATATGTGGAGGAGGAGTATTTTGTTACCAAAAATATTTAAAGCATGTTTTATGTGTTTGGTGGACCCCATTTCTTGGCCAAATTTGATTATAGCTTGTAAAATTGCCCGCTTATGAATTTCTACAATTTCTATTTGGAATTTGGAAAAACTTTCTTCTGTAAAGTTGTAGAGAATTGAATTTCCTATAAAAAGCCACGAGTTTCGAATTTTCTGACAAAAGGGCTATTTATTGTGAATTATTGAAGTTCTGAAGCTTCGAAATAATTGATTTTTGGAAGTTTAAATTAGTTTAAATTAGAAAAACATTTTTTCTTACTTTTTCTAGAAGGTGGCATGTGCTTATTGAGCTAAAATCAGATTTCAAGAGTGGCGTAGAATTTTGATATATATATTTATATTTTATCAAATTTTCTACTTTTGTTTCTAAAGCATTTCCTATAAATAGGGTGCTTAGGTTAGAATTAAAAATTTACACCGTAAATCAAGTTTTCTCTCTATATTATCGAGCATATTCTTGTGAGTATTTTGAGTATATTTTGAGTATTGCTATATCTATTCGAGTTCAAGTCATAGCATATATCCTGTTTCAAATTTGAAGTCTTGATCTTTCGAGGTAAGGGATATTTTTTTAAATGATATTATTTCTTCTAATATAATTATGCCAAGTATTGATCTGAACTTTTAATCAAATTTGGAACTTTTAGTGTAAAGAGTTACTTATTCACGATACTCGGCCTATTCACGATATTATACTTTATCTACGATTCACGAATACGACACTATTCATCGAAAAATAAAAATTTTCCTTTTCATCCAAAATATCTATTATGGATACTAGCTTTGATTGTATCCATGTTTTGATCATTCTTGAATTTTACACTACTATGATTATTTATGAGATATTTTTGGACATGAAATAGCTGAAATATGAATCCTTAATATTTATTCTTTTGTTTCAATGGATTCGTTTTCTTTGAAATATTTTTCATCATCCTCAGTCCTAAATGATGATATTACTGAATATCTTTGGCCTGTAGTGCAAAGATGAATGATTTCTTGATAAATATCTTTGGCCCATAGTGCAAAGATGAACAGGTGTTTAGATGAACATGACCAACTGATGAATATCTTTGGCCTGTAGTGCAAAGATGAATATTTGATTCCAGATATATATTGATTGATGTTACAGGATAATAAAAGATAGATTTATGAACTTTTAAATTCATACATAGAAGATAGTAGTTTGCATTCTCTACTTAACTCTTCTAATGAATTATTATTTCATTATGCGAATATTGATTTAAAACTTGTTGTCTATTGTATTCTATTAGATTTTTCCTCGTTGAAGACTAACGATAATTTGTTGTATATTATCTTAGTCATAATATTCTTTACTCGGGCTAGTTGAGCTCACCCTTTTCCTTTTTGTTCCATTTTTCTTCCCAGAGACGAGAGAATATAAGCGAGTGCGAAGCCTGGGGTATGGAATGAAGGTTCTAGAGAGAGTTGTTTAGTAGTCCTCACCATTTTTGTAAAATAATGTATCAATAAATATGATGAGGATTTATTTGAGTATAGATATTTTCTAAAAGATAATATTTGTATTCAAACTCACGCTTTTCTTTATTGTAATAATAAAGTTGTAGTTGTTTCTGTACCATGTATTGACAACTCAGAATGGGTGATGTATACCTATTTTGGGGGCGTCACACAAAGGATTGACAAAGTCGTTCATGCCATCTACTATGCTTCTAGGACTTTGAATGAGGCTCAGATAAACTATTCCACAACTGAAAAATAACTTTTATATGTGGTTTTTGCTTAAGATAAATTTCGATCATATTTGCTTGGTACTAAAGTTATATTTTATTCTGACCATGCTGCTCTCAGGTATTTGCTCACCAAGAAAGATTCTAAACCAAGGATTATTCGATGGATTCTGCTACTACAAGAATTCGACTTAGAGATCAAGGATAAGAAAGGTGCGGACAACTTAGTAGCAGATCACTTGAGTAGGTTATTGAGAGACGAAGAGGAGCTACCGTTACATGATTCTTTCCCGGATGAGCAGTTACTTTCCATCCATGCTGAGATTCCCTGGTATCCAGATATAGTGAATTATTTGGTAAGTGCATATTTTCCTAAAGAATTTTCTAAATCCCAGAAGGAAAAGTTGAAAAGTGATGCTAGACACTATGTTTGGGATGATCCATACTTATGGAAATTTTGTGTCTTTGACCGGATAGTAAGACGATGTGTGCCTAATGTTGAATTTCAATCTATTCTTTCCTTTTGTCATTCTTATGCTTGTGGTGGACATTTTGGTCCAAAAAGAACTGCTAATAAAGTTTTGGAAAGTGGTTTTTATTGGCCATCGCTTTTTAAAGATTCCTATCTGTTTTGTAAAACATGTGTTAATTGCCAAAGGATGGGGAATATTTCTCAACGAAATCAAATGCCCCAAACTCCTATATTAGTTGTTGAAATTTTTGATGTTTGGGGTATAGATTTTATGGGACCTTTTCCTTCATCCTTTGGGAATTTATATATTCTTTTGGCTGTTGATTATGTCTCAAAATGGGTGGAAGCTAAAGCCACTAGGACTGACGATTCTAAAGTTGTTGCAGATTTTGTTAGAACTAACATATTTGTCAGGTTTGGAACACCACGAGCCATCATTAGGGATCGCGGAACCCACTTTTGCAATAAGGTGTTAGCGGCTTTGTTCAAGAAATACAATGTTCTGCACAAGGTTTCTACATCCTACCATCCACAGAGTAATGGTCAAGTTGAGGTGTCTAACCGAGAGATAAAATTCATATTGGAGAAGGTAGTCAACCCGAGCAGAAAGGATTGGAGACTGAGATTAGATGATGCACTTTGGGCCTATAGAACGGCGTACAAAACACCTATTGGGATGTCACCATACAGGATTGTGTTTGGAAAACCATGCCACTTACCTGTTGAATTGGAGCATAGGGCTTTTTGGGCAATCAAACAGTGTAACATGAGTTTGGAGGCAGCTGGAGTACACAGGAAGTTGCAATTACAAGAGTTAGAAGAATTGAGAAATGAAGCCTATGAAAGTTCAAAGATTTACAAGGAAAAGACCAAAGCCTTTCATGATAAGTAGATTATGCGGAAAACCTTTACTGTGGGACAAAAAGTTTTGCTATATCATTCTCGGCTTAAGTTATTTCCAGGTAAATTGAGATCTAGATGGGTTGGTCCTTTTGTTATCACTAATGTGTTTCCTCATGGTGCAGTCGAGATTCAAAGCCCGAGCACAAGCAAGATCTTTAAGGTGAATGGACATAGATTAAAGCCTTTCTATGAGGGGCATCAGGTGGAAAATATTGAGATGGTGGAGCTAGACGATCCGATCTATGAAAGTTGAGAAGAGAGGCATGACGTCGAGCCAAATACGTTAAACACGGGCAGCTACTTGGGAGGCAACCCAAGATCTCAGGTTTGATTTTTCTATCCCTTAACTTTTTTTTTTTGTAGTTTTTTTTATTGCATGTTTGCTAGTAGTATTTTCTTCTTTGCATGATTTTCTTACATTGGGGACAATGTAAGGTTTGAGTGTGGGGGGGGGGGGGAGAGATTTAGGTTTTATTTTACGTAGGAATAATAATCCAATTTTGATGGAAAGTTGAAAAAAAAAATGATAAAAAAAACTGAAAACTTGGGTTCCATGATTCTATTTGCCTATGTGTTCGAAGGTTAAAGTCAAAGATTGAAAATTGATGTTAAAATTTAGAATCTGTTGATGCTTAATTTGTTAATGAATGATGACAACTAAGCCACAATCCATAGTAATTGATTTGAATTGAATTTGTGATACACGAGTACTTGAATATGAGAAGCATGCTTATTTGGCTAAGTTATTTATGGAGTTGTCTATGTGCACTGATTTCACGACTTAGAACTGTTTAACTTGCTTATGTTGTTGCAGAACCATGTAAAAAAAATGATGAATGAAAAAAAAAGGGAAAAAAAGGAAAAAAATTGAAAATCTGCTTCAATGTCCATTGTGCGAAATAACTGGGTATCTAAGCCTCGGGAAGCATCGGTATTCACGCTGAAAAGTGGGATGGATAAAAGCAGCTTGACTAGTCGACTTTTGTGGCCTTTGTTACTTGAATAAGTAAGCCCTTAGGGGTGTCTCTACACCTAGCGCCCTAAGATCATCTAGTTTGGGAGTCGTTGGTGGAAAGTTCGCTAATGGGTAACTCTGAAAAGCCTAAGAAAAGGAGACATTGCACATGTCAAGAGAAAGAAAATACGAAAAAAGAAGCATGAAAATACATTCATCTGTGCTAAAAAGAAGGTTTTATGAAAAAAATTAAAAAGCAAGAAAAAGTTTTTCTTGGTTGTGAGTCAGTGTGCACAGTTTTTGCTTCATGGTAACTAAGTTGAGTAAGTATGATGATTTTGGGAAAGTTACTTATGTGGCTACAGTTTAATTTAATGAAATTCATTGGTGAAATGGTAAAGTTGGTAATTGTGAGTTGATTGATAAAGCGTTGATTAGATTTCTGCAAATTTAGTGTAGATAGTCATGATTTGTATCTTGAAATCTTTTGACACTATGGTTGAATAGAATTTTTCTGGAAATCAAATTTTTGGTTTACACGAGGACGTGTAAAAAGATAAGTGTGGGGGAATTTGATGAGTATGGAATATGTTATATTTTTATTCCTTAATATTTTATATTTATTTTGTGCCTAAATATACTCATTATTTTGTATATTTTTATTTTAGGTACAATTGATGGGCTCTGTGAATTTGGAAATAATTTGAAGATAAATTGAGTATTATTGGATTAAAGGAGCTAATATTCACGTGGGCCACGAAATATTCAACTGGAGAAAGAATTCCTAGCAATCAAGTGAATATATTACAAATATGATGTGGGCCATGGTTAATTTTCTCACAATTTGATTAATGGAAGAAGCAATGTAATGCACGGGACTCCAAACTAACAATATGGGCAACATGAGATCCTAGCCAATTAATGTTCCAAAGATAACAAGCAACCAAGCGGATCGGACTTGCAATTCTTGAACTTATGTCACGTGGGATAAATGATATTAAATGAATTTATATGATATATCATGTGGGCCACTTGATTTTATTCAAACCATCCTAATTCCTATGCAATTGTTATCAACTGAATTACACTCATCTCCAAAGTCCACACGAATCAACTTGGTTTTACACTTTGAAATCAAAGAAATCGAAATATGACAAGGATTTTGATCACGACAAACTTTGGAATTTAATTCTAATTTCAAATCTGAATTTTGGATTCTAGAAGATTGATTTTTATAATTCTATTGTAATTAGGATTTCTTTTAGAATAAGATTTATTTCCAAATTAAATTCTATTTCTTTATGGAAATTAGTATAATTTGTAATTCTCTTAGGATTTGGATTTCTACTTCCTATAGGATTTAGGACTTTGTCTAGCACTATAAATAGAGGATGAGAGTCAAGATTTTATTCATTCAATATTCAACTATCCTCTATTGGAGTGAAGGCTCAGGAGCATGTCAGGCTAGTTCTTTTCATTCAGTTCTAAAGGGAGGTGAATCCTTGTTACAAATAATTGATTAATTGAGTATTATTATTTATTTCTTCTTGTGTGAAATTTCTTCTGATAATCTGTTTTCATTGATTGCATGCTAATTTATCTAATTAATTTAATATGGCCAATTGAGTTAGTTTGATCATTATCATATGCTAGATTAAGATTGGTATTACGTGTAATTGATATCTTTCTTCATCACAAGTAGCTACTTGGTAATAATAATTGTGGACAAGCTTTTGTGTATTGCTAAGATCATCAGAAAACAAGTTAAACAAATTGAGCTTATGTGTTTGTTGCTTGGATTAGCCTAATTCTCTATTTCTTAATGCTTCTATCATATTAAATCTAGAGAGCTTGCTTCTGGGTTGTATCTTGCTAGTTAGAATCGGTGAAGAGCTTGTTTATATGGTGATAATCTAAGGAGAATTTTGGATAAGCAGAGCTTATTGTTATCTAGGGCTAATAATTTCATTGAAGGAAAAATAATAATTACTTGATTAATTGATTGTTGTACTTGGTGAAACTGAACTGCAGAACTGAAGTTTTTATATATTTGGTTAACTTCATCATTAATTCTTATTCTCTTAGTTTAAAAATAATTTTCAAAAACCCCCCATCTTTATTTTCTGTTGAAATGGTAGAATAATTATAAAAAAACTTTACTCTTTGTGGGATCGATCCTTACTTATTACTGTGCTAATTATTATAAATTGTGAAGTGAAAGTGAGGTTAATTTAGGAGTGTAAACGACAGCTCCCACTTCCACTAGAAAAGCTAAGCAATTTGATATCAAAAAGTGGAACGCTGACACTCTCTGGGCTTGGGGTATCATCAAAACCATAACTTTCAAATATATATGTATAGTTTATATATTTATGTGTTCATTTGTTACTTTTGATCGCGTAATGATTTGGTATGTGGATTGACTAGTCGATGTAGATATTGTGGTGGATAATTGTGCTATCTGCAAGAACCATATCATGGATCTCTGTGAGTTTCCACTTTTTCTGATTTGATATTGATAAACATTTCGTTTCTTTGATTAGTTCTTACTGAAGTTTTTGAATGTTTTGTTTGATAATTAATTTATGGCTTGATAGGTATCGAGTGTCAAGCTAACCAAGCTAGTGCTACAAGTTTAGGAGTGCACTTTTGTTGTTTGGGGTATGGATACCCTCTCAATAAACTTCAATTTACAATAGCTTGCTTGATTTTTATCGATTGTATTTTGTTTTGTTTATCTTTGATTCCTGATTAACTTAAATACTGATTGAATGTTTAATGAATTACAGTTGTCAATTTATGCTTATAATAAGAAGCTAGGATAACAATCTTTTTGGTAATTACAGGTTTTGAGATTGGGAATAGGAATGGTGGTTTTTTGAATACTGATATCTCTGTTTGATCAACAATTTCTTTCTATCCTTTTTTTTCCTTCGCGATGCTTCATATGGCCCTATAAGTATTTTGATGTTTTATGTGGAACCCAAATAATTTCGTTACTTGTTCGGCAGAGGGATTTATAACTTGTTAGAGCCTAATTGCGTTGATACTGATTAGGGAGCCTGTAATTGGATAGAATAGATAATAAGTTGGTTTTTTAAGCTTATTATTGGACTAGGTGTTTCTAAGGCTTAATATAACTTTTTGACAAGTACTCTGCTGAATCTCATTAGATGTTAAATATATGACCAGAGTGGTCACATATTAACATTGATGTTGGAGTACATATGTTTATCAGATTATGGACTTATGTTTTTAGTACTAGTCTAAGGTGGTGTTTGATAAAATTGAATGTTAAGATCTGAACAGTTTAGATATATGAATAATATAGAGCATCTATCCAGAATTGTATCTGAATAAAAAAATGTTGTTTAATAATTAATTTTTTTTAAATATCTGAATAACAGTATTTTGTTATTTTAACCCTCAAAACTTGTCATACAAACACAGGAAAAACAAACAAATCTACAAACAGGAAGAAGAAGAAACCAAAACAAATCTGCAAACAGAAAAACAAAAACTACAAACAAAAATTAAAAAACAAACACTACATTAAAAACTACAAATCTACAAATAAGATAAAAGCCATTTCATCGTAGGGATGGATAAGACAGAGAGGACAAACAGGAAGAAGAAGACGAACAAGAAAAAGGAAAGAAAAAAATCTGCAGTCAAAGAAAATTGAAAACAAGAACTACAAATCTACAAGTTCACTACCAGACTTTAATCCATTCGCCCTTTTTTCCTCTCTTATATTCATATCTATACACTCATATATGTATAGATCTGCGCAATTCTGTCGAGATCTACGCAATCAAAAGTCATCCATGGATGATTTCGTAATGTTTGCCAGAGACTTGGGGTTTATCATCTACAGAGGGCTGTTTTGGAGAAAGAAAACATAGGGTTGTTTCTAAAGCACAAATAAATTTACAGAGGAAAAAGAGGAGGAGAAAGGGTTACAAAAAATTCAGGCATATGGAAATCGAAGAGAGAGAGAGAGGATTCAAAAAGGAATTTTGTAATATTAAAGAGATTATTTTTGTCCAAAATTAGCTAATTTCGTTCAGACATACCTCTGGATGGTTTAGAATTAATTTTGTGTCTAACCGATTAAGAGGTGTTAAGAGGCAAAACAAATTTTACCAAACAAGTTTTGCCTCTGAACGAAACAGAGGTATGCCTATTAAGAGGTAATCAAACGCAGCCTAAGACCTTGCTATGATATTCTAGTGTTTTCATCATTTTTTACTCGTGCCTAATCCTTCTATTAATAGTCTGTAGCTATCAAAGATAAAGTGGGGTTAACCCATGGTGTTGTTATACCATGTTCATTAAGATAATACAAATATTGCACTTGCGGATATCTTTTATTGCATCTTTTAGCTTTTTCCTTGAATGGAGTTTTTCTGTAAAGGGAATGAACCTGTAGATGGCACTAAGTATAATATATCGATTCATAAAAATGATTTCAATGGAACATGAGTTTAAACTTTCTCACGATTCTCAAACTTCAAGTTTTACTAGAGTGATGAGTAATGAGCTACTGGCTGAGATTGTTTCAGTGACACTGATAAATTGAGAAATCATATGGTGAAGTGTCTTAATATTGCTTTTATAGTGTAGTTTTCCCTTGATTTTCCTTTCCTGGAACTCCCACCAATGATTAGTTGTAGGAACTTGAGTGTTCTGTAAAATGAACTTACAATTGCCATGCTCCTATTATTGATTTTGTAGTGTTATTAAAGTAGCTATAGGCCTGTAGCTTATTCATCTAACAGTATAACACGTCTATTGCAATCTAAGGTGTTACTTTCTTTCTTTTTTGATAAGTTAATGTGTTGCTATTTTCTAGGATGTATTTAAAGTTTGTGCATAGTTCTTAGGCTTGATAATAATTTTGGTTCTAGAAGAATGTCAGCTTCAAGCAGTGAATTAGTGTTCATATCATGGTAGTGCAGCCTTTTCGATAGATTGTATTTTTGCTAAATAAACTTTCATCTGTTGTTGGTAAGAAAGTACAAGAATAAGAGAGATGGCTTCAGTTATTACATCACACTTGAACGTGCAATGAAACTGAATGGGTGAATGCTATTAAATTCGCCTCTCGTCCAACTTGTCATTTACAATAAGTTTATATATTTTTTCTGAACTAACTAACTTGTAATTATTTACCAAATTAGAAACACAAGCTGACCAACCCTCGTGGCATAAATAATAATTTATTATATTAATAATTAAAAAAAATTGTGATTTCGAGAACGTAGTTGTAGTTATTAAATAGTTAAATATTTATTCAAATGACTAATGATTGAATTATATATAGTAGGTTCTTTCAATCAATTTTTAAGCTAAATATTTGAATGGATTATTGTAGATTTATTTAGTTATGATTATGAGAAAATAATTATTTTAATTTTATTTAAGTTTGTAATGGAACTCTATATTAGCGTTTGTATTGACAAAATTTGCTTGAAATTCTATTCTAAATGTAATAATAAAACTCAAGTTTTAATTTAATTATGACAATTAGTTAGGAATGAATCCACTATAATTTTTCAACTAATGTTACAGCTTATTATGTTTCAAATTTACATATATTATTAATAGAATAAATCATGAGATTTAATAAAATTTCAAGTTTTAATGAATTAAATTAGTTAGGATATTAATTTAATAATAAAGTTCACGACTAATATTAATATAATTAAATTATGTGATATGTTAAGAGATTTTTCGACATCTTAATATTTTAATAAAATTGTAGCAATAAAATTATCCTATACAAATTTATTAAGATATATAAACTAAATAAAACTATTAACAAAAACACATATAGTAATTATTGATGGATAACATGTAGTAATTATTCAAATTTGTAGATTATTTATACTAATTTGAACAGAAAAGAAAATATCTTTTTTTCTATTATTCTTAGAGATGGGAATACTTTTAAGTTTGGATAGTATTTAATTAATACAAATTTGGATAATACTTGTGCTAATATGAATTAGTAAAGCTGAACCAAAAATTGGTGAAACCAAACCAAACCAAACCAAGTTTGTGCTTTTAATTATATAGTTGATTTGTCAGGGTTGCATGTTAATAAGTTAAAGAAAAACCTTGTTCAAACTTACCTTAGGGGTCAAGTGGTTGACATAGTTGTCTACTTTGATTTTTTGTGTTCAACTCTGATGCATGGTGAAACAGCCAATTTGTTGATGGCACATAATGGGATTCTCATGCAGTCATGCCATCAGCAGTTGGTTATAGCTGAAAACAACTATACACCCGAGGATCAGCTGAACTTTTGCTTAAACAGTGCTCTGCATGTTACGTTATTACTGAGATTTTGAACACGAGTACTGTAATTTTACCACCTTCATTTTGGTAGTTCTCAATATTATGTAACTCTGGAAGCAGATGCTCCGATGGAGGAGTACGTGTTTGTTTCTTCATTTGATTTTGAAAAAGGCCTAATTTTTATGTTCCAATACTGATTAATGGTGCTGATTTTAATTAACTGCCATATCTTATTTTTATCATTGTCTGATGAAAGAAGTTAATTTCAGGGGTCTGCAATCATGCCTTCCACTTCCACTGCATCAGCAGATGGCTGAAGACTCGTCACGTTTGTCCATTGGGTATGTTCTCTATCAATTTCTCTCTTTTCTCCTCTGTTATTTAATTTTTGGGCATCTAAAATAGTGTAAAGTTGGATGTAAGATGGAAGTGGGGTTTGGACCCATGTCATTGCATGGGAAGATGGAAGGTTTGTCATATGTGCTCATGTGCAAGCATGTCTTCCTTCTTTTAGTGCCCATATATTTCATATCTATTCCATTTTGTGATGATGTGTTTTTGCTCATTCTCTTAAATCTGTGTTGTTGCAGATAACAGTGAGTGGGAATTTCAGAAATATGGTCACTAGTACCTTTCTGCTGCCAAACAGTTTACTCTAGCGACTATATGTGGGAGATTTGAAGTATTGTTTTATTTACCGTCTTTTAGTTGTCAATATTGAAAACTTTTGTTCAAAAAGCTATCAACAAATATGATGTGTAATGCAGCCGGTATTTAGAACTAGATGATATGCACTGTGTTGAATGATGTTATGAAGTCGATTTGATCTCTCTTAAAACCATTTCTCCCCCCACTCTCTCCATGCGAATCGTAGTGTAGAATCTTCAGAAAACGTTTTTGCATGGATTAGAGGCATATTTTAGAATACCAAGGATGAGGCCTAATGTCATCTTGCAGTATCTAAACAGATGCAATACCCGTCATCTAATTGATTGATTAGGTTCAATGTATTAATCATTTTCTTTGTTTCTGGCTGGAAATCAATAGGTTAACAATATTTTGTTTATGCCCCTTGTGCAGTTTTTAGTTGAACATGTTCAATTTCACTTTGTAATGGATCAAATCTGATTGAAACTTGAACTCCCAATGCTGTGCATGTAGCTTCCTCTATTATTCCCCCTCTCGAGAAAAAAATGTAGCTTCATCATTTGTCTGCTTTTTAGCGAGAAAACAATGGTTCTTTCAAGTTGAAGCTTCCTGTATATTATGGTTTTTGAAACAGTTCAATATCTTTTCAGCTGCAATTTGGTCTAATAGTTTAAACTTCATCCAACAGTCCAATTCCAAATGAGAGTTTACTGTTAATAATTTTATTTTATGTATGGGCAAATTCCATTATAACATCCTAAATTGACATAACAATATTGGTATTTGGTTTAAACACCTTTAACTAGGGACAAAATTGAACGATTATGTCGGTCGGAGTCCTTTTAGGGTGACATTTTTTAGTGACATTTTATGACTTTTTTTTTGTTTTTTTTTGTAGTATCTTCTAAAAAATGTATAGTATCTATTCCAACTGAAATTTCTATAAAAAATAGTGTTTTAAGTGTAATTTGGATACATACAAGAAACAGGATATGTACAGTCTGTACAATCATGTTTCTTGTATGTATCCAAATTACACCTAAAACACTGTTTTCTGTAAAAATTCAAGTTGGAATAAATCCTATATATTTTTTGGGAGGTACTACAAAAAAAAAAAACCAAAAAAAAAAAAAGGGTCACTAGAATGTTACTAGAAAAATGTCCCCCTAGACTTATTGTATCGGGAGTGGTTATCATGAAGTAAATTTTATGGTAAGATCATTTCATGCACAATACAATGCTGATACGCTGGCGAAGATATTACCTTCTTGTCTGTATATCAGCAATGTATTAAGCATAAAGTAAACTTACTTCGTGCTAACCCAGATCCGATTATGTAAACAATAAGTCTAGGGGGACATTTTTCTAGTGACCTTTTTTTTTTTTGGTTTTTTTTTTGTAGTATCTTCTAAAAAATGTATAGTATTTATTTCAACTGAAATTTTTATAAAAAATAGTGTTTTAAGTATAATTTGGATACATAGAAGAAACATGGTATGTACAGTCTATACAACCCTGTTTTTTGTATGTATCCAAATTACACCTAAAACACTGTTTTCTGTAAAAATTTCAGTTGGAATAAATACTATATATTTTTTGGAAGGTACTGCAAAAAAAAAATCAAAAAAAAATCAAAAAAAATCACTAGAATGTCACTAAAAAAATATCCCCCTAGAAGTAAGAGTGAGCAAAAAACGGATAAAACCGAACTACCGAACCGAACCGAATCATTTTAACCGAATTATTTCGATTTTTGTTTTTTTTTTGAAATTTCGGTTATATCCGAATTATTATTCAGTATTCGGTTTCGGTTCCGATTTTCAAAAAACAGATTATTCGGATACCCGAATAACCGAATTTTAATATTTTAAAAAAATAATTATTAATTATATTATCTATTAACTTGTGATAACTTCTATTCGACTATCAGAGACTCAGAGTATCAGTATTCCCTCCCCCATTTTATTTTCTGAGTTTTCCCCCAATCCCATTTTGCCCTAACCCTTACCCAGTTGCCAGTCGTCAGTCGCCCAGATCTGAGATCTCAAAGACTTTCATTCTCGATTCCTCACTCAGTCACTCTCGATCTACTCTCGTCTGAGTCGTCTTGACCCTCTCGTCTCGACGGACCCTCACTGACTGTCGTCTTTGCCTCACTGACTGTCGTCTTGACCCTCTCGTCGTCGCCGACTCGCCGTCTCACTGAGTCGCTGTCTTTCAAGTAAGCATTAATTATTTTGGTGGTGCTTTTTTCCTTCTATGATTTTTGTCTGCGCGTTTGTTGCTTATTGCTTCAAATCTAGCATGTTGGCTTGTTGTTGCGGTGCTGCTTGTTGAGTGTTGAGTTCATTTGCTGCTGAGTGCTGTAATTTGTAACAGTTAATTTAAATTTTATCTTTGGATGCTTAATTTGTAACGATTAATTTGTTCTTTGTAACTTTTAAGTCTCATATGATTAATTTGTTCTTTGAGTCACCGAAGTGTTGTATTTGTTGGCTTGTTGTTGTAACAGTTAAACTTTATGTTGGATACTTGGATGTTGGATGTTGGACTTGAATGTTGGCAACTTGGCATGTTGCTGTAATCTGTTGCTTTATTCTTAATTTTAATTTTGTGCACAGGTTCGGTTATTATCTGAATTACCGAATTGTACATTCTTGTAATTCTAGATTCTATAATTCTTGCTAGTTTCAAATTTCAATTTTTGATTCGGATAGTGAAATTAGCGTCAATTCAATTTTCGGTTATAACTGAATAGTCATTTCGGTTCGGTTATAACCGAATGCTGACCCCTACCTGAAATTACTCTTATGTCAATTAAAAAAGCTACATTCTCATTTTTATTGTCACTGTGGTCAGTTAAAGTTTTTTTTAGGTATGTATGCATGAAAAGATAGTATGTCACATCATAAACTTATTATTTTCGAGACAGAAGAACAGTGAGATGAAAATAAAAAGAAAAGAAAAGATACACGTCGCCTGAGAGATTCGAACTCTCGCGGGGAAACCCCATGTACTTAGCAGGCACACGCCTTAACCACTCGGCCAAAGCGACGATTTGTTTAATAACTTAGCAAGGTATTATTTTTGTGTTTGGTTCTCTGTATATTGTTGTAATAGATCTATGGTTGCTGCTTGGTTTGGCTATTTTCCAACTTTGGGATTTTTTGTTTATAATATATTACCTCCAATCCATAATAATACTCGTTTTAGCTCCATGAACATGAATGAAAAAAGTTATCTAATACTGTCATTTAATAATTAAAATTTGTGTGAAATTTTATCACTATCCCTTTACAGAAGTTGAAAAGTATTAATATAAGAGAAAAAAATATTTTGAGGTAATGAGAGAAGTTAGTGGTGATATAAAAAAGTAAATAATTTATTTTTTAAAAAAATTATAAATAATAAATAAATTAAAATATATTTTTTTTATCCAAAATATTTATTATTATGGAATAGAGGAAGTATAAGTTATCAACATAGCCACATAAAAGTGAGACACCCAACAAAAAAAAGGAACTTTCACCAAACTTAGGATCTGACATATATATGCACTTGATTAAAACTCCATAGTATTCTAATGTTTTTTTGTGCCAAAAGAACTCCATAGCTGATTGGCTATGTTATCGTTTCACCTAATAATGCATGCAACTATGCAAGTAGTATATATATATATATATATAGCAAGAATTAAGAGTATTTCTCTTAAATAGTATTTTTTTTAAATAGCATTATGTTATTAAAATTATATTATTTTGGAGTCTTTTAAAAGAGAGTGGTCCCATTTATTTTTCTTTTATTTACAAAAATACCACTCACGGCCCCACTTATTTTTTTTTAAAAACTCCAAAACGACGTAGTTTTAATAAAAGTGTAAGACACCAGCTTTTTAATAAAGATGAATTTTTTCTATAAATATTATTTTTGAATATTATGGAATAAATTTGATATAATGTTATAGTTGTGGGTAATATTTATAAATTTTGCAAAGTATGCAAGTTTGTTATAAAATATTCGTTTGGTTTTAATATTCTTTTGTTAGGGAATATTCGTACCAAAATGCTTCAATCATTGGTGGACTTCATAATGTAATTATTGTCGGATTGAGAAAACGACAAAATATTTTTTATAAAAATAACTACGGGAGGTGTTACTGCAATTAAAACCGTTGAACTACCCGGTGGTAAAAGTACAAAGAATAATGCCAGAATAGATAAGTAGACACTGTGATTATTGATTATTGATGCTTACGTAAGAAGCCACTCAAATTTATGCTCAATTATTGCTACGATAATTGGCCGCGATCATATCTCTTATATTATTGATTCAATTATTGTCACAAGATCATCCAGATAATATGTTATAGTATTAAATCAATAATTGAGACGACGAGTTATAAATGATTAATAATTGTTGAAAGATTAAATATGTGTTGATGAAAAAAAAATGATTTGTGGTAAGTTTGATTATTTTATGGGGGATCATATGTCATCATCTAAGAGTCTCTTCACGAATAGTATTTACCTTCACAATAGTAATTACCTTCACATAATAGTAATTACCCTCATGAATAGTATTTACCTTCGTCGATAGTAATTACCTTCGTCGAATAGTAATTACCCTTGTGAATAGTATTTACCTTCAATCAATAGTATTTACCTTCGTTAATAGTAATTACCTTTACCGACGTCAACCACTTGTCGCTTCACATTACAAAGCGCCGAACCACTTGTCGTTTCACATTACAAAGCGTCAAACCAACAAGTCAAGCCACTTGCCTTTTCACACTAAGCGGTGCTAAGCTAGAAATCTTCTATAAATAGAGGCCTAGGGCTTCATTATTTTTCACGAAATTCATTCAAGTTTATAGAGAGAAAGTATAGAGAGAATAAGAGAGAAAGAAGAAGAGTATTTTGTTACTACACCGTCCGCAAGTGATTCAATCTCCTACCAAATGTAAGGGGTGTTATTCTTTCTTATTCATGAAGAGAACTGTTGTTATTCCATTGCTTATTATTCTGCTGGAATAACTTTTGTATAAGTGGTTTACCCTATACTTGGTGACATTCTTCTATTATTCTGCTTGGAACATCCTGCATGTGTTTGTGTTTTACACCTGACTGGTTCCGCTCTTTATTATTATTCATTGGAACATCCTGCTCACATGTTTTTACACCGGACTCGGTTCCGCTCTTTATTATTCTCATTGGAATATCCTATCACGTGTTTTTTACCGGATCGGGTTCCATCTTTATTATTACATTGGAACATCCCGCTTGCGTGTGAATTTCACTTCGACCGGTTCCGTTATTTATTATTCATTGGAATAACTCGCATGCGTAAGGCCAATCGCATGCATGGTGATTTCTTTTGTTATTCCATTCTTTATTATACCCAAATGGTTAAAAACTTTGACTTCTATACTCCATGAAATTAGTAGAATATCCTCGATATTTGCGTTTCATCCAAAGATCTCTTTCATGGAAATATTCTTCCGATCATTCTTGAATTTTACTCTACAAAACAAAGATCATGTTGACAATTTGGACGTTAATAATTCCTGGATAAAATAATTCTTGAACTTGTTTTATTGAATTCTTATATCATTGTCATCATCCTCATGTTTATATTTTTTGAAAGTCATCTCGTGGCACAGTAGTGCATAGATGGACTTGGTATGATTATGACCGAGACTATTCGGTGTAATCATGGCCGTAATGTTACAAATGATGTGATAAAAATCCTCGATGGTAGTAGTGCATTGATGGATGCTTGTTGGCATGATCATGACCATTAATGAATACACAAATATTCTTGGCCGTAGTGCATGAATAATTGTGGTCGTGATACTAAAGAATATCCTCGGTAGTAGTGCGGGGTGATTCGATGATGTGAAATATTTATTAAAGTTTGAGTCTCACTATAAACAAATGATGAAAAACCTTTTAAAACCTAAAAGATAGTAGACTTTATTTTCTACTTGACTCTTTTAATGGATTACATATTCATTGCAGCTTAAACCGTTTGTCTATTGTATTTTATCGGTTTAACATTATTGAAGACTATTGATAATTTATTCTGCATTATCTTAGTCATAATATTTCTTCTTGGGCTAGTTGAGCTCACCCTTTCTTTCACCGTTTTCTCTTGAAAATGATAATATAGCCGGACGAGCTCGGGAAACGAGTGATGGTCCTGAAGATAGCATTAGTAGTCCTCACTATTCTCGTAAAATAGTGTGATAATAATCTGTAATGAGGACTTTTTATTTGAGTTTGTATAATATCTAGTAGAGCGATATTTGTATTTAAACTCACGCTTTATGTCGTATTGTACACTACGCTTATGTTAATAAGTTGTTTTTAAATTACATACCATGTAAGTGTCGACCCAAGATGGGTGATGTATACCTAATTTTGGGGCGTCACGGTTGGTATCGAGCTTAGGGATATGATCCTGGCTAAGATGTGAGAATAATACTAGGAGGGAGAGACGGGAATACCTTCGCTAGTATGACCTACCTAAGTTTATGTGATATTTTATTGGTTGGTCAGAAGATAGGGATAATTTGTTACATGTCAATTAACCTTTTGTTTTGTGGCAGTATCTGAAAATGACATCTGAGAATGTTGAGAATAGCAATGGAGCGCAGGCGATTGTTGATTCACCACATATCAATAATCAGGATAATGTGCATCGTGAAGGCGACAATCCTCATGTGCAAACAACAACACCGACCAAATGACGAATGATCAAATGTTCGTGAGGCTTTATGCAATTTATCTGACAAAGAAAGCGAGAGCGACTCGTCCAAAACGTAGGGTGGAAACACGGAAAACTCTCTGGTGCGGTCACCGCTAAAACAATTTAAGGAGTTGGGACCACCGGAGTTTAAGGGAGAGCCAAAACCACTTCGCGTAAGCATGGATAAAACAGTTACCAAGATATTTGATGTCTTGGGATGCTCCGAGAGCAAAAGGTTCCCTTTGCCGCTTTTATGTTGCATGCCAAGAGGCGGATTCTTGGTGGGAATCGGTAAACGTACTCAACCAAATTGCATCTTGAAGATATCTTGGGAGAAGTTCCAGAGTCACATTCAACGACAAATACTTTCCTCGAAAGTATTCGCCATACGAAGGAGAGGTGGAGTTTATCAAGTTGAACAAAACAATATGACCGTGTCGCAATGATCGAGGCAAAATTTGCGAGTTATCACGGTTTGGTCCCACTTAGGTGGATAATGAAGAGAGAATGGCGCGAATGTTTTTAAGAGGTTTGAAGCGAGATACGTCAACATCTTATTTCTCATAAACCGTGTTTGTATTCAGATGTTGTAAATAGGGCTCGATTAGTGGAGCGCGATAATGAGTCAACGCAACTAAAAGAGAGGTAAATGGCAAAATTATAATACCAAATGAGAATAGTCATCGAGGGTGACAACAAGCGTGGAGGGAATCAATGGGCCGATATGGTAACCACTTCGGTGGTAATCGAGGCCAAAACAATAAGAATGGACATTTCAAGAAAAGGAGATTCAACAATGATGGAAAGACGTCAAAGACCAAAGACCCATTGTTAAGGAAGGAGAAAGAACACCTATCATATGCTTCAAATGCGGAGGAGAGGACACATCACCCAAATCTGCGTATGCCGTCCAAAGCATGTTATAATTGTGGAAGAGAAGGTCACTTAGCTCGATTTTTGCGTTCATCAAGACAAATTCAACTAGGATGGAGGCACCAAAAAGGCCATCCCGGAAAATTCAAAACCCAGAAAGTGGAGGAGCATTTGTTGTGACCTCCCAAAGAGCAAGGAATCCGAATGAGGTCATCACGGGTAAGCTTATCATAAACTCTAATGAAGTCTATACTTTATTTGATACCGGTTCTACCCATTCTTTTATTTCTCCTACTTGCGCCATCGATTAAATTTGACTCGGAGAAATTAGACTTTGACTTATCTCATGGAAACTCCGTTGGGAGAAACCTTCATTACATCCAATCGCTTATAAGTCTTGTTTGGTTCAAATCGGTACCCTCACATTACTTGTCGATCTTATTTCATTAAAAATACTTGCATTTGACGTGATTGTAGGGATTGATTGGTTAACTACTTATCATGCAAAAATTGATTATTTTCGTAAGGTTGTTAGCTTTCATATTCCTAATCAACCTATTATCGCGAATTCAAACGACCAAACCATTAAAATCAATCACGGTCATCTCAAGCCATAAAGCTATTCGTTTATTGAAAAAGCGGATGTCAAGCTTTCTTAGCTCATGTCACGATTTAAATAAAATACGCCGGTTTTAAACGATATTCCTATTGTTAATAAATTTCCGACGTATTCCCCAAGAACTTCCCCGCCTACCCCAGGCGCGTGAAATTGAATTTTGTATCGACCTTGAACCCTAGACAAAACCTATTTCCAAAGCCCCATATCGAATGGCTCTATTGAACTTCGTGAGTTAAAACCCAACCGCAGGAATTGTTAGACATTGGCTTTATTCGTCCTAGTACTTCTCCTTGGGGTGCTCTGCTCTATTCGTGAAGAAGAAAGATGGGAGTATGCGACTTTGTATTGATTATCGGGAGTTGAATCACGCCACCATCAAAAATAGGTATCCATTGCCACGTATTGATGACCGTTTGACCCGGTTGCAGAGGAGCCAAATTCTTTTCAAAGATTGATCTTCGTTCCGGATATCACCAATTGAAGATTAGAATCACCCGACATTCCAAAGACGGCTTTGTAACTCGATGACGGGCATTATGAATTCTAGTCATGTCCTTTGGATTGACTAATGCTCCCGCCGCCTTCATGGATATGATGAACCGAGTATTCAAGGAATATTTAGATCACTTTGTGGTCGTCTTTATTGATGACATCCTTATTTATTCCAAAAGCCGTGAAGATCATGAAAGCAACACTTGAGGTCGACACTCCAAAAGCTTCGTGAATATAAGCTTTATGCCAAATTGAAGAAATGCGAGTTCGTCAAGAAGTAGCATTCCTTGGCACGTGGTATCAAGTCATGGAATATCCGCTGACCCAAAGAAAGATCAAGCTATTCAAAGTCGGAACAACCTAAATCGATCAAGTAATATCGCAGCTTTCGGTTTAATGGGTTATTATCGGAGATTCGTGGAAGGATTTTCTCGAATCGCTATTCCATCGACTCACCGACTTCGGAAAGATACAAAGTTCGGTTGGAGCGAAGAATGTGAGAAGAGTTTTCAAGAACTCAAGAGGAGACTTATTTCAAAGACTGCTACGGCAATACCATCCTGCTCGGAGGGATTTGTCATCTACAAGTGATGCTTCGAGCAAAGGGTTGGGATGTGTTCTCATGCAACATGGAAAAGTAATAGCCTTTATGCCTCGCGACAACTCAAAGAATATGAGAGGAATTATCCTACTCATGATCTAGAGTTAGCAAATGTTGTCTTCTGCACTTAAAATTTGGAGGCATTACTTGTATGGGGAGAAAGTGGAGATCTTTACGGATCATAAAAGCCTCAAATATTTCTTCACTCAAAAGGAACTCAACATGCGACAACGACGTTGGCTTGAACTGCTGAAAGATTATGATCATACCATCCAATACCATCCTGGAAAAGTGAACGGTAGTATTGGCGCATTGAGTAGAAAATCATATGCAAGCACGAGTGCGATATTGTCAACGCAAAGGCCCATTTTGTGTGACTTGCAAAGGATGGAGATAGAATTAAAGACTCGAGGACGCGTGTGATGATAAGCGAGTATACGAGTAGAACCGACTTTAATTGATAAAGTTAAAGTCGCTTCAAGCTACGGACACAGGCGATGCGTATGAGGAAGAAAGTGCGAGAAGGTCTTATCTTAGGAAGCAAGAATCGATGAAGAAGGAATACTTGAGTCAACTCCGGACTTTGTGTTCTAACGACCACGATTTAAAGTATAATATCATGATGGAGGCACACAACACACCATTTGCAATTCATCTCAGGAGTACCAAATGTATCATGATATTCGCTATACATTTTGGTGGAGCAATATGAAGAGAGAGATATACCGCTGTTTATCTCAAGGTGTCTAACTTGTCAACGAGTTAAAGCGGAGCATCAAGTACCAAAAGGTCCATTGCAACCACTTGAAATTCCAGAATGGAAGTGGGAGCACATTACCATGGATTTCGTTCTGGGCCTTCCTAAGGTTTCTCAAGGCATTGATGCGATTTGGGTCATTGTTGATAGGTTGACCAAGTCTGCTCATTTCTTTGCCGATCGAGAAACTTATACACTTGAACGTCTTGCTCAGATGTACATAAACGAGATTGTAAGATCGCATGGTATCCTAAGATCCATAGTTTCGATCGAGACCCAAGATTCACTTCACGATTTTGGGTTAGTTTGCAAAAAGCTATGGGCACGATTTTACGATTTAGCTTCTCGGCATATCATCCTCGATTTGACGGACAATCGGAGAGGACTATTCAAACTCTTGAAGATCTATTAAGACTCTGTGTCCTTGATTTCAAGGGAGTTGGGACAAGTTCTTACCATTGGTGGAGTTTTCCTACAACAACAATGCTTATCAAGCAAGTATTGGCATGGCTCCATTCAAAGCGTTGTATGGAAGAAAGTGTCATTCTCCAGTATGCTGGGATGAGGTGGGTGAAGCAACGTTGTTGGGACCGGAGTTGGTACGTATGACTACGGAAAAGATTCAAACGATCCGACAACGTATAAAAACCTCACAAAATCGACAAAAGAGTTATGCTGATCTTCATCGAAAGGACGTGGAATTCGATATAGGAGATCATGTGTTGTTAAGAGTTGCTCCATGGAAAGGAGTTACAAGATTTGGAAAGAGAGGAAAACTTAACCCTCGATTCATCGGTCCATTTTAATCCTCGATCGAGTAGGAATCGTGGCCTATAGACTCGCTTTTACCGCCAAATATGTCTCGTGTTCATAACGTTTTTCACATATCTATGTTACGTAAATATGTGAAAGACCCGAACCATATTATTGAGTTAGAACCGGACGAAATAGCGGAAGATTTGACGTATGAAGAGGTTCTTGTTCAAATTTTGGATAAGAAGGAACATATCTCTACGCTCCAAGGTTATACCTCAAGTCAAAGTTTTGTGGAGGAACCACGATGTTGAGGAAATGACTTGGGAGTTAGAATCAAATGAAATCAAGGTATCCTTACCTCTTGACATACCAGTATCGTACCCTAATTTCGAGGGCTTAAATTTCATAAGAAGGGGAGGTTGTAAGACCCCAAACTTTTTAATAAAGATGAATTTTTTCTATAAATTTTATTTTTGAATATTATGGAATAAATTTGATATAATGTTATAGTTGTGGGTAATATTTATAAATTTTGCAAAGTATGCAAGTTGTTATAAAATATTACGTTTGGTGAGAATATTCTTTTTGTTAGGGAATATTCGTACAAATGCTCAATCATTGGTGGACCCCATTGAATGTAATTATTGTCGGATTGAGAAAACGACAAAAATATTTTATAAAAATAACGGCGGAGGTGTTACCGTTAAAAGCCGCTGAACTACCCGGTGGTAAAAGTACGATGTCTGCGAATAGTTGCATAGTAGCACACGGTATTGATTATTGATGCTTACGTAAAGAAGTCACCGGTATTTATGCTCAATTATTGCTTTGAGAATTCTTTGCATCATATCTCTTATATTATTGATTCAATTATTGTCACAATATCATCCGTATAATATGTTATAGTATTAAATCAATAATTGAGACGACAAGTTATAAATGATTAATAATTGTTGAAAGATTAAATATGTGTTGATGAAAAAAAATGATTTGTGGTAAGTTTGATTATTTTATGGGGGCTCATATGTCATCATCTAAGAGTCTCTTCAATCGATAAGTATTTACCTTCGTCGATAGTAATTACCTTAAATCAATAGTAATTACCCTTGTGAATAGTATTTACCTTCGTCAATAGTAATTACCTTCGTCAATAGTAATTACCCTTGTGAATAGTATTTACCTTCGTCGATAGTAATTACCTTCGTCGATAGTAATTACCCTTGTGAATAGTATTTACCTTCGTCGATAGTATTTACCTTCGTTAATAGTAATTACCTTTACCAGACGTCGAACCACTTGTCGTTTCACATTACAAAGGCGTCGAACCACTTGTCGCTTCACATTACAAAGCGCCAAACCAACGTCCAAGCCACTCGCTTTTTTCACACTAAGCAGTGCTAAGCTAGAAATTTTCTATAAATAGAGGCCTAGGGCTTCATTATTTTCACAAATTCATTCAAGCTATAGAGAGAGAAAGTATAGAGAGAATAAGAGAAAGAAGAAGAGTATTTTATTACTACACCGCAGCAGTGATTCAATCTCCTACCAAATGTAAGGGGTGTTATTCTTTCTTATTCACGAAGAGAACTGTTGTTATTCCATCGCTTATTATTCATTGGAATAACTTTGTATAAGTGGTTTACCCTATACTTGGTGACATTCTTCTATTATTACATTGGAACATCACGTCTGTGTGTTTTACACCTACTGGTTCCGCCTTTATTATTATTCATTTGGAACATCACGTCATGTGTTTTACACCGACTGGTTCCGCTCTTTATTATTCTCGTTGGAACATCCTGCTCGTGTGTTTACACCGGACACTGGTTCCGCCTCTTTATTATTCTGTTGAATATCCTATCCATGTTTTACACCGGATCCGGGTTCCATCTTTATTATTCTGTTGGAACATCCCGTTGGTGTGAATTTCACCGACCGTTCCGTTATTTATTATTCTGCTGGAATAACACATCATAAGTCAATCGCATGCATGGTGATTTCTTTTGTTATTCCATTCTTTATTATACCCAAATTGGTTAAAACTTTGACTTATATCTCCATGAAATTAGTAGAATATCCTCGATATTTGCGTTTCATCCAAAGATCTTTTCATGGAAATATTCTTCCGATCATTCTTGAATTTTACTCTACAAAACAAGATCGTGTTGACAATTTGGACGTTAATAATTCCTGGATAAAATAATTCTTGAACTTGTTTTATTGAATTCTTATATCATTGTCATCATCCTCATGTTTATATTTTTTTGAAAGTCATCCATGGCCCTAGTAGTGCGTAGATGGACTTGGTATGATTATGACCAGAGACTATTCCGGTTATAATAATCACCAATCGTAATATTACAAATGATGTGATAAAAATCCTCGATTAGTAGTAGTGCATTGATGGACAGTTG
The DNA here is from genome assembly GCA_020205615.1 of Panax quinquefolius. Taxonomy (NCBI): domain Eukaryota; kingdom Viridiplantae; phylum Streptophyta; class Magnoliopsida; order Apiales; family Araliaceae; genus Panax; species Panax quinquefolius. Next base: position 25,383,614 of record CM035154.1, read on the forward strand.
TTGGCATACGATCATGACCATTAATGAATACACAAATATTCTTGGCTCAGTAGTGCATGAATAATTGTGGTCGTGATACTAAAAGAATATCCTTGGCAGTAGTAGTGCGGGGTGATTCGATGATGTGAAATATTTATTAAAAGTCGAGTCTCATTTATAAACAATGATGAAAAACCTTTTAAACCTAAAAAGATAGTAGACTTTTATTTTCTACTTGACTCTTTTAATGGATTGCATATTCACTGCAGATTAAACCGGTTGTCTATTGTATTTTATCGGTTTAACATTATTGAAGACTATTGATAATTTATTCGCATTATCTTAGTCATAATATTTCTTCTTGGGCTAGTTGAGCTTCACCCTTTCTTTCATTTCTTTTTCTTCGAGAAATGATAATATAAATTTGGACGAGTCGGGAAACGAGTGATGGTCCCGAAGATAAGATTAGTAGTCCTCACTATTCGTAAAATAGTGTGATAATAAGCATAATGAGGACTTTTTATTTGAGTTTGTATAATATCTAGTAGGCGATATTTGTATTTAAACTCACGATTTATATCAGATTATACTGCGCTTATGTTAATAAGTTGTTTTAAATTACATCTATGTAAGTGTTTAACCCAAGATGGGTGATGTATCACAATTTTGAAAGGCGTCACAAAAAGAAAATCTTATTTAAAGAAAGAATCTTTCTTTGGTCCTTCTCTTCTCTCTCTATATATATATATATTCAATCAATTATAGTAATATAATTTAGCAAAAAAAAGGAAAAAAAAAAAAGTAATATATGTGTATCATCAATATTCTAATCCTATAGTTGCTTCTGCCTAGATTGGTAATTAAGACGACAACAATATCTTTCTTTTCCTTAAAAATTAAATGATATATGTCTCTTTAAAACTCAACCATGTTTTAAAATATATGCATTATGTATGGATAGTGAAACTAAGTTGTAATGGAGTGTTTAATAATTAATTTATTTTGTACCATTTATTTTTTTTAAAATAAACAAACGATACCAATAAGTTAACTATTTAACATTTCATAACTAATTGTAATTATGAACCACCCACTTATATCCAACATCCACATTCTACCCAACTTTTAAAAATCCACATTCTAGATTTGTAATTTTGAAAGAAGAGGTACAGGGAACTACTTTCTGATTCCTTAGGCGCCTAATTAATTAAACTTAATTTTAGGTGAAAATAAAATACAATATTTGGATCTCTTTATTATTATTTTTATCAGATATATTTATATATGTTAAAATTTTATGTCGATATAAATTTATTGTCATACATAACACTCGGTTAAAATTAGTAGTAGTTAGCATGAAACGAACTTTATGATAAGTTCAATTTATAACTAATACAATACTGACACGTCAACAAATAAATCACCCCGCGTATATATTAGTACTGTATTAAACATAAAGTAAATTTACTTTCATGCTAGCCGAATCCCTCAAAACTCCACTCGTTCGTCTTTTTCAAGTTTCAATTATTATCCTCCCCCACCGGTCAAATGAAAGTTTCTTTGATTTAATACTTTAATTTTCTTTTATAATTAAACCATGAGAAGAAAAGAGCAAGAGAACTCCCAGCATATTAATTTTTGGAAAAATAAATTATTTTAAATTATTATTTTATAAATATATCTCTAATTTTAAATATAAAAATAATAATATAAAATAACATAATATTTTTAATTCATCATCCTAATTTTATCATTGTATTATTATTAAAGGAAAAAATTATTATTAAATAAACATTAAAATAAATATGATTATATATTTATAAACGAGACTCTTTCTGGCTTGACTGGTGCCGCTAGCTAAGGCCATCCCCATTTAATTTCATGTGATATGCCCCCATCGGCCTATCCTACTGAACAGTATTTGTGCAGACATTTGACTGCGCCAGGAGTCTACTTATCAGAAAATATACATCCCACTGATAAAAATCAGTTATATTTTTTATTTATTTCAGATTTAATATATGGACAAATTATCCTACATTACTAAATATTTTTAAGAGCATATTTTATAATATCTCAATTTCTCATCAAATCATACATTTGATGAGTTTGTAATGTATTTAATTTATTTTAAAATATTTAATAATAAAAATACATATTAAAATGAGACTCAATATTATATATAAATATTTTTTAATCACATGACGCTATCATTTAGTTAATTTTTGACGTGAAATTATCAATTAATTAGAAAAAAATTAAAATTTTAAACTCCTAATTAAAAAATTAAAAAAAATCACCAAAATAAAAAAATTAATTTATTAATTGAAAAATTATCTCTAAAATAAAAAAATATTAAAAGTACAGAGTATTAGCCATAAAATTTAGTTGTGGCTCGCTAAGTGTGAGTTTGTTTATAATTAGAACGGGAGTCTTTAATAATGTAAAAATAGAAGTGAGAAATTAACATAAACAACTTAAAAATGGCACACACGTAATAAAAACAATATACAGACCTCTTTCAAAAGTATGACATGTTTATATACCCGACACTAGTCCATCGTCCCTTCTATCCTCTCTGACAATCACTGCAACATCGACTGTCTTCTTCCTCCCTATTTTATTCACTTCAACCCAAATTCATATATACAGTATATACATATATATAAATTTAATTTCTCATTTCTATCAGTAACCCTTCAATCTCCATTCGGAAAATGGGGTCTGTGACTTGGTTCTGTTTAATTGCTCTTCTTCTTCAATCCATTATTACTAATGTTACTGCCAAACAGACTTACATAGTCCACATGAAGCACCACCAGAAGCCTGAATCTTATGCCACCCATCACGACTGGTACTCCGCCAACCTCCAATCTCTCTCCTCCTCCGCCACCACCGACTCCATCCTCTACACTTACACCACCGCCTACCACGGCTTCGCCGCCGCTCTCACCCCTGATGAAGTTGAATCCCTCCGCCAATCTGACTCCGTCATTAGCGTCTATGAAGAACCCGTTTACACGCTCCACACTACTCGAACACCCGAATTCCTTGGCCTGGAGAGAGAAGTCGGTTTGTGGGCCGGCCGTTCTTCCCAACAACTTAACCAGGCTTCCCAGGATGTCATCATCGGTGTCCTGGATACCGGAGTCTGGCCAGAATCCAAGAGTTTTTCCGATACAGGAATGCCAGCTGTACCATCCCGGTGGCGAGGCCAATGCGAATACGGCGCCGATTTTGACAAATCTTTATGTAACAAGAAATTAATCGGAGCTCGAGCCTTTTCTAAAGGCTACCGCATGGCCATTGGCAATTATCCCAATAAAATAATAGAAACAGACTCCCCCCGTGACGTGGACGGTCATGGGACGCATACCGCCAGTACGGCCGCCGGGTCCAACGTGGCCAACGCTAGCCTCTTGGGCTACGCTAATGGGATCGCGCGTGGAATGGCTACTCACGCTCGGATCGCCACTTACAAAGTATGCTGGAAAGCCGGTTGCTTCAGCTCCGACATTCTCGCTGGCATGGATCATGCAATCACTGACGGCGTTGATGTCCTGTCGATGTCGTTGGGCGGTGGTTCTGGTCCTTATCATCGTGACACGATGGCAATTGGAGCATTCACCGCCATGGAAATGGGGATTTTGGTGTCTTGTTCTGCCGGTAACAGCGGTCCTACTCCGTCGTCGTTGGCTAATGTGGCGCCATGGATAATGACTGTCGGTGCCGGAACTCTAGACCGGGATTTTCCGGCTTATGCCAATTTGGGAGATGGGCTCCGGTTCACTGGGGTGTCGTTGTATAGTGGTAGCGGTATGGGGGATAAACCGGTGGGGATTGTCTATAATAAAGGTGGGAATAGTTCGAATAATTTATGTTTGCCCGGTTCGCTTGACCCGGAGTTGGTACGTGGGAAGGTGGTGCTGTGTGACAGGGGGGTTAACGCACGTGTGGAGAAAGGAGATGCGGTACGGGATGCCGGAGGAGTGGGGATGATTTTGGCAAACACAGAGGCGAGTGGGGAGGAGCTGGTGGCGGACAGCCACTTAATCCCGGCAGTGGCGGTGGGGAGGAAAATGGGGGACGTGATAAGGGAGTACGTGAATAAGGAAGCGAATCCCACGGCGGTGTTGAGTTTTGGTGGGACGGTGTTAGACGTGAAGCCGTCGCCGGTTGTGGCGGCGTTTAGTTCGAGGGGCCCCAATATAGTGACTCCGCAGATTTTAAAGCCAGATGTGATTGGGCCTGGAGTTAACATTTTAGCTGGATGGTCAGAGGCTGTTGGGCCAACTGGGTTGGACTCGGACACTAGAAAGACTCGGTACAACATTTTGTCAGGTAACCCACATTTCACCATTGTAATTAAATTTTACTTTTATAGTGTTATAAGTGTGTTTCCAATTTTAATTTCAACTTTAATAGTCCACATTTGATTCTTAGGTTTATTCGAGACGAGCAGTAAAATATTGTGTTGAAAGTACTTTATAAATACGACATAAGTCTTCAGTAAAACCCAGTGGGGCTTTTCATTTTTAATAAATTATAAAGTGATAAATCTTTTTCTTTTTTTTAAAAAAATAATTAAAGAAGATAAGTTTTGGGAAATTAAAGTAATAATGTGGTAACATAAGTCTTTATTAAAGTCTTGGTATAAGGTTTTTCATTTTAAATAATAATAAAAAAGTGATAATTTTTATTGGTATGGATTATAAAGTAATAATCTTTTTTAAAAAATATTGAAGAAATAAGGTTTTGGGACAAAAAGTGAAAAAGAGGGACAACTAGAGATGGGGCAGTGAAAGGATTTTTCTTTTTCTTCTATATAATCCATAATCCATAATGTGATACTTTGTATGACAGTTCAGTCAGTCTAGATTTAATTATTTATTTATTTTTTTCTTTTCCCCTTTTACTTTTTTGGTTTGGACCTTTTGGTGGAATATGAGTTGAAAAGTAACTTTAAAGATTGATGGGTGACTATAAACTAATTTGATTGATGAGTGACTATAACCTAATTTTCAACATATATTATATATTATAGGACTGATTAACATGAAGTTAACTTTGATCAATTGATCAATACACTGTTGACACAGGTTAGGAGGTCTCTGCGTATCAGCATTGTATTGGTCAATTAATTAACTTACTATGAAATTAACTTCATGATAATCTGATCCATATATTATGACGATGATAAGTGTGTCACTGATTGGGGTATAACATAAAGAATGCGTCTCCTTTATTATCTTTTTACTTTTTTGGTAGGTGAGTGTTGCTACTAATTGAAAGCAGTATTTAGTAATTAGTAGAAGTTATGGCTATGCTAGTAGTACTTATTAGTTAGCATCTTTCTATCATGTGCCAGGAAAAAAGTTTACTTGGAGATGATTTAGTTTGGCTCTTGGATTGTGATATCCATCCAACCCCTTGAATGTTTTTACACATTAAAAAAAAAAGCATTTTTGCATGTGGGAAACTGAGTTAAAATTGATCTTTATAACCATATAATAAGATTTGTACTTGAGTGTAGATTCCCTGCATATTTTCTTGAAATATTTATATACCAAGTAGTGGAGTTGCATATACTTTATCCCATGATTTGTTGGATGGGAGATAATGGATTCATACCATTTTTTAGTTTCTCACTGAGAAAAACTTTCAAAAGAAAAATGATAAAATGATTTGATAAAGTGGTGACTGAAATTGAAGTTGGTCACTTTCTTATGTCAAATTTACAAACACCAACTTGTTACTGTATTTTTGTTTTGCCTTTTGCATTGATTGATCTTTTAAACATTATGCCATGTTTGGATATTTCAACTTATTATCTTAATTATTTTTGTTAAAAATCCATAGGTACATCAATGTCCTGCCCACATATCAGTGGGCTAGCAGCATTGCTCAAGGCAGCACATCCAGATTGGAGCCCAAGTGCAATCAAATCCGCCCTCATGACCACTGCCTACACTCAAGACAACACCAATTCCCCACTCTGTGATGCAGCCACAGGTGTGGTCTCCAATCCATGGGCATACGGCTCGGGCCATGTTGACCCTCACAAGGCCATCTCCCCAGGCCTTGTATATGATTTATCAGCACAAGACTACATTGCATTCCTTTGTTCCTTGGACTACACCATTGAAAACATTCAAACCATTGTAAAGCACCCGAACGTCACGTGTTCCAAGAAATTCTCCGACCCCGGACAGCTGAACTATCCGTCGTTCTCGGTCCTTTTTGTGAAGTCTAGAGTTGTACGATACACTCGTGAGTTGACAAATGTGGGAGCTGCAGGATCCACGTACGAGGTTGCCGTGAATGCACCTTCTGCCATTGGGGTGACTGTGAATCCCACAAAACTTGTTTTCAAGAATGTAGGAGATAAGCTCCGGTACACAGTTACATTTGTGTGGAAAAGGGGTATGAACCTGATGGGGAGAAGTGCATTTGGGTCCATAAGCTGGAATAACGCTGAACACCAAGTTAGCAGTCCAGTTACTTTTGCCTGGACACATTCGTAAGATGGTGTGGTTTTAGTAGTCTATTTGGGGGTTTTCTTGTTCCTCGTCTTTGGTTGAATAGAGTTCCGGAAGAGCTCTTGTCCTCTGTTCTTGTACAAACTTTGCAAATCTACAAGGAAGGTGATGAAGAATGTAGAGGGAAAAGTTCCTCTTTTAAGTTAAATTTGGTGTGGTGTGGTGTGGTTAGTAGTAAAGTAATGTAATAGAATTAGGCATGCATTATTGCAATAGTATTGGAATGTAAATCCAACACGACACACAGTGGGATTTATTTTCTAATGCAAAACCAAGAGGATATGATATTTCCCACTTGCAAAGAGAAAACTAACTAATCCATTCCATGGGCTTTTGGTCTAAGTTTTTTTCATGTGAAGAAGTAAAGAAAGAAGCATTACCCCATAAGACCATGGTCAAAACTCATTAAGTTTTCTCTTTTTTGGTTCCTTGTTCACATAATTTCTCATGGAAAAATCAACCTAAGACAATGGTCAAAACTCTGTTTTTTGGTTCCTTGTTCACATAATTTTTCATGCAAAAATTAACTTTTGGTGTGAGACACGACTTGCAACAAGTTGATATCTAAATTGAAAAAAGTAACAATTTGGTACCTGTACTAGAAAAAATTTAAAAGTTGTTACTTATTAGAGTTCTATCCGGTTTCTGTTTAAAATTTTAACACGTCAGAAGAGAATGATAACATGGCGACAAGTCAGTTGAATGAATAGGTGAGCTACCATTGTTTTCCATTTATCTATGTAAACGAACGTTAAAGCATTTTGGGGAAAAAGTTAGGGCTTCCAAGTCGTCTTCATCTTTCTCTCTCGATTCTTCAACCTAGAGTAAATTATATGTTTTGTCTCTCGATTACTGGTTCACACACATATATATAGAACGGATCTAAAACACTACTCTTAATATATCACTAGCTCTTTCTTAAAAAATAAGTAGAAATAGCGTGTGACGTTTTATAAATAAAAAAAAAATCAAGTGGGGCGTCTTTATTTAAGAGAAGTGCTTTGAATTAAAATCTTTCTCTCTTTATATATATATATATATATATATATATATATATATATATATATATATATATATATATATATATATATATATATATATATGGATCAGGATCAGTCATCTATATTTATTTACTCTGTTACTAGTCTCACCCCCTTTAATACGACGGTTTGGGTCAAATACAATTAGCGACGCTTATATGTTTTCTGTCGACTATATGTTGTACGGATTAAGCTAAAAATATGAGCAACAGTTAAATGGGGGTCAGACAAAAAGAAGATGGCTGATAATAAATAATTCGATCCTCGCTAACTCTTCTCTATATATATATATATAAATTTTTTTTATATATTCTCATATTGCAGAATGACTTAACTCTACGTTTTTACGATCGTAGAGTGAATCCTCAGATCGTAAAATGACTTAACTTTACGATATTAGACTTCGGTGTATAAACGTAGACTGAATCCTCAGAAACGTAGAGTGAATCCTCATATCGTATAGTGAAACATAGAGTGAATCCTCATATCGTAGAGTGAAACGTAGAGTGAATTCTCAGATCGTATGATGAAATGTAGAGTAAATCTTCATATCGTAGAATGACTTATGTGACGCCCCCAAAATTAGGTATACATCACCCATCTTGAGTCGCCACTTACATGGTGCAAATTTAAATACAACTTATTAACATAAGCTGTAGGTATACAATCGACATAAACGTGAGTTTAAATACAAATATAAATACTACTAGATATTATACAAACTCAAACAAAAAGTCCTTATTACAGTTATTATCACACTATTTTACGAATAGTGAGGACTACTAATCTTATCTTGGGACCATCACTTCGTTTCCCAGACTTCGTCCCAATTTATATTATCATTTCACGAAGAGAACGGTGAAAGAAAGGGTGAGCTCAACTAGCCCGAAGAAAAATATTATGACTAAGATAATGCGAATAAATTATCAATAGTCTTGATAATGTTAAACCGATAAAATACAATGAGACAACCCGGTTTAATCTGCGGTTTGAATATCTGAATCCATTAAAAAGAGTCAGTAGAAAATAAAATTCTACTATCTTTTAGGTTTTAAAAGGTTTTTCATCATTTATTATAGGCGAGACTCGACTTTTTAATAAATATTCCACATCATCGAATCACCCCCGCACACTTCTGACGAAGGATATTCTTTAGTATCAATGCACAATTATTCATGCACTACGGGCGAGAATATTTGTGTATTCATTAATGGTCATGATCATGCCAACAATCGTCCATCAATGCACTACTGACCAATCGAGGATTTTTTTCATCACATCATTTGTAACATTACGGTCGTGATTACACCGAATAGTCTCTCGTCATAATCATACCAAGTCCATCTATGCACTACATGTACCACGATGACTTTCAAAAAAATATAAACATGAGGATGATGACAATGATATAAGAATTCAATAAAACAAGTTCAAGAATTATTTTATCCGGGAATTATTAACGTCCAAATTGTCAACATGATCTTTGTTTTGTAGAGTAAAATTCAAGAATGATCGGAAGAATATTTCCATGAAAAGATCTTTGGATGAAACGCAAATATCGAGGATATTCTACTAATTTCATGGAGTATAAAGTCAAAGTTTTAACTTAACCGGGTATAATAAAGAATGGAATAACAAAAGAAATCACCATGTATGCGATAGATCACATGCAGACGAGTTATTCCAGCATGAATAATAAATAACGGAACGAATCGTCGTGAAATTCACACCGCGGGATGTTCCAACAGAATAATAAAGATGGAACCCGATCCGTGTAAAACACACGAATAGGATATTCAGCGAGAATAATAAAGATGGAACCGAGTCCGGTGTAAAACACATGAGCAGGATGTTCCAACAGAATAATAAAGATTTTAACCGTCCCGTTGTAAAACACACGCATGGATGTTCCAATGAGAATAATAGAAGAATGTCACCAAGTATAGGGTAAACCACTTATACAAGTTATTCCAACAGTAATAATAAGCAATGGAATAACAACAGCTTCTCTTCATGAATAAGAAAGAATAACACCCCTTACATTTGGTAGGAGATTGAATCTTTGGGCGAAGGTAGTAATAAAATACTCTTCTTCTTTCTCTCTTATTCTCTATATACTTTCTCTCTCTATAGCTTGAATGAATTAAGTGAAAAATAATGAAGCTCTGAGGCCTCTGTTTATAGAAGATTTCTAGCTTAGCACCGCCAGTGTGAAAAGCGAAGTGGCTTGACGAATGGTTTGGCGCTTTTAGTAATGTGAAGCGACAAGTGGTTCGGCCTTTGTAATGTGAAACGACAAGTGGTTCGACGTCTGGTAAAGGTAATTACTATTAACGAAGGTAAATACTATTGACGAAGGTAAATACTATTCACAAGGGTAATTACTTATTGACGAAGGTAAATCTATTCACAAGGATAATTACTATTGATTTAAGGTAAATACTATTCACAAGGGTAATTACTATTGACGAAGGTAAATACTATTCACAAGGGTAATTACTATTGAATGAAGGTAAATACTATTGATGAAGAGACTCTTAGATGATGACATATAGAGCCCCCATAAAATAATCAAACTTACCACAAATCATAACACATATTTAATCTTTCAATAATTATTAATCATTTATAACTATGTCGTCTCAATTATTGATTTAATACTATAACATATTATCGATGATAATCTTTGTGACAATAATTGAATCAATAATATAAGAGATATGATGCGTGAATTCTTTGTAGCAATAATTGAGCATAATTGGAGTGACTTCTCACGTAAGCATCGATAATCAATACTGCGTGTCTACTATGCAACCACGCCAGATTCTTCGCATTTTTTACCAACGGGTAGTTCAACGGTTTTAACGGTAACACCTCCGTAGTTATTTTTATAAAAATATTTTTGTCGTTTTCTCGATCCGAACAATAATGTTGTGGGGTCCACCAATGATTGAGCCGTTTATATCGAATATTCCCTAACAAAAGAATATTCCCAGACCAAACGAATATTTTATAACAACTTGCATACTTTGCAAAATTTATAAATATTACCCACAACTATAACATTATATCAAATTTATTCCATAATATTCAAAAATAATATTTATAGAAAAATTCATCTTTATTTATAAAAGTTTGGGTCTTACAACCTCCCTTCTTATGAAATTTAAGCCCTCGAAATTAGAGTGCGTATACTGGTATGTCGAAGAGGTAAGGATTCCTTGATTTCATTTCGATTCTAACTCCCAAGTCATTTCCTCAACATCGTGGTTCTTCCATAAAACTTTGACTTGAGGTATAACCTTGGGCGTAGAATATGTTCTTTCTTATCCAAAATTTGAACAGAACCTCTTCTTATACGTCAAATCTTTATTTATTTCGTCCTGGTTCTAACTCAATAATATGGTTCGGGTCTTTCACATATTTACGTAACATAGATATGTGAAAAACGTTATGAACACGAGATATATTTGGCGGTAAAAGCGAGTCTATAGGCCACGCCCCTACTCGATCGAGGATTAAAATGGGCCGATGAATCGAGGATTAAGTTTTCCTCTCCTTCCAAATCTTGTAACTCCTTTCCATGGAGCAACTCTTAACAACACATGATCTCCTATATCGAATTCCACGTCCTTTCGATGAAGATCGGCATAACTCTTTTATCGATTTTGTGAGGTTTTTATCGTTGTCGGATCATTTGAATCTTTTTCCGTAGTCATACGTACCAACTCCCGGCCCCAACAACGTTGCTTCACCCACCTCATCCCAAATCTTTGGAGAACGACACTTTCTTCCATACAATGCTTGAATGGAGCCATGCCAATACTTGCTTGATAAGCTGTTGTTGTGGGAAAACTCCACCAATGGTAAGAACTTGTCCCAACTCCCTTGAAATCAAGGACACAGAGTCTTAATAGATCTTGAAGAGTTTGAATAGTCCTCTCCATTTGTCCGTCTGTCGAGGATGATATCTTAGCTAAATAAATCGTGAAGTCTGTGCCCATAGCTTTTTGCAAACTAACCCAAAATCGTGAAGTGAATCTTGGGTCTCGATCGAAACTATGGATACTTAAGATACCATGCGATCTTCTGAATCTCGTTTATGTATGCATCATACGAGCAAGACGTTCAAGTGTATAAGTTTCTCGTGTCGGTAAGAAATGAGCGAGACTTGGTCAATCTATCAACAATGACCCAAATCGCATCAATGCCTTGAGAAACCTTAGGAAGGCCGTGTAGAAAATCATGGTAATGTGCTCCCACTTCCATTCTGGAATTTCAAGTGGTTGCAATGGACCTTTTGGTACTTGATGCTCTCTGCTTTAACTTCGTTGACAAGTTAGACACCTTGAGATAAACAACGCTATCTCTCTTCATATTGCTCCACCAAAATGTATGGCGAATATCATGATACATTTGGTACTCCGAGATGGATTGCAAATGGTGTGTTGTGCGCCTCCATCATGATATTATACTTTAAATCGTGGTCGTTAGAAACACAAAGTGCGAGTTGACTCAAGTATTCCTTCTTCATCGATTCTTGCTTCCTAAGTAGCACCTTCTTGCACTTTCTTCCTCATACGCATCGACTCAGTCCAGCAGCTTGGCGCAACTTTAACTTTATCAATTAAAGTCGGTTCTACTCGTATACTCGCTGTCATCACATGCGTCCCTGAGTCTTTAATTCTATCTCCATCCTTTGCAAGTCACACAAAATGGGCCTTTGCGTTGACAATATCGCACTTGTACTTGCATATGATTTCCTACTCAATGCGTCAGCTACCACGTTTGCTTTTCCAGGATGGTATTGGATGGTATGATCATAATCTTTCAATGAGTTCAAGCCAACGTCGTTGTCGCATGTTGAGTTCCTTTTGAGTGAAGAAATATTTGAGGCTTTTATGATCAAGTAAAGATCTCCACTTTCTCCCCATACAAGTAATGCCTCCACATTTTAAGTGCAAAGATAATGGTATTTGCCAACTCTAGATCATGAGTAGGATAATTCCTCTCATATTCTTTGAGTTGTCGCGAGGCATAAACTATAACTTTTCCATGTTGCATAAGAACACATCCCAACCCTTTGCTTCAAGCATCATGTAGATGACAAATCCTCCGAGCAGATGGTATTGTCGAGCAGTCTTTGAAATAAGTCTCCTCTTGAGTTCTTGAAAACTCTTCTCACATTCTTCGCTCAATAGAACTTTGTATCTTTCAAGTCACCGAGTCGATGGAATAGCGATTAGAAAATCCTTCCACGAATCTCCGATAATAACCAAATTTAAACCGAGAAAGCTACGTACTTGATCCATTTGATTTAGGTTGTTCCCGCTTTGAATAGCTTCATCTTTCTTTGGGTCAACGGATATTCCATGACTTGATACCACGTGCCCAAGGAATGCTACTTCTTGACGAACTCGCATTTCTTGACTTGGCATAAAGCTTATATTCACGAAGCTTTTGGAGTGTCGACCTCAAGTGTTGCTCATGATCTTCACGGCTTTTGGAATAAATAAGGATGTTATCAATAAAGACGACCACAAAGTGATCTAAATATTCCTTGAATACTCGGTTCATCATATCTATGATGAAGGCGGCGGAGCATTAGTCAATCCAAAGGACATGACTAGAATTCATAATGCCCGTCTCGGGGAGTTACGGCCGTCTTTGGAATGTCGGTGATTCTAATCTTCAATTGGTGATATCCTAATGAAGATCGATCTTTGAAAAGAATTTGGCTCCTTGCTGGTTTGGTCAAACAGGTCATCAATACGTGGCAATGGATACCTATTTTTGATGGTGGCGTGATTCAACTCCAGATAATCAATACAAAATCGCATACTCCCATCTTTCTTCTTCACGAATAGAACAGGGAGCACCCAAGGAGAAGTACTAGGGCGAATAAAGCCAATGTCTAACAATTCCTGCGGTTGGGTCTTTAACTCACGAAGTTCATAGGAGCCATTCGATATGGGGCTTTGGAAATAGGTTTTGTCTGGGGTTCAAGTCGATACAAAATTCAATTTCACGCTCTGGGGTAGGCGGGGAAGTTCTTGGGGAATCGTCGGAAATTTATTAACAATAGGAATATCGTTTAAAAGCGGCGTATTTTATTTAAATCATGACGTGAGCTAAGAAAGCTTGACATCCGTTTTTCAATAAGCGAATATAGCTTTATGGCTTGAGATGACCGTGATTGATTTTAATGGTTTGAGTCGTTTGAATTAGCATAATAGGTTGATTAGGAATATGAAAGCTAACAACCTTACGAAAACAATCAATTTTGCATGATAAGTAGTTAACCAATCAATCCACTAGAATCACGTCAAATGCAAGTATTTTAATGAAATAAGATCGACGAGTAATGTGAGGGTGCCGATTTGAACCAAACAAGACTTATAAGCGATGGATGTAATGAAGGTTTCTCCCAACGGAGTTTCCACAGATAAGTCAAAGTCTAATTTCTCCAGAGTCAAATTTAATCGATGGCGCAAGTAGGAGAAATAAAAGAATGGGTAGAACCCAGATCAAATAAAGTATAGACTTCATTAGAGTTTATGATAAGCTTACCCGTGATGACCTCATTCGGTTCCTTGCTCTTTGGGAGGTCACAACAAATGCTCTCCCTTGCCTTCTGGGTTTTGAATTTTCTACGGGATGGCCTTTGGTGCCTCCATCCTAGCTGAATTTGTCTTGATGGCAACAAAATCGAGCTAAGTGACCTTCTCTTCCACAATTATAACATGCTTTGACGGCATGGCGCAGTTTGATCGATGTGTCCCTCTCTCTCGCATTTGAAGCATATGATAGTGGTCTTTCTCCTTCCTTAACAATGGGTCTTTGGTCTTGGCGTCTTTCCATCATTGTTGAATCTCCTTTTCTTGAAATGTCCATTCTTATTGTTTTGTACACGATTACCACCGGCGGTTACCATATCTCTTTGTTGATTCCCTCCACGCTTGTTGTCACCACCCTCGATGACTATTCTCATTTGGTATTATAATTTTTCTTATTTGCTCTTTTTAGTTCGTTGACTCATTATCGCGCTCCACTAATCGAGCCCTATTTACAACATCTGAATACAAACACGGTTTATGAGAAATAAGATGTTGACGTATCTCCGACTTCAAACCTCTTAAAACATTCGCGCCATTCTCTCTTCATTATCCACCAGTGGGGACGAAAACCGTGATAACTCCGCAAATTTTGCCTCGTCGTATTGCGACACGGTCATATTGTTTTGTTCCAACTTGATAAACTCCACCTCCTTCATGTATGGCGAATACTTTCGGAAAGTATTTGTCGTTGAAACGATTCTGGAACTTCTCCCAAGATATCTTGATGCAATTTGGTTGAGTACGTTTCTACGGAATTCCCACCATGAATCCGCCTCTCATCGCTAACATAAAAGCGTGAAGGGAACCTTTGCTCCTCGGAGCATCCCAAGACATCAAATATCTTGGTAATCTGCTTTATCCATGCTTCCTTGCGCAGTGGTTTTGGCTCTCCTTAAACTCCGGTGGTCCCAGCTCTCTTAAATTGTTTAGCGGTGGCCACCGAGAGTTTTCCGTGTTTCCCACCTACGTTTTGGGCGAGAGTCGCTCTCGCTTTCTTGTTGCATAAATTGCATAAAGCCTCTGAACATTTGATCATTTGTCATTTGGTCGATGTTGTTGTTTGCGATGAGGATTGTCGCCCTCACGATGCACATTATCTTGATTATTGATATGTGGTGAATCAACGATCGCTGCGCTCCATTCTATTCTCAACATTCTCGGATGTCATTTTCGATCATCGCCACAAAACAAAAGGTTAATTGACATGTAACAAATTATCCTTATCTTCCCCGACCAATAAAATAGCACATAAACTTGGGTAGGTCATACTAGCGAAGGTATTCCCGTCTCCCTCTCTAGTACTATTCTCACATCTTGGCCAGGATCACATCCCTAAGCTCGATACCAACCGTGGCGCCCCCAAAATTAGGTATACATCACCCATCTTGAGTCGCCACTTACATGGTATGCAATTTAAATACAACTTATTAACATAAGCGTATAATATATGCATATTTACATAAATCGTGAGTTTAAATACAAATATCGCCTACTAGATATTATACAAACTCAAACAAAAAGTCCTCATTCTGATTATTATCACACTATTTTACGAATAGTAGTGAGGACTACTAATGCTATCTTCGGGACCATCACTGTTTCCCGACTCGCGTCCAAATTTATATTATCATTTCACGAAGAGAACGGTGAAAGAAAGGGTGAGCTCAACTAGCCCAAGAAGAAATATTATGACTAAGATAATGCGAGAATAAATTATCAATAGTCTTGATAATGTTAAACCGATAAAATACAATGAGACAACCGGTTTAAGCTGCGGCGAATATCGATCCATTAAAAGAGTCAGTAGAAAATAAAGTCTACTATCTTTTAGGTTTTAAAGGTTTTTCATCATCATTATAAATTTGAGACTCTCGGCTTTAATAAATATTCCACATCATCGAATCACCCCCGCACTACTACGACGAGGATATTCTTTAGTATCACGACCACAATTATTCATGCACTACGCGCCAAGAATATTTGTGTATTCATTAATAATCAAGTGATCATGCCAACAATCATCCATCAATGCACTACTACTACCCTTCGAGGATTTTTTATCACATCATTTGTAACATTACGGTCGTGATTACACCGAATAGTCTCAGTCATAATCATACCAAGTCCATCTATACACTGATGTGCCACGATGACTTTCAAAAAAATATAAACATGAGGATGATGACAATGATATAAGAATTGATAAAACAAGTTCAAGAATTATTTTATCCGAGAATTATTAACGTCCAAATTGTCAACACGATCTCGTTTTGTAGAGTAAAATTCAAGAATGATCGGAAGAATATTTCCATGAAAAGATCTTTGGATGAAACGCAAATATCGAGGATATTCTACTAATTTCATGGAGTATAGAAGTCAAAGTTTTAACCAATTTGGGTATAATAAAGAATGGAATAACAAAAGAAATCACCGTAAATGCGATAGATCAGCATGCAGACGAGTTATTCAATGAATAATAAATAACGGAACCGGTCGTGAAATTCACACCAAGCGGGATGTTCCAACAGAATAATAAAGATGGAACCAGATCCGGTGTAAAACACACGCAGATAGGATATTCAATGTAATAATAAAGAGCGGAACCAGTCCGGTAAAACACATGAGCGAGGATGTTCCAACAGAATAATAAAAAGCGGAACCGGTCCTGTAAAACACACGATGTGGATGTTCCAAGAATAATAGAAGAATGTCACCAAGTATAGGGTAAACCACTTATACGAGTTATTCCAATGTAATAATAAGCAATGGAATAACAACAGCTTCTTCATGAATAAGAAAGAATAACACCCCTTACATTTGGTAGGAGATTGAATCTTTGGAAGCGATTAAGTAACAAAATACTCTTCTTCTTTCTCTCTTATTCTCTATACTTTCTCTCTATAAGCTTGAATGAATTAAGTGAAAATAATGAAGCTCTGAGCCTCTGTTTATAGAAGATTTCTAGCTTAGCACTTCTTAGTGTGAAAAGCGCAGTGGCTTGACGATAATTGGTTTGGCGCTTTGTAATGTGAAGCGACAAGTGGTTCGGCCTTTGTAATGTGAAAAGCGACAAGTGGTTCGACGTCTGGTAAAGGTAATTACTATTAACGAAGGTAAATACTATTGACGAAGGTAAATACTATTCACAAGGGTAATTACTATTGACGAAGGTAAATACTATTCACAAGGATAATTACTATTGACGAAGGTAAATACTATTCACAAGGGTAATTACTATTGACGGTAGGTAAATACTATTCACAAGGGTAATTACTATTGACGAAGGTAAATACTATTCACAAGGGTAATTACTATTGATTTAAGGTAAATCTTATTGATGAAGAGACTCTTAGATGATGACATATAGGCCCCCGTAAAAAATAATCAAACTTACCACAAATCATAACACATATTTAATCTTTCAATAATTATTAATCATTTATAACTTGTCGTCTCTCAATTATTGATTTAATACTATAACATATTATACGAGATGATCTTTGTGACAAAATTGAATCAATAATATAAGAGATATGATGCGTGAATTCTTGTAGCAATAATTGAGCATAGGCGGGTGACTTCTCACGTAAGCATCGATAATCAATCAATACCGCTACTACTATCTGACCACGCCAGACATATTCTTTTTCTTTACCACCGGGTAGTTCAACAGTTTTAACAGTAACACCTCCGCCGTTATTTTTATAAAAATATTTTTGTCGTTTTCTCAATCCGACAATAATGTTGTGGGGTCCACCAATGATTGAGCCATTGTACGAATATTCCCTAACAAAAAGAATATTCCCCGACCAAACGAATATTTTATAACAACTTGCATACTTTGCAAAATTTATAAATATTACCCACAACTATAACATTATATCAAATTTATTCCATAATATTCAAAAATAATATTTATAGAAAAATTCATCTTTATTTATAAAAGCTGGGGTCTTACAACTTAACTCTACGATACTAGATTTTAGTGTAAAAACGCAAACTGAATCTTCTAGAAAAATAGAGTGAACTCTCATATCGTAGAAACTCTCGCAAAGTCTCATCCCACTTGGATAGTGAAGTAAACAATCAAAGGGCTGACATTAGTGAGCACTCATAGCGTCCTTGCTTTCTCTTAATCAATAATTAAGGATCTCTCCTCCTTCTAGTAGGTCAAATTGTAGAATGATTTAATTCTACGTTTCTACGATCGTAGAGTGAATTCTCATATCGTATAAAATGACTTAACTCTATGTTTCTACGATCATAGAGTAAATCCTCATATCTTATAATGACTTAACTCTACGATACTAGACTTCAGTGTAAAAATGTAAATTGAACCCTCAGAAAAGTGGAGTGAATTCTCAGATCGTAAAGTGAAACGTAAAATGAATCTTCAGATCGTAGAATGACTTAACTTTATATTTCTACACTGAAGTCTAGTATCTTAGAATTAAGTCACTCTACGTTGCCCTTTTTAACTGTGTGGAAAATTTTACACATATTCATTGCTTCTAATGCCCTAAAATCTTTAAACTACAAAAAAAAAGAGGTTTGGATGCTTACTTCTTATTAAATTTGTCACGCAATCAACACTTAATCTTGCTGAAACCACTAATTTTGAAAGATCGCATCTGCTATTTTGGATGAATCATGTCGTTTTTTCACTCTCTCTCTCTCTCTCTCTCTGTGTGTGTGTGTTTTGTCTCCAACGTTCTGAATTTGCTAACCCAAATTTGTTCCTTTTGCCTCTAACAATCTCCTCATGTGACCCACATGTGTGACTAAGATACATTTTCCTCTCCAATTTTGAATTTTAACGAGTCTTAGATACAAATGTCATTATTCACATAGGATATGTTAGTTTATTAAAAAATTTCCGTCATGTCCGTTAGTCAAATTTTAACGATTTTACATAAATATTTAATTATAATAATCAACTAATAATTTTTTTCCAGTACAAACACCAATTTCTTATAATTTTTAGTTTGGTGCCAACTTATAAATCGAGTCTCAGTACATGAACCAATAGTTGATTTTTCTCTTTTTTTCTCACTTGTAATTGCATTTTGTATTTGATTATTTGAATATTGAATATTGAATATTGAATAGTAATAAATGCATCCCCTTAAACAAATCAAGACACATGAAGGATCCTAATAGGGTTGAATTTTAACTTGCCCATATTAAAATTACAAGACAACATTTGTATGAAATTTTTTGCCAAAGGAAAAAAAAGTTCCCTTACAAATTTAAATTTGTTTAAAAAACGGCTATTGAAATTGACAAACAAAAATGATAGATCAAAATACATTTATTACATCTATCTTCTAATTTCTCTTAATATAGTTAACGACATAAATATCACATTTAGCAATAAATAAAATTGTCGTCAACAATTTGCAACAAAATAATTCTTTTCACAAATAATTGGGTCGATGAAAATTATATTTATTTCGTTACATGTGTATTAAGCATATTAAGCGTAAATTAAAGCTTAGATTAAAAAAATAATGTAATAGAAGGGATAGTAATCCAAAAATAATAGTGAGTAAATATATATTTAGTGGGAAGTGGTTATCATGAAGTTTTATTTTTGAGTAAGTTGGTCAATTGACTAATAGAGTGCTGACATGTAAACGAAGCTCTATGTGTGTCAACATTCTATTGGCCTGTTGAGAACTTGTGGCTCAGAATAAAGAAGTCACTGGAAAAGGCTAGTGCGGAGTGAAGCGATGCATTAGCCCATCGAGTACCAGAAAGGGACGGGAGAGGAGGGAGGAGGGGAGGTTCGGGGGGGTTCGCCAGATGGGTATCTCTGAGTTTACGCCATGTAGCGGCCTTGGTGGCAGTAGGCTTTGAGTGGCGCGGTATGTTACGATCGGAGGAGCTACTACCCATGTAGCGCGGACGGCGGCGTTATAGTTTTTTTGTGTGTTGGTGTGGTACATACCGATCGACGGACAAAGACTTTCTGGGTTGTTAATTGAAAATGTCATTATGGGTAATTGACCATAATATGAAGTAAGGTTGGAATAAGATTAGTAAGTATATATACTATCTATTGTAAAGCCCTAGGGTAACAAAGAAATTATCAATAAACAATAATGTCGCTGAGAGACTCCAAATGGGAAACCACGTAAATCTCTTGTGTTCTTAATTCTCTATTGTTTGTGTGCGTGTGTGTGATCCTATATTCTAACATGACCATTTGACCAGCTTACCAAAAAATAAACTTCATGCTAACCGGATCCCATTTAATGAATCTTTTGTAATTTTTTTGATAAAATATAATAGTTTAAGTAATATTTAATATTTTTTTTGTTGCTCAAACTTTAAAAATAGGGTTAAGTTCAGATCACCACATGGGGTTTAGGATCTTTCCCACTTAACCACCTGTAGTCAGTAAAGTTACATTTAAACTCCCGACTTTTTGAGTTGAAGTGAAAACGTCATATTTTTCATCTAATTTAACCGTGCGTGTATATCATATGCCAAAAACACGTGAAAAGAGTATATAACGATCAAAAACGACCAGTAAATACCCAAAATAACCTCTTTTTCTTCCAACTGATTCTGGTGGTACAAATCCTCTCATGGCTACCCCCAAAATCTCTGCTCCGATTCTGGTGCGTATCCAAATTATGGTGCACTCTAATTTGATGATTCCCACCATCATTATGCTTCGTCTTCTTCGTGTATCCCTCAATCGTAAAGAAGAGCTTCTCAGTTCTTTGTCTGAAGAGACTCTTCAATCCCTTGGTGTCATCTCAGGTGACCTTGTTTTCTTCTCTCCGAATTCATTTTCCTGTCAAAGCATAGCACTCCGATTCAACGCCTCAGAATTCCCAAGGGAGCCCAACCCTAGACCCGGATAGCCAAATTTGTACCCAGAAAGAGGATATTTTGAATTTCAATTCCCAAAAAGAGGAGGGTGGGGGTTTGAATTTGAATACCCAGAAAGGAGAAGCATCAAACGTTGATACCCAGAAAGAGGAAGTTCTAAAGCTGAATGACCAGAATGAGGACACCGTTGATTTGGATACCCAGATGGGAGAAACCGTAGATTCTATGGAGGTTGATGATGATGGGTCTGTTATTGATATTGGTAAGTCATTTTCTGTGCCTGGTTTTTTGAGGAAAGTGTTCATAGAGGAATTAGGGGATGATGGTGGGAATCATCATAAGCTATTGGTGATTGCTGGGTTTTGGGGCCGCGTTGCTGAAGGGTTACGGTTGGCACGAGGGGAGAGGAATTGGGAGGAATCATAAAGAGGATGTGAAGATTGTTGAATTCGATAGACGAGCTGGGAAGGAAGGGTTAGGTTTTGTGGCTGCTCCATTAAGCAATGTTGATAATGGCGATGCTAAAGATGGACGCAAGAATAAAGAGAAAGATATGGGTGGGTATTTTGTGGGTAAAGATGTTAGGATTGTTGGTGGGAGAGAAATGGGGTTAAAGGGTAGGATTTTGGAAGTAATGGGTGGTGGTGACTGTTGTTTTGAAGGTTTTCGACAGTGGGAAGGAAGTGGAAGTGAAAGTGCGGGGTCGGGATGTTGTGGATTTGGGCTCTGTGGAAGAAGGGAGATGTTTGAAGAAGTTGAAGGAGTTGAAGATTGAAAACAGAAAGAAGGATAGTAAGAGGAGTCGAGGTGATCAGAGGGAGGAGAAACCGGTGAGGAAGGATAGAATGTCTTGGCTAGTTAGTAATATTAGAGTTAGGATTATTAGCAAGGAGTTTAAAGGAGGGAGGCTGTATTTGAAAAAGGGTAAGGTTGTGGATGTGGTTGGACCGACTACTTGTGATATATCTATGGATGGTAGTAGGGAGCTGATCCAAGGTGTTGAGCAAGACTTACTTGAGACTGCACTTCCACGGTCTGGTGGCCCTGTTCTTGTTTTGTATGGCAAGAATAAGGGTGTTTATGGAAGCTTATTGGAGAAAGATATGGAGAAGGAAACTGCTGTTGTTCAAGATGCTGATACTCGAAAGCCGCTCCATGTTCTACTTGAACAAATTGCTGAGTATACTGGAGACCCAAGTGATATTGGATATTGATGGGGGCTGTTAAGTTTACATTGAAGGTACTTTTGAGTTATATGTCATTGGCTTAGATAAAGACTTTAATTTCTGAGTATTGTTGTTATCGATTTTCTGGTTTTTGAATTTGATGTGTAACATTTTCTTTGCCTGCCTTTATGTTGGCACCACCCAGTTTCCAAGAACAGTCGGCAAGCTATCTGATGGTTGTCTAGTTGCAGACTTGCAGTCAAGGTTTTGAATGAGACAAAGAGCAATGGGGAGGAGTTCATTAATGAAGTTGCTAGCATTAGTAGAACTTCTCATGTCAATGTAGTCACTCTATTGGGTTTCTGCTTTGAGAGAATTAGAAGAGCTCTTATCTAAGAAACTTAAGATTGAATTAAATGGAACGGAATGGAGTGTTGTTTATATAATATAATACCACCGGCTTATGTTACAATACAAATTCATAAAGGGTAATTAAGTCTTTAGCTAAATCATTTAACGGAGTTAAGATGGAAAGTATTTTTTTACTTTAACTTAAAAAGTCGGGAGTTTAAATGTAACTTTACTGGCTACAGGTAGTTAAGTAAAAAAACGCTTAAACCCCATATGATATCTGAACTTAACCCTTAAAAATAAGTCAAAAAGTTAAATGGTGCTTTCAGTTTGGAATGTTGCAAAAGACACCTTAGAGCAGAAAAGAAGATATAGGTGGTCATCCATGAGACATCAAATCCAACTGAAAGCCTGCTACGTCTCGTGGCTATAATGACGCAGGAAATTGGAAAATATTCGACTGACTGACAACACGCCTAATAATCCAAAAATTTGGCCCATAATGTGTTCAGAAATACATTTCCTAGGAACTCAAGCTAAAATATAGAAACAGCTGCCTGCAGAGTCCCAATTAAAAACTTGCTTTGTTCAGAAACATACGAGTATCTGAAATTTTATTTGAAACATATAAGACATGCATAATTCCCAGAATAATCAAACTCTGAACGGCCTATTGATTTGATCGACTGTGACGATGTGATGTATTAAACACTAAGCAGCCAGTCTGCTATTTCTCTTCGAAATCCAAACACCTTACCTTTCTTCTTAGTCTGACCCCGACACTCCAGACCTCTTCTTGGAGGGATCATCATAAATGATCAAAGCGTGCCAGAGCGGCTCCTGTCCGAGTGGTTAATAATGCACGCAAGTATGATGATATTGAGCTATGCAAATCCAGGGGAGTATTACATTAACAATCTTTCGTTCAAACCTGATAGATTGATTAGTGCCACACTCAAAATGATTCAACCTTTCATACATAGTCAAAAGAGGTTTGGATTCAATGACTGCACTAGGATAAATATAGCATTTTGTGTCGCAAAGTATGAAACTTCGAGTTCTGCAGAGGGTCCTTGGAGATAGAAATAAGACGAGAAATGGCTGCAAGAGGAAACTTGATGCTGATAATTATCAGGTAATTCCGAAGGAGGCCGAATGTTGTGAATGGAGGAGGTTTTTGTAGTCACAGATTGCAGCCAGGAAGTTGTTTTCAGAGTGGATGGTTCTGGTGTTCTGGGCAAAAAGGATGAGCTGCTCCTAAAGGACTGTAATGGAGATGCTTTGCTTCAATATATTCTCCCTCAAAACAAAAGATGTAGGCATAATTCAATCACATAAGCATTTATAAAAGACATACTCCCTCAATCCTAAAGAGTTTCAATTCAGTTGCATAACCATTCGTAAAGGCATACCTTAGCAGAACTTGAAACAAAATCTCTACTTCATGTTTTTTTTCTTCGGGAACAGGTATAATTATGAGGATAAATAAATAAATATCCATATTTCACACATAAGAATACAACCATAAAACAAAAACAAGAACAAAAGATTCAATGAGCATCAAATTAAGTAGAGAAAAATAAGAACTAAATTATATTACAGAGTATGGAGAGAGATTAAGAACAAGCGCACCCGTTAAAATACCCGACAGAAAGACCAGACACTATAGCAATAAAAATGCCACCATTAAACGTCATGATGGCCAGTATCACCATATCCAATTGCCGAGTTTAATCCGAACAACAGGGTAGACTTCAGCCTGACCCACCTACAAGCCAGGACTGCTTTGAGGAGAAGGGTAGTATTGATTGATGGCAACTGTGAAGATTTAGCAGAGCTGGAAGCTTTAAATTTGTGCAGTTTACCTTCGATGCGCTAGTATAAGACGGAATAGAGGAAGCAGAGGAATAAAAGTTGGAAGTAAAACCCCCATGAATCGGCCTTCCATAAGGCGAACAAGAAAGTTACATCTTTACCCCAGTAGAAGGTCATATGCATCATTTTCTTCATTTGTTGCTGGTCACTGAAATCAGATCATATACACAAGTCATTAACAATATATATACAGATAGAAATTGGACTTGGCTTTGGGTTGAAAAGTATGCGGGAAAGACAAAATAAAGTCAAACCAATGGCACAATTGTTTAGTTCTTGTACAACAACTCAGGATTCGGTAATAGCCCTGAGTTGTTATAATTTACCATGCCATTGACATTCAAACAAATCTGTAGCAAGCCCCATACTGCTCTTTCACTGAAGTCTGTCTTTCATTTGTAACTTGTGCAATTTTATAACATCCCATTTGACTTCACTTCAGATGGTGCTAACAGCGGAAAACATGGGATTCAATTGTAAGAGAAAACTCATGAGCAACAAGGCAGAGCTTAAAATGAAAACAGCATACATATACAGAGGGTGTTACTTATCAATTGTGAAGTCATGCTGCTAAAAGTCTAAAAACCTTTAATTGTCATACAAAATCAGAAGCAGATCTTGTAAACAGTTGCTGAACAGAATCTAATAAGATTGAAAAGGGAGGGCACATTGGAGATATATAGCATCTTATATACTGCCCTGCATTACAAATAATAAGAACAGAGCTCAGTGGATTAAAATGATCATGTTCAAAGGTGAAGAGAGGAGCAAAACAGCAAACAAAGAGGTCTCAAGAAGAATATAACAGTACAATGTTTATATGATACAATATAATTACATAAATTCTAGATTTTTGGATACTTAGTTCAAGTAATTTCATTTACTATATGATTGTCGAGCATATTATGATTCCAACACCAAACATCTTGTTATTCTATATAAAGTGTGTTGTATGATACAGAAAGGTCAATAATTCTCTTACACGTTCTATGAAAACACATACTAATGCATTAGCACTGCATAAAAACAGAGAAATTAAACATGACAAAAATGCAAATTCAAAGTTAAACTCATGCTAATGAAGTTCAAGGAGCTACTGCTAACTTTTCTCAACGCATTAATTTGTGTGGATTATCAGAAGGACACATTGCTTTTTGATTATGTTAATACATTTTGTCAGGCATCAACATCCATATGCCTCTGACGTGTAGGTATACAAGTTGAAAAAGATTGCTAGATTGCCAAAATAAAGAAAAAGGATGAACTGGCCATTATCTACATGTCCTACTCCTTTTAGCTCGGTACAATGACTAATCTAATGTCAACTTTAACCATTTAATGACCCCTCACCCAAAGCCATGCTTACTCTGAAAGAGAGAAAAACTAAATAGATAATCATAAGGCCGATCCCCAACTTCTTGCTAGGGCGCATGTCATTTTTGGGTAGGACAATCAGTGACCAAACAAGCCCTAGCATAAGAAAACCCAAGGTAGAATACAAGCTAGTGTCTCGAGGTACTGCATAAGAAGCTGGTCTCTTAGACCAAGCTCCAAGCAGCATAGAGATTCCCAAACCAACAAGTGTGTTGAACATTGGCCCGGCAAAACACCCAGACATGGCAATCTGCACGCCATCTCCACCATTCATTGCCAGTGCTACATTTGACATTAAATCACCCATTGAGTTACCCCATGCCAATACAGTTAATCCGAGGAGAGATGGACGAACTCCAAATATAACACCTAAACACACCAGCAGTGCAACAAGTTCATTGGCAACAATGTAGAACCAAATGATACTCATAAAGAAGCCGCCCAGAAGCCATGGTAAAAGGTAGTTTTGAGGTGGCCGATCCGATCTAGTGCACATAAATGCAAGAACACCAAGAGTACAACCAACTACGGCACCAACTAGATATGCAATTTCACCACTCTGCAAATTGACATCATCTTGGGTGTTCCAAAGAAAAGCAAGAAGCATGGGCGCCAATGAAGCAGTGGACACTGCAAAACCCTTCGACCACCGATCATCCTCAATTACAGGAATAGTCAACCGTCTGGGGAGCGCCAATGGTAATTTCAGCAACGAGCATATCTTGGAACATGAAAACCATGACTGGCCTTCCATTGTCTCCTCGTCATTCCAGCCCCACAAAGGTTTTGGACTCTCTTGCAAAGTTGGATTTACCGACTCATTTGCATAGATTGCTACATTTGAAGCCCACATCCAATGAGGTAACTTGGTTTGGAGATGTGGTACCTCATTCCCAGAATCTGACAGAAGAAGGTTCACATATAATGATTCCTCGTCTCCAGTTTCGTGAGAAAACATACTTCCTGTAACAGGTAGCAATTGCCTAACAGAATCTAGCTTCAACCTTGACGAATCTTTTCTCAAAATCTCATGTACAACTATAGAGAATGCATAAACAACATAAATAGAAAGAAACACAATTGCACCTCCTACGTTCAACTTTCCAATAATCAAAACAACAAGAAGGGAAAGAAGAGCAAATAGAAAGAAACATACATCTCTTATAAAACATCTCTTATCAATCTGAACCCGTTGCTCCCCCATGGAAAGGGAAATAGTTGCAACCACAACACAAGTCACAAATACAGCTCCACCCAACACACTATTAAGTCCAACATCTCCATCATTACTTCCCATAAAAGAAGCAATGCTCGCAAACACATCGGGCGCCCCGTTACCCAGAGGAAGCAGAGTCACCCCTGCAACAGTGGGCGGCAAGTTCAAGAGATTTGAGAGCTTCTCAAGAGAACAACAAAAATAGTCCGTAGCGGTATTACCCAGTAAATAAAACAGAGCAACCAACCAAATTCCCAAAGCCAAATAACCCAGAAATTTAACCTTCTCACACCCACAAGAGAAGAAGCGAATGTAATCAAGAAGTCCCCCTGATGTGCATTGTGGATTAGCTGTCAAAAACTCACACTGGCTTGTGTAGCCTTTATGCTCATTCAATCCAGTACAACCAGTGGACTCTTTAGCCCCAAAATCAGTTAAATTCAACAAATTCAAACTAACTTCACCTAGATTTCTCCGAATAACCTCGACCCGATTAGCCTCACCCGGCAACAAACCACCTCTGAAGTCCCATTTCTGAAAAATTGAGGACGACTGTCTGAGGAATGGACTAGTAAAAATGTCTTCTTGGTAGAACAAGAAACAAAACAGTACAAAAGTACAAAAACCATTCAAAGCTCCACGGAATTTCAAGCGCCTCGGGTAGTAAAACCCATTGAAAATTTCCATGAAACCCTCTTCACAACACCCTAATTCAAGAAATCTCGACTGACAAACAAGAAGAAAAAGAGCAAAAACTACAAAGACTGAATCTTTATGATGAAAGGTTGAAAATTAAGCCAATTGAGACCCTAATTGCGTTGAATATCAGCAAATTTATAACCCCCAAAATCAAAACACTTCATAAATACAGTAAACAGAGTAAAATTATACAGGTGTTTGATATATTAGTAAAAAGGGGATACGTGAGTTCACCTGAAAAGGAAAGGCAGGAGATAAAGAGAAGCTTCGTAGGAGTTGGGTAGAGAAATTAATGGAGTTTGGAGTTGTTAGTATTATTATTAACTGATTATGGGAACTAGGAAAGGGCAAAGAGGCTGCTGGAGAGAAAGAAAAGGAGATAATTGTGGCTCCAGCGTAGCAGGTGTTAAAAGCCAAGACCCGACACCATTATTATATATTAATAATTTGATATACTCCCAATTACATACAACGTACACGTTAGGAGGGATGATATTTGTTTGATTGCATAAAATAAATAAAATCATCAAAATTATTAGTATAATTTAATATTATTAGTATAGTATTAGTACTAGATTCTATGCCTTCCCCTACAAGAAAAGCCTTATGCAGCAACTCTTCCCATCGCCACACGGCTACACCATTACTTCACCGCGTAAAAGTATATATCCAATCTTTGATTATGAAGTAATAATACTATTTTTTAATAAATATTAAAGTGCAAGAGTTTTGGGACATTCAAAAGTGTAAGAGGAACAACTAGAGATGGGCACTGAAAGGATTTTTCCTTTTTCTTCTATATAATTCATACTTTATTATGAAAGTACCGTCCAGACATGATTTTTTTTTCTTTTTTGCCCTTTTCCTTTCTTGGGTTTGGACCTTTTAGTGGAATATGGTATCAAAAATTTAGCTTCAATGGGTTGTCGAAAATTAACTTTGACAGGGTGTTGGTCAAGGAGGATCACAATAGATATTTATCTAATCATAAATTCTTGGGTATTCCGTATTCGATTACTGATCGTTAACGTCAAGATCTTTTCACGCGTTTCAATGCACGTCCAATCCTGTACAGTTTAACAGGTCAATACCAAAAGCTTGACGGTTTGGACCGTCGGGAGATAGTTCCGGCGTGAGAATCAGTACAGGCAGATACAAGGATTATAACAGAAGATAATAGCTCTAGTGTTTTGATAGATAAAAATATCGGTTACCTCTAATTGTGTTGTATCTGGTCTTCATATACTTCAACTCCGGTTTAGCGTGCAACCGACCTGTCTGACACCATCCCACTGCCATCGCCGGCCGATTCTGTCCAATTCTCATTAATGCATTGCAGGCATCATAGTCAACCATTATCTTGGTTATCATCACCGGTCAAAGCCCAAATGAAGATATTATTCACCTAATGGGTTGACCCAGTGATCCGGCCCAATACTCTTAAGATCCAACAGAGATAATTCAATGATTTGGCCCAAAAGTTCAGCCCAATAAGCATGAAATACCATGGCCCAACTGTGACGCCCCCAAAAATAGGTATACATCACCTATTCTATTCTCGAGTACCAAATACATGAGTATGAGAATACAAATCAATCTTAAATATACAACAATAGGCAGTAAGTTTTAATACAAATATTGTCTTCAGATAATATCCACTCTCGAAATAAGTCCTCATTATATTTATTATCACACTATTTTATAGAATAATGAGGACTACTAAGACACCATCTCGACCGTCACTCCGCTTCCCCGACTAGTCCATTACGTTCTCATTTCACAAGAGAACAATGAAAGCAAAAAGGGTGAACTCAACTAGCCAAGAAGAAATATTATGACTAAGATAATGCAGAATAAATTATCATTAGCCTTCAACAATGTTAAACTGATAAAATACAATAGACATCAAGTTTAACTGCAGCGGAACAAGCAATTCATTAAAAGAGTCAAGTGGAGAATAAAATCTACTATCTTTTATGATTTAAAAAGGTTTTCATCACTTTTTATCGCCGAGACTCGACAATAAATAATCCACATCATCCCCGCACTACTACCAAGGATATTCATTAGAATCACGACCACAAATTATCCATGCTTCACGGGCGAGAAATTTGTGTATTCATCAATGGTCATGATCACGCCAACAATCATCCATCAATGCACTACTGACGATGAGGACTTTTACCACATCATTTGTAACATTACGGTCGTGATTATCTACCGAATAATCCTCAGTCATAATCATACCAAGTCCATCTACGCACTCATCGCCACGGATGACTTTCAAAAAAATATAAACATGAGGATGATGACAATGATATAAGAATTCAATAAAACAAGTTTAAGAATTAATTTATTCAGAACTAATAACGCCCAAATTGTCAACATGATACTTCTTTGTAAAGTAAAATTCAAAAATGCTCGTAAGAATATTTCCATGAAAAGATCTTTGGATGAAGCGCAAATATCAAAGATATTCCACTAATTTCATGGAGTATAAAGTCAAAACTTTAACCAACCGAGTATAATAAAGAATGGAATAACAAAAGAAATTACCATGCATGCGGTATTGCTTAGCGTACGTGGTTATTCTAACGAATAATAAATAATGGAACCAGTCCCACAGAACGCGTCTGAAGCGAGGATATTCCGAAGCGAATAATAAGTATGGAATAATAAATAATGAAACCGGTGTCCCACAGAACGCAGACAGATGTGATATTCCGGCGAGAAATAATAAAGACGGAATAATAGAAGAATTTCACCAAGTATAGGGTAGCCCGCGTATACAGGTTATTCCAATAGAATAATGAAGAATGGAATAACAGAAGTTCTCTTCGTGAATACAAAAGAAATAACACCCCTTACCTTATAAAGAAGAGTACTCCGACGGTAGGGCGGGGATATACTTGAATAAACTTATACTACGCTTAAAGCTTTCTTAAACGCTAAAGAAATACGCTCAAGATTATAGAAGAAGAACTCTCTCTATAGTTTCTGTGAGACCCCATATTTTATGAATAAAAATTTAATTTTCTCGAAATAATTTTTTTTGAATATTATGGTGTGGATTTGATATAATGTTATAGTTGTGGGTAGTATTTATAAATTTTATAAAGTATGCAAGTTGTCATATTATATTCAATTGGTCGGGGAATATTCTTTTTGTCAGGGAATATCCGTACGATGGTACAATCATTGGTGGACCCCATAACGGAATTATTGTCGGATTGAGAAAACGACAAAAATATTTTTTTTATGAAAATAACGGCGGAAGTTTTACTGATTATCTTGTTGAACTACTTTCAGTAGTAAAATACTGATGTCTGGCGTGATTGCATAGTAGCACCTGCAATATTGATTATTAATGCTTACGTGAGAAGTCACTCGCTTTTGTTCAATTATTGCTATAGTAATTGTCAGTTATAGATCTCACGTTATTTGATTCAATTATTATCGATATTTTATATATTATTAAATCAATAATTAAAATGACAGAGTTATTAATATTATAAATTACAATATTAACGATGTCTAGAAGTTCTCGCCAAGGAGAGGTTTGGTCACCTAATTGCTTGCCAAGAGGAGAAATCCTTATTGAAAAGCCCCTCTTTCCCAACGAGCGACTTTGTCGATTAATATTGTGAATTATAATAAAGGTGATAAATATTGTTAAAATTATTAAGGTGATTTTATGAAGTTTTGCTTATTTTATGGACCCCTATTTACCCATTTTTCAAAATAATCGGTAGAAAATTCTTTAAAGGTGGGGCCCACATGTGGGGGACATGTAGAACCCATATGTGTTGAAAAACTAATTTTGAAAATGGGGTGGGAGGAGTTACGATATAGGGGGAGGTTTATATATTTAAGATTATGATGTGGGTATATATATGTGTGTGTAGTGTGGAAATTATATAAGAGATATATATATATATATATATATATATATATATATATATATAATATTGAAAGTGGGAAATGGTGGGGGGAAATGATGTTTGCTTTTACAAAAGGTAAGTAGTATTATATGTATATATATGTTTATAACATGTGTGGGTTATATATATATATATATATTATATTTTTGCTTTATTCTTATTGGTGGGTTGATTGACAAATTGTGTAGGTTATATGTATTATATTTTGCTTTATTCTTATTGGTTGGTTGATTGACTAATTGGGTATGTGAGTTACAAAATAATTTTCATCCGATTGCATAACTGTTGCATTACACAGTGCCTTTCCATTCTCCTATAAATAGAAGCTCATTCCTTCATTATTTCTTACAATTCAATCGAAACTCCGAGAGAGAAATTATAGAAAACTATAGAAAAGTATTCGCTACTTCCCTACTCTTATATACGCTTCTTTTACGGTAGGGGTGTTATTCTTTCTTATTCATGAAGAGAATCTGTTGTTATTCCATTTCTTATTGTTACATTGGAATAACTCAGATACGCTGTGAGCTACCCTATACTTGGTGACATTCTTCTATTATTCATTGGAACATCCATCATGTGTTTTTACACCGGACTGGTTCCGCTCTTTATTATTCTGTTGGAATATCCTCATCGTGTGTTTTACACCGGCCCGGTTCCGCTTTTTATTATTACTCTGGAACATCCCGCTTGGTGCAAATTTCGCTTTGATCTGGTTCCGTTATTATTATTCTATTGGAATAACTTTGTCTACATCAAGTAATCTTGCATGCATGGTGATTTCTTTTGTTATTCCATTCCTTATTATACTCAAATTGGTTAAAGTTTTGACTTCTATACTCCATGAAATTAATGGAATATCCTCGATATTTAAGGCTTCATCCAAGATCTTTTCATGGAAATATTCTTCTTGAGCATTCTTGAATTTTACTCTCTACAAAGAAGTATCATGTTGACAATTTGGGCGTTATTAGTTCCTGGATAAATTAATTCTTGAACTTGTTTTATTGAATTCTTATATCATTGTCATCATCCTCATGTTTATATTTTTTAAAAGTCATCTGTATTCAGAAGTGCATAGTGCATAGATGGACTTGGTATGATTATGACCAGGGATTATTCGGTATAATCATGACCGTAATATTATAAATGATGTGATAAAAATCCTCATTGGCCCGTAGTGCATTGATGGACAGTTGTTGGCATGATCATGACCATTGATGAGTACACGAATGTCCTTGGCCCGTAGTGCATGGATAATTTGTGGTTGTGATACTAAAGAATATCCTTGGCCGTAGTGCAAGGGTGATTCGATGATGTGGATTATTTATTAAGATGAGTCTTGGCGATAAAAGTGATGAAAAACCTTTTAAATCATAAAAGATAGTAGATTTTATCCTCTACTTGACTCTTTTAATGGATTTAATGTTCTGCTGCAGTTAAACTTGATGTCTATTGAATTTTATTAGTTTAACATTGTTGAAGACTAATGATAATTTATTCTGCATTATCTTGGTCATAATATTTCTTATTGGGCTAGTTGAGCTCACCCTTTCTTTCACTGGCAACTCTCGGATGGTCACCGCTAAGCAGTTTAAGGAACTGGGACCACCGGAGTTCTTTGGAGAGCCAAAACCACTTAAGGCGAAAACATGGATTAAACAGATCAACAAGATATTTGATGTCTTGGGATGCTTAGAGGAGCAAAAGGTTCCCTTTGCCACCTTCATGTATTAGCGTCTGAGGCAGATTCTTGGGTGGGAATATGTAAAAGCGTACTCAACTCCGCCATATCAAGATGTCTTGGGAGAAGTTCCAGGAACTGTTCAACGACAAGTACTTTCCCGAAAGTATTCGTCACATGAAAGAGGTAGAGTTCATCAAGCTGGAACAAAACAACATGACCGTATCGCAGTACGAAGCCAAGTTTGCTGAGTTGTCCCGGTTTGCGTCCCATTTGGTTGATAATGAGGAGAGAATGGCGCGGATGTTTCTAAGAGGTTTGAAACCCGAGATACGTCAATACCTCATTTCTCATAAACTTTGTTTATATTCAGATGTTGTTAATAGGGCTTAGTTACTGGAGCGCGATAGTGAGTCAACCCAACCAAAAGAGAGCAGCCAGCAAAATAATAATACCAATGATAGCAGTCATCGAAGCGGTGACAATAAGCGTGAAAGGAATCAACATGCCAGAAATGGTAACCACTTCGGTGGTAATCATGGCCAAAATAATAAGAATGGACATTTCAAGAAGAGGAAATTCAACAATGATGGAAAGACGTCAGCACCAGCACCCGTTGTTAAGGAAGGAGAACGACCACCTATCATATTTTTCAAATGCGGAGGGGAGGGACGTATCAGTCCAAACTGCGCGATGCCGTCCAAAGCATGTTATAGTTGTGGAAAAGAAGGTCACCTAGCCCGATTTTTTCGTTCACCGAAGACAAGTTCAGCTAGGATGGAGGCACCAAAGACCGTTCCAGAAAAGTCAAAATCGGTGGTCTGAGGAGAACGCTTTTAAGTGACTTCTCAAAAGTGAGTAACCCGAACGAAGATAGCACGTTACTTAATTATAAATTGCGAAGTCTATACCTTATAAGATACCGGTTCTACCCATTATTTTATCTCTCTTGCTTGCGTTCAACGTTTAAATTTGACTTCGGAGAAGTTATAATTTGACTTATTGGTTGAAACTTCGTTAGTAGGAGCCTTCGTTACCTCTATTGTTTTTAAATCTTGTTTGATTCAAATAAACACTTTCACGTTACCTGCCGATCTTATCTCTTTGAAAATACTTGCCTTTGATGTGATTTTAGGAATCAATTGGTTAACTACTCATCATGCTTTTCGTAAGGTTGTTATCTTTTATATTCATAACCAACCTGTTATGCGAATTCAAGTAACCAAACCACTAAAGTCAATCATTGTCATATCAAGCCATAAGTAAAGAGCCCCGATCCTTTCATTGTTGACTTCCTTGTGTGGAATGAACCAAAGCCAGACTTTCCGTAGGAGACGTTGTGAATGATGATGGCAAGTTGATAGGTATTAATGTGACGTGTTATCCAAGTCTTGGATGAGAGTCACAGTTTTAAATGATATTTCTATTGTTAACAAATTTCTTGACGTATTCTTGAAGACTTCCTGGCCTACCCCTAGAGCGTGAAATCGAATTTTGTATTGACCCCAGTACAAAACCCATTTCTTAAACCCTCAAATATTTCTTTTCTTAAAATAAACGTATCATGCGCCAAAGAAGTTGGCTCGAGCTATTGAAGATTATGATCGTACTATTCAATATCATCGTGAAAAAACGAACGTGGTAGCTAACGTGTTGAGTAGAAGATCATATGCGTTTACGAGTGCGATGTTGTTAACACAAAGACTCATTTCGTACAACTTACAAATGGTGAAGATAGAGTTAAAGACTCTAGGGACCCACATGAAGATAACGAATATACAAGTAGAATCGACTTTAATCGATAAAGTTAAAGCTGCTCAAACTACACCCCCGAATCTGATGAATGTGAAGAAGAAGGTTCAAGAGGGCGTTATTCTAGAAGCAAGAATCGATGAAGAGAGGAAATCTCAACCCTCAATTTAATTGGCCCATTTGAAATCCTTGATCGAGTAGGAACTGTGTCCTATAAACTCGTTTTACCGCCAAGTATGTTGCGTGTTCATAACGTTTTTCACGTATCGTTGTTAGTAAAAATTTAGTCTTGGGGGACTTTGGAGCTAAATTTCGGAATAATTAATGAATCTGAAAAATTATGAAATCATGGGGGTTTTATAGAGCATGTTACAAGCTTTTCATAGCCTCAAAAACGGACTAATTCCGATAACGGATGAAGAAGTTATGAAGATTTGAAGTATGTGCGTCAGAAGTTGTAAAATCTGGAAAATTGGAGTTAAGTGCCAAGAGTCGAACGCCTAGGCGCTAGACTCGGCGCTCACATTCTGTTCTTGGGCGCCTAGGCGCTTGCCCAAGGCCAAATTTGGGCGCCTAGGCGCTGGTCATGTGTTAAACCAAAATCTGTCCGGACGTCCTTTAGTAAATTGGGCATAACGTTTTCATACAAAACTCCAATTGAGGTGATTCAGGATGATTCGGGAAGATAACGAGTAGACCTACAACTTTCCTTCTTTATGTTTTGAGATTGGAGGTCGGTATCAAGTCCTAATATGGCTATTTTAGGGACTGATGTGCATTCAGAGGCAATCGGAGGACATCGGGGATGCACGTATGCAACGTGTAATGTTTTCGACGATAAAGGTATTCAAGGTTATACCTCAAGAGTTGGAATATGAAATGAAGTCAAGGTATCCTCACCTCTTCGGCATATCAGGTACGTACGTAAATTTCGAGGGCGAAATTACATAAGGAGGGAAGATTGTGAGACCCCAGATTTTATGAATAAAAATTTAATTTTCTCGAAATAATTTTTTTTGAATATTATGGTGTGGATTTGATATAATGTTATAGTTGTGGGTAGTATTTATAAATTTTGCAAAGTATGCAAGTTGTCATATTATATTCAATTGGTCGGGGAATATTCTTTTTGTCAGGGAATATCCGTACGACGGTACAATCATTGGTGGACCCCATAACGGAATTATTGTCGGATTGAGAAAACGATAAAAATATTTTTTTTATGAAAATAACGGCGAAAGTTTTACCGTTATCTTTGTTGAACTACTTTCGGTAGTAAAAAATGCGATGTCTGGCGTGGTTGCATAGTAGCACACCAGGTATTGATTATTAATTCTTACGTGAGAAGTCACTCAGTTTTGTTCAATTATTGCAATAGTAATTGTTGTATAGTATCTCACGTTATTTGATTCAATTATTGTCGATATTTTATATATTATTAAATCAATAATTAAAATGACGAGTTATTAATATTATAAATTACAATATTAACGATGTCTAGAAGTTACGCCAGAGAGAGGTTTGGTCACCTAATTGCACGCCAAAGAGGAGAAATCCTTATTGAAAGCCCCTCTTTCCCAGGAACGACCTCAGTCGATTAATATTGTGAATTATAATAAAGGTGACCAAACCTCTCCTTGGCGTAACTTCTAGACATCGTTAATAATGCAAATAATAATATTAATAACTTCGTCGTCTCAATTATTGATTTAATAACATATAAAATATCGATAATAATTGAATCAAACCGGAAAGGACTTCTCACATAAGCATTAATAATCAATACCGTAGCGCTACTACGCAAATGACTACGCGATATTATCGCATTTTTACTACCGAGTAGTTCAAAAGTATTAACTGTAAAACTTCCGCCGTTATTTTTAATAAAATATTTTTGTCGCTTTCAAATCCGATAATAATTCTTTGCTAACTAATGATTGTACTGGCCGCATTTAATATTCTCCCACCAATAGAATATTATTAACAACTTCATGCATTTCTGCAATATTTATAAATATTACCCACAACTATAACATTATATCAAATTTATTCCATAATATTCAAAAATGATATTTATAGAAAATTCATTTTTATTCATAAAAGTTGGGGTCTTACAATCTCCCCTTCTTATGAAATTTTGCCCTCGAAATTAGGGTACGTACCTGGTATGTCGAAGAGGTAAGGATACCTTAATTTCATTTCAGATTCTAACTCCCAGGTCATTTCTTCAACATCGTGGTTTCTCCACAAAACTTTGACTTGAGGTATAACCTTGGAGCGTAGAATATGTTCCTTCTTATCTAAGATTTGAACAGGAACCTCTTCATACGTTAAATCTTCTGCTATTTCATCCGGTTCTAACTCAATAATGTGGTTCGGGTCTTTCACATATTTTCGTAACATGGATATATGAAAAAAGTTATGAACACGAGACATACTTGGCGGTAAAACAAGTCTATAGGCTACAGTCCCTACTCGATCAAGGATTAAAAATGGGCTAATGAATCGAGGATTAAGCTTCCCTCTCTTTCCAAATCTTGTAACTCCTTTCCATGGAGCAACACGTAACAACACATGATCTCCAATATCGAATTCCACGTCCTTTCGATGAAGATCAACATAACTCTTTTGTCTGTCTTATGAGATTTTTATACGTTGCCGGATCGTTTGTATCTTTTCCGTAGTCATACGTCCTAACTCCGGTCCCAACAACGTTGCTTTACCCACCTCATCCTAGCATACTGGAGAACGACACTTTCTTCCATACAACGCTTCGAATGGAGCCATGCCAATGCTTGCTTGATAACTGTTGTTGTAGGAAAACTCCACCAATGGTAACAACTTGTCCCAACTTCCCTTGAAGTCAAGGACACAAAGTCTTAATAAATCTTTAAGAGTTTGAATAGTCCTCTCTAATTGTCCGTCCGTTTGAGGATGATATGCCGAACTAAATCGTAAATCCGTGCCCATAGCTTTTTGCAAACTAACCCAAAATCGTGAAGTAAATCTTGGGTCTCGATCGAAACTATAGTTCTTGGCATACCATGCGATCTTACAATCTCGTTTATGTACATACCAGCAAGAAGCGTTCAAGTGTATAAGTTTCTCGATAGGTAAGAAATGAGCGGACTTGGTCAATCTATCAACAATGACCCAAATTGCATCTATGCCTTGAGAAACCTTGGGAAAACCAAGAATAAAATTCATAGTAATGTGCTCCCACTTCCATTCCGGAATTTCAAGTGGTTGCAATGGACCTTTTGGTACTTGATGCTCTACCGACTCGTTGACAAGTTAAACACCTTGAGATAAACAGTATTATCTCCTCTTCATATATTGCCCCACCAAAATGTATGTCGAAGATCATGATACATTTTGGTACTCCCAGGATGGATTGTAAACGGTGTGTTATGCGCCTCCATCATGATTTTATACTTTAAATCAGGGTCTTTAGGAACACAAAGTCTGGAGTTGACTCGAAGTATTCCTTCTTTATCGATTCTTGCTTCCGGTATATCACCTTATTGTACTTTCTTTCTCATACGTATCAGCTCCAGGTCTAAAATTTGAGCAACTTTAACTTTATCGATTAAAGTCGGTTCTACTCGTATATTCGCCATCATCACGTGGGTCCCTGGAGTCTTTATCTCTATCTCCATCCTTTGCAAGTCATATAAGATGGGCCTTTGCGTTGACAATATCGCACTAGTACCCGCATATGATCTTCTACTCAATGCATCAGCTACCACGTTCGCTTTTCCAGGATGGTATTGGATGGTATGATCATAATCTTTCAATAGTTCAAGCCAACGTCGCTTTTGCATGTTGAGTTCCTTTTGAGTGAAGAAATATTTGAGGCTTTTATGATCCGTAAAGATCTCCACTTTCTCCCCATACAAGTAATGCCTCCAAATTTTAAGTGCAAAAACGACTGCTGCCAACTCTAGATCATGAGTAGGATAATTCCTCTCATATTCTTTGAGTTTTCGAGAGGCATAGGCTATGACTTTCCCATGTTGCATGAGAACACATCCTAACCCTTGCACGAAGCATCATCAGATGACAAATCCTCCGAGCCAGATGGTATTGTCGTAACAAAATTTGAAATGAGTCTTCTCTTGAGTTCTTGAAAACTCTTCTCACATTCCTCGTTCCAACCAAATTTTGTATCTTTCCGAGTCAGCTGAGTTAATGGAGTAGCAATTCGAGAAAACCCTTCTACGAATCTCCGATAATAACTAGCTAAACCGAGAAAGCTACGTCTTCGATCAATCGATTTAGGTTGTTCCCGACTTTGAATGGCTTCAATCTTTGCTTGGGTCAACAGATATTCCATGACTTGATACCATCGTGCCCAAGGAATGCTACTTCCTCGCCGTAACTCGCATTTCTTCAACTTAGCATAAAGCTTATATTCACGAAGCTTTTGGAGAATCGACCTCAAGTGTTTTCATGATCTTCACGGCTTTTGGAATAAATAAGGATGTCATCAATAAAGACGACCACAAAGTGATCTAAATATTCCTTGAATACTCGGTTCATCATATCCATGAAGGCGGCGCAGGAGAATTAGTCAATCCAAAAGACATGACTAGGATTTCATAATGCCCGCATCGAAGTTCGAAAGTCTTTGGAATGTCATCGCTTCTAATCTTCAATTGGTGATATCCTAACGAAGATTAATCTTTGAAAAGAATTTGGCGCCTTGTAAATCGTCAAATAGGTCATCAAGATGCGTGTAATGGGTATCTATTTTGATGGTGACATGATTCAACTCCCGATAATCAATACAAAGTTGCATACTCCCATCTTTCTTCTTCACGAATAGAAACATGAGCACCCCAAGGAGAAGTACTAGAGACTAATAAAACCAATGTCTAACAATTCCTGCAGGTTGGGTCTTTAACTCCACGAAGTTCAATAGAGCCATTCGATATGGGGCTTTGGAAATAGGTTTTGTACGAGTGTTCAAGGTCGATAAAAATTCAATTTCACGCTACGGGGTAGGCGGAAGTTCTTCGTGAATACGTCGGAAATTCATTAACAATAGAAATATCATTCAAAACTCGACGTATTTTGTTTAGATCCGTGATATGAGCTAAGAAAGCTTGACATCCGTTTTTCAATAAACGAATAGCTTAATGGCTTGAGATGACAGTGATTGATTTTAATGGTTTGGTTGCTTGAATTCGCATAATAGGTTGATTATGAATATAAAAGCTAACAACCTTACCAAAACAATCA
The DNA here is from genome assembly GCA_020205615.1 of Panax quinquefolius. NCBI lineage: Eukaryota > Viridiplantae > Streptophyta > Magnoliopsida > Apiales > Araliaceae > Panax > Panax quinquefolius. Next base: position 25,423,934 of record CM035154.1, read on the forward strand.
ATTTTTGCATGATGAGTTGTTAACCAATCAATCCCTAAAATTACGTCAAATGCAAGTATTTTCAATGAAATAAGATCGACAGGTAATGTGAGGGTACCGATTTGCACCAAACAAGACTTATAAATAGTGGATGTAATGAAGGTTTCTCCCAACAGAGTTTCAATAGATATGTCAAAGTCTAATTTCTCCGGAGTTAAATTTAAACATTGAGCGCAAGTAGGAGAAATAAAGGAATGGGTAGAACCGGTATCAAATAAGGTATATACTTTGCTAAAATTTATGATAAGCTTACCCGTGATGACCTCGTTCGGGTTCCTTGCTTTCTGGGAGGTCACGACAAACGCTCTCCCTTGAACTACCGGTTTTGTCTTGTCTGGGACGGCCTTTAATGCCTCTATCCCAGCTGGACTTGTCTTCGGTGCACGACAAAATCGGGCCAAGTGACCATCTCTTCCACAATTGTAACATGCTTTGGAGGGCATCACGCAATTTGGACTGATGTGTTCTTCTCCTCCGCATTTGAAGTATATGATAGGTGGTCGTTCTCCTTCCTTAACGACAGGTGCTAATGCTGACGTCTTTCCATCATTGTTGAATCTCCTCTTCTTGAAATGTTCATTCTTATTGTTTTGGCCATGATTACCACCAAGTGGTTACCATTTCGCATGTTGATTCCTCCACGCTTATCACACCGCTCACGATGGCTATTATCACTGGTATTATCATTTTACCTACCGCTCTTTTTGGTTGGGTTGACTCATTATCGCGCTCCAATAATCGAGCCCTATTAACAACATCTCCCGAATACAAACATAGTTTATGAGAGATAAGATATTGACGTATCTCAGGTTTCAAACCTCTTAGAAATATTCGCGTCATTCTCTCCTCATTATCAACCAAATGGGATGCAAACCAGGACAATTCGGCAAACTTGGCTTTGTACTGTGACATGGTCATGTTGTTTTGCTCCAGTTTAATGAACTCTACCTCTTTTATGTGACGAATACTTTCGGGAAAGTACTTGTCGTTGAACAATTCTTGGAACTTCTCCCAAGTCATCTTCAAAGGCAAAGAAGTTGAGTACGCTTTTGATTCCCACCAAGAATCACCCTCTGCATTTAAACATGAAGGTGGCAAGGAACCTTTTGCTCCTCTGAGCAACCCAAGACATCAAATATCTTGTTGATCTATTTTATCCACGTCTCGCTTTAAGTGGTTTTGGCTCTCCAAAAACTCCGATGGTCCCAGCTCCTTGAATCTGCTTTGGCGGTGACCGTCCCGAGTCGTTAGTGTGTTTCCACCTATTTTGGATGCGAGGAGCCGCTTCTCACTTTGATGTTGCATGAATTGCATGAAGCCTTGGAACATTCCATCGTTCATCATTTGGTCAGTGTTATTGTTTGCATGAGGATTATCGCCTTTCTGATGCACATTGTCCTGGTTATTGATCTGTGGAGACTCAACGGTCTCCTGTGCTCCATTGATGTTCTCAACATTATCGGATGCCATTTTCAAATACTGCCACAAAACAAGGGTTAATTTACATATCACATATTATCCCTAAACTCTTACCGACCAATTAAATACCAAATAAACTTAGGTAGGTCATACTAGCGAAGGAATTCCCCGTCTCTCCCCTCTTAGTTCTTGTCTCACATCTTAGCCATGGATCATATATCTAAGCTTTGATACCAATTGTGACGCCCCCAAAAATAGGTATACATCACCTATTCTGAGTCGCCAAATACATGGTACAGAATACAAATACAATCTTAAATATACAACAATAGCTGTAAGTTTTAATACAAATATTGTCTCCTAGACAATATCTACTCTCAGAATAAGTCCTCATTACATTTATTATCACACTATTTTATAGAATAGTGAGGACTACTAAGACACCATCTCGGACCATCACTCCGTTCCCCGACTAGCCCCGGCTGCGTTCTCATTTCCTGAAGAGAACAATGAACGCAAAAAGGGTGAGCTCAACTAGCCCAGTAAGAAATATTATGACAAAGATAATGCAGAATAAATTATCATTAGCCTTCAATAATGTTAAACTGATAAAATACAATAGACATCAAGTTTAACTGTAGCGGAACAAGCAATCCATTAAAAGAGTCAAGTAGAGAATAAAATCTACTATCTTTTATGATTTAAAAAGGTTTTTCATCACTTTTTATCGCTGAGACTCGGCTTAATAAATAATCCACATCATCCCTGCACTACGGCCAAGGATATTCATTAGGGTCACGACCATAAATTATCCATGCACTACGGGCCAAGGAAATTTTTGTATTCATCAATGGTCATGATCATGCCAACAACTGTCCATCAATGCACTACGGCCAATGAGGACTTTTACCACATCATTTGTAACATTATGGTCATGATTATACAGAATAATCCCTGGTCATAATCATACCAAGTCCATCTATGCACTACTGGCCACAGATGACTTTCAAAAAAAATATAAACATGAGGATGATGACAATGATATAAAAATTCAATAAAACAAGTTCAAGAATTAATTTATTCAGGAACTAATAACGTCCAAATTGCCAACATGATACTTCTTTGTAAAGTAAAATTCAAGAATGCTCAGAAGAATATTTTCATTTAAAGATACTGGATGAAGCGCAAATATCAAGGATATTCCACTAATTTCATGGAGTATAGAAGTCAAAACTTTAACCAACTGAGTATAATAAAGAATGGAATAACAAAAGAAATCAGCATGCATGCGGTACTTCGCATAGGCAGGTTATTCCAACAGAATAATAAATAATGGAACCAAGTCCGGTGTAAACGCACAAACAGGATATTCCGACAGAATAATAAGTACGGAATAATAAATAATGGAACTGGTCCCACGTAACGCATACATGAGACGGATATTCCGGCAGAATAATAAAGACGGAATAATAGAAGAATTTCACCAAGTATAGGGTAGCCCGCGTATACAGGTTATTCCAACAGAATAATGAAGAGTGGAATAACATAAGTTCTCTTCGTGAATACAAAAGAAATAACACCCCTTACCTTGTAAAGAAGAGTACTCCGACGGTAGGGCAGGGATATACTTGAAGAAACTTGTACTACGCTTAAAGTTTTCTTAAACGCTAAAGAAATACGCTCAAGATTATAGAAGAAGAACTCTCTCTACAGTTTCTCTCTCTAGAGTTTCAATGAATTCGTAAGAAATAATGAAGGAATGAGCTTCTATTTATAGAAGAATGGACTGCATAGTAACTAATTCATTAACGGTCCAGATCGATTTACTTTTAATCAGACAGTCCATATTTAAAGCAAAATCTTTTAAATAAAATATAATATATTCTATTTATAATCTAATAAAACGAATAGCTTTTAAAAAGATTTTACTATACAAACACTATGCAGACACTATGCAAACACTATGCATAATAAAATATAATATATTCTAATTATTGTCTAATAAAACGAATAACTTTATAAAAGTATTACATTTTATATAAAAAAAAATTTACTATTAGCCTAATAAAACGAATAACTTTATAAAAGTATTACATTTTATATAAAAAGCTTTTCTGCTTTTATTACATTAATAATACTAATAAAACAAAACTTCATTATCATTATTATTATTCACACTTTTAATCGACCGCGTCGCTTCCAAAGAAAAGAGGGCTTTCAATAAGGATTTCTCCCTATTGGCGCCTTGATTAGGTGACCAAACCTCTCCTCGGCGTAACTTCAGACATCGTTAATATTGCAAATAATAATACTAATAACTTCGTCATCTCAATTATAAAACATCAACAATAATTGAATCAATTAACGTGAGATACTATGCAATAATTACTGAAGCAATAATTGACAAAACCGGTGACTTCTCACGTAAGCATTAATAATCAATCTTGTGTGCTACTTCTCACATAAGCATCGATAATCAATCACAGGTGTCTTCTTATAGAACCACGCCGTATTCCTCGTGCTTTAACATCGGTGTTTCAACAGTTAACGATAAAACTTCCGCCATTATTTTCATAAAAAATATTTTTATCGTTTTCTCAATCCGGCAATATAATTCCGTTATGAAGGGTCCACCAATGATTGTCTTGTAAATACGAATATTCCATTCCCAATAATCGAATATTATAAAACAACTTGTGTACTTTGCAAAATTTATAAATATTACCCAATATAACATTATATCAAATTTATTCCATAATATTAAAAATGATATTTATAGAAAATTCATTTTTATTCATAAAAGTTGAGGTCTTACACCAACACCGATAATAAAAAATAGTTGTAAGACCCCAACTTTTATGAATAAAATGAATTTTCTATAAATATCATTTTTGAATATTATAGAATAAATTTGATATAATGTTATAGTTAATGGTAATATTTATAAATTTTGCAAAGTACACAAGTTGTTTATAATATTCGATTGGTTCTGGAATATTCGTATTGACAATCTTCATTAACTTATTATTAATGAAATTTAATTTTCTCTATTTATTATTTTGAAATAGTAAGGGTTGATTTGATTAATGTGGATAGTTAGGGGTAAAATACTGCAAATATTTCAAAATAAGCAAGTGGTTATAAAATATTCATTGTTGTTTGAGAATATTAAATCTGCATCGGGAATATTACGTGCACTGCCATGACCGATATGTGGGCCCCATAACTTGAAAGCGATTGGATGAAGAAAACGACAAATATAAGTTGTTTAAAAATAATCAGGCGTAGTTATTCTGAATTAACACTCTTGGAATACCCTTAGGTTAAAACACAAGATGTCTGCGTTGTTACACAAGAAGACACTGTGATTGCACCAATTATTGAAGGCACTACTCAATAATGGTTACGATAATTCTTGCTCAAAGATTTTATTTTATTGATTCAATAATTGCTACGTTGACATTTTATATTCTTTGTTGTTTCAATAATTGTCATTACAATCGTATTTTCCATTATCTAAGACAATAATTCATATTATCTGAATAATATTATAAGATAACATTATTGACAATGTCTAGAAAGTTACGCTCAAAGGAGAGGTTTGGTCATCTAATTGCGGCAAGAAGAAGAGAGAGATCCTTATTGAAAGCCCCCTCTATCCCGAACTGCGCCTTTGTCGATAATGTGATTCTCGTAATATTATTTATGAATAATTAATTATTGATTTATATGATGAGGAAAATATTGATTTTATGAGGATATAGATGGAGAAAATTTTTAATGTGACAATTATTGAAAATTAATATTTTATCTTTTTCTGATAAAATAATTCATTTAAATATATTATTTTAATAATATATTAACGATGATATTTTTACAATGAATGTGGGATATATGAGTATATGAGGAGGAAGAGTATTTTTGTGGCATTAAATGTTTAACACATGTTTTGTGTGTTGGTGGACACAATTATCGACCGAAATTTGATTATAACCTGTAAAATCGTCCGTTTGTGGATTTCGGTCAATTTTTGTTTGGAATTCGGAAAAACTTTCTTCTGCAAAGTTGCAGAGAATTGAATTTCCTATAAAAACTCGCGAGATTTGAATTTTCTGATAAAAAGGCTATTTATTATGAATTATTGAAGTTCCGAAGTTTCGAAATAATTAATTTTTGGGAGTTTTAGTTAATTATTTTGAGAAAAACGTTTTTTGCAACTAAGTTGGCCTCACATGTGATTCAAATGGGCTGAGATCAGTTGTCTAAGGTGGGCTAAAGAAAATGTGAAAAATATATTAATATTATATTCAATTTTCTGCTTTGGTGTTCTAAGCATTTTCCTATAAATAGGGTGCTTAGGTTAGAATTGAAAAACACACCAGAAACTGAAGTTTCTCTCTATTTCTCTCTCGATATATTGAGCGTATTCTTGTGAGTATACTTTGAGTATTGTTAGATGGTGCAAATTCCTTCAAAGACTATACACTTGGATTCCAAATTAAAGTACTAATCTTTCGAGGTAAGGGATGTTATTTTCTTCTCAAATGATATTATTTGTTCAATATCATTATGCTGAAATATTGGTTGGAACTTTTTATCTAATTTGGAACTTTTTCATGTCTGGGTTACTATTCATGAGTTACTATTCACGAGTTACTATTCATGAGTTACTATTCACGAGTTCTTATTCACGAGTATTATTCATGAAAGCGTGAAGATGTTTTTTGGGAAATTTCTATCTTTTGGTGTCTGAGTTACTATTCACGTGTACGGCACTATTCACGATATCTGACTATTCATAGAAAAATAAAATTTTTCTTTTTGTCCAAAATATCTATTCGGATACTAGCTTTGATTGTATCTATGTTTTGATCATTCTTGAATTTTACACCACTATGATTATTTTGAGGTATTTTGAACATGGATAAAACAAAAGTACGAATCCTTAATCCTTAATCCTTGTCATTTTGTTTCAATTTGGATTCGTTTCTTTAAAATATTTTTCATCATCCTCGGTCTTAAATGATGATATTATTGAATATCTTTGGCACAGTAGTGCAAAATGATGAGTGATTTCTCAAGAATATCTTTGGTAGTAGTGCAAAGATGAAACAGTGTTTAGATGAACATGACCCTAATGATGAATATCTTTGGCCCAGTGGTGCAAAGATGAATATTTGATTCCGGATATATATTGATTGATGTTACGGGGATAAAAGATAAACGATGAACTTTTAAATTCATACATGAAGATAGTAGTTTGCATTCTCTACTTAACTCTTCTAATGAATTATTATTTCATTGCGAATATTGATTTAAAATTTGTTGTCTATTGTATTCTATTAGATTTTTCTGTTGAAGACTAACGATAATTTGTTGTATATTATCTTAGTCATAATATTCTTCTTGGGCTAGTTGAGCTCACCCTTTTCCTTTTTGTTCCATTTTTCTTCTCGGGAGGCGAGAATATAATGAAAACAATTAGCCTGGGGTATGGAATGAAGGTTTTAGAAAGAATTGTTTAGTAGTCCTCACCATTTTTGTAAAATAATGTATCAATAAATGTGATGAGGATTTATTTGAGTATAGATATTATGCAGAAGATAATATTTATATTCAAACTCACGATTTCTTGTTGTAATAATAAAGTTGTAGTTATTTCGCATACCATGTATTGACAACTCAGAATAGGTGATGTATACCTATTTTAGGGGCGTCACAAGTACAATCATTGGTGGACCCCACAACGAAATTATTGTCGGATTGAGAAAACGACAAAAATATTTTATTAAAAATAACGGCGGAAGTTTTACCGTTAATACTATTGAACTACTCGGTAGTAAAAGTACAGTAATACGCATGGTTGCATAGTAGTACACGATATTGATTATTAATGCTTATGTGAGAAGTCACTCAGTTTGATTCAATTATTGTCGATATTTTATATGTTATTAAATCAATAATTGAGATGACGAAGTTGTTAATATTATTATTTGCATTATTAACGATGTCTAGAAGTTCTGCCAAGGAGAGGTTTGGTCACCTAATTGCGCGCCAATAGGGAGAAATCCTTATTGAAAAGCCCCCTTTTTCCTGGGAACGACCTGGTCAATTAATGGTGTGAATAATAATAATGATGATGAAGTTTTGTTTTATTCGTATTATTATTGTAATAAAATAGAAAAGCTTTTTATATAAAAAATATAATACTTTTATAAAGTTATTCGTTTTATTAGGCTAATAGTAAAATCTTTTATATAAAATGTAATACTTTTATAAAGTTATTCGTTTTATTAGACAATAATTAGATTATATTATATTTTATTATGCATAGTGTTTGCATAGTGCCTGCATAGTGTTTCCATAGTAAAATCTTTTTAAAAGTTATTCGTTTTATTATGTTATAAATAGAATATATTATATTTTATTTAAAATATTTTGCTTTAAATATGGACTGTCCGATTAAAAGTAAATCAATCTGGACCGTTAATGAAATAGTTACTATGCAGTCCATTATTCTATAAATAGAAGCTCATTCCTTCATTATTTCTTACGAATTCATTGAAACTCTAGAGAGAGAAACTGTAGAGAGAGTTCTTCTTCTATAATCTTGAGCGTATTTCTTTAGCGTTTAAGAAAACTTTAAGCGTAGTACAAGTTTCTTCAAGTATATCCCCGCCCTACCGTCGGGGTACTCTTCTTTATAAGGTAAGGGGTGTTATTTCTTTTGTATTCACGAAGAGAACTTATGTTATTCCACTCTTCATTATTCATTGGAATAACTTTGATATGCCAAGCTACCCTATACTTGGTGAAATTTTTCTATTATTCCGCCTAATATCCTCGTCTGCGTTTTTCTGTACGACGACTGGTTCCATTATTTATTATTCCTTCTTTATTATTCTGTCGGAATATCCTGTCTGTGCGTTTACGCCGAACCTGATTCCATTATTTATTATTCTGTACTTATTATTCTGTCGGAATATCCTCGCATTGTGCGCTTTCTGTGGGACCGTTCCATTATTTATTATTCTCATTGGAATAACCTCGTCTACATCAAGCAATCGCATGCATGGTGATTTCTTTTGTTATTCCATTCTTTATTATACTCAGTTGGTTAAAGTTTTGACTTCTATACTCCATGAAATTAGTGGAATATCTTTGATATTTGCACTTCATCCAGTATCTTTAAATAAAAATATTCTTCTGAGCATTCTTGAATTTTACTTTACAAAGAAGTATCATGTTGACAATTTGGACGTTATTAGTTCCTGAATAAATTAATTCTTGAACTTGTTTTATTGAATTTTTATATCATTCTCATCATCCTCATGTAGTGCATGGATGGACTGTAGTGCATGGATGGACTTGGTATGATTATGACCAGGGATTATTCGGTGTAATCATGATCGTAATGTTACAAATGATGTAGTAAAAGTCCTAATTGGCCCGTAGTGTATTGATGGACAGTTGTTGGCATGATCATGACCATTGATGAATACACAAATTTCCTTGGTCCGTAGTGTATGGATAATTTGTGGTCGTGACCCTAATGAATATCCTTGGTCGTAGTGCAGGGATGATGTGGATTATTTATTAAGCTGAGTCTCAGCGATAAAAAGTGATGAAAACCTTTTTAAATCATAAAAGATAGTAGATTTTATTCTCTACTTGACTCTTTTAATGGATTGCTTGTTCCGCTGCAGTTAAACTTGATTTCTATTGTATTTTATCAATTTAACATTGTTGAATGCTAATGATAATTTATTCTGCATTATCTTAGTCATAATATTTCTTACTGGACTAGTTGAGCTCACCTTTTTTACTTTCATTGTTCTCTTCAGGAAATGAGACCGTAGCCGGGACTAGTCGGGGAACGGAGTGACGGTCCGAGATGGTGTCTTAGTAGTCCTCACGATTCTATAAAATAGTGTGATAATAAATGTAATGAGAACTTATTCTGAGAGTGGATATTGTCTAGAAGACAATATTTATATTAAAACTTACAGCTATTATTGTATATTTAAGATTGTATTTGTATTCTGTACCATGTATTTGACGACTCAGAATAGGCGATGTATACCTATTTTTGGGGGCGTCACAATAGTTATATTATGTTATTTTTTTGGGTAGTAGATTTGTAATTACCGGTAATTATTGTTTGGGTATGAATTCAATATTACTAAGTATATATTTTTTAATATTAAGTTTTTACTAAAATATTTTTGTACTAATTTTAGTTGAATGATTCACCCCATATGATTATTATCAAATGTAATCAACAATCATCACAGTAATATTCAAACTAATTAATTCTATATTACTTAATAGATTATATTAAAATTTTAATATGTTTATAAAATTATAATTCATGATTTATTCAAAATTATTAAGCACAAATTTTTTAAGTGTGTCGTTAATAATAAATTACCTTATAATAATAAATAGCAAACAACATCACATAATTTGTATAATTTGTATGGACAATGAGTTATTTTAGTTAAATTAAACATGTCGAAAAAAAAATAAAAAGTTAAAAAGTTAAAAATATATATATATATATATTATGTGACTAATAAGGATATTTATGTGCCAATTATTAAATATAAAAAATATTTGTTTAAATAAAAAATTCAAAATGACCACCATGTGGTAATCTCATATTATCACTTATTTTTTAGCCATGTGATTATTAAAAATCTTGACACTTCGCCATGTGCTACCTCCATTTCATAATAATAGTCGTTTTATAGCATCTCCAACGGCCGCTTTAACCATTTTCAGAAAAAGTATGTCCAACAACCTCTCCAAGACTCCAAATTCTCCAATCTTAGTCATCAAATTTGCAACCTCATTCTCTCTCTTTAGGACTAGTAAGTTGATATTGTCTCTTCAAAACATTTATTTTGTTTTGAGAGAATCAAAATCATATGCAAAAGGTTAAAAATATTTATTTTGCTTGATGAGTTTGATGTACAACTCATTTTAAAATTTAATATAATTCCTTTTTATTTATTTATTTATCATGTTGGATAAAATATTATTTTGATTACTCTTTGGATAATCACATTAATTATGACCCTCTGGATAATCACGTGAATTAAAAATGAAATATAATTAAAAGGAAAATTTTGGAAGGGAATTTAGTTTTAATTAAATATTAATTTTTAAATATAATTTATTTTCCAAAATGTTATCTTTTTAAAAATGAATGTTATTAATTATTTCAAATGTTATCAATTATTATTGTTTTAAGTCAAATACTGCATTAACTGAATTCAAGAGACTGATGAGGCACGAAATATTAAAGTAACAAATAATGTTCTTCAAATTGTAACGTAGGTCAACAAACTTCAATTTGAAGAGGTTTTTTTGCTACTACTGTTGGAGATGCTCTTAGCTTCATGCACATGAATTAAAAAACTCATTTAATACTACTCCCTCCGTTCTTAAAAGATTGTCGTTTTAGAAGAAAAAATTTGTTTCAAAATGTTTGTCGTTTACAACTTTCTAGGAGAATAAATTATTTACTTTCCTATATTACCCCTACCTTCTCTCATTGTTTCAAAAAATTCTCTCCCTTGTATTAATAGTTTTCAACTTCCCATAAAAGGGTAGTGATGGAATTTCAAATAAATTTTAATTGTTAAATGGTACTCCCTTTGTTCCTAAAAGATTGTCGTTTAAGGTTTTTGCACATAGATTAAGAAAGTCATTTAATACTACCATTTAACAATTAAAATTTGTTTGAAATTTCATCACTACCTCTTTTATGGGAAATTGAAAACTATTAATACAAGGGAGAGAATTTCTTAGGACAATGAGAGAAGGTAGGAGTAATATAAGAAAGTAAATAATTTATTCTCCTAGAAAGTTGTAAACGATAAACATTTTGGAACAAATTTTTTCTTCTAAAACGACAATCTTTTAGGAACGGAGCTAGTATCATTTAAGAATTAAAATTTGTATGAAATTTCATCACTACCCCTTATGAGAAATTTAAAACGATTAATATAAGAGAGAAATTTTTTTGAGACAATGAGAAAAGTTAGGAATGATATATAATTTATTCTCTTAGAAAGTTGTAAACGACAAATAAATTGAAACAATTTTTTTTCTTCTAAAAAGACAGTTATTATGGAATGGAAGTAGTTAGTATATGATTACAAGAAATGTAATATTATGAGTGTAACAACAAGATTTACAAAGATGATCGGCTCACATTATTAGATATTTAAGATCACCACTTTAGATGATGTTTAACAAAAACCTCCTGAAGATGATATGCTAGCATTGTCAAGCGTATTATGATTCCCACACGTAAAATCTTGTTATGTTACATGAAGAGTGTTGTATGGTACAGAACAAATAATAATAAATTAGCACTGCATAAAAATAGAGAAGTTAAACATGACAAAAAAGCAAATTCAAAGTTAAACTCATGCTAAAGAAGGTTCAAGGAGCTGGTGCTAACTTTTCTCAACGCATTAATTTGTGTGGATTGTTGCTATTAGATTATGTTAATACATGCTATCAGGCATAGATATCCATATGCCTCCGACTTGAAGGTATACAAGTTGAACAAGAAAGCTACATTGCCAAAATAATATATAAAAAAGGATGAACTGACCATTATCTACATGTCCTACTCCTTTTTGCTCTGTACGACAACTAATCTAATGTAACTTTTAACCATTTAATGAAGCATCACCCATAGGCCATAGCCATGCTCATTGTGAAAGACAGAAATACCAAATAGATGGTCATAAGGCAGATCCCCAACAACTTGCTAGGGCGCATGTCATTTTTTATTAGGACAATCAGTGACCAAACAAGCCCTAGCACAAGAAAACCCAGCGTAGGATACAAGCTAGTGTCTTGAGGGACTGCATAAGAAGCTGGTCTCTTAGACCAGGCTCCAAGCAGCATAGAGATTCCCAAGCCAGCAAGTGTGTTTAACATTGGCCCCGCAAAGCACCCAGAAATGGCAATCTGCACACCATCTCCACCATTCATCGCCAGTGCAACATTTGACATTAAATCACTCATTGAGTTACCCCATGCCAATACAGTTAATCCGAGGATAGCTGGATTAACTCCAAATATAACACCTAAAGACACCAGCAGAGCAACAAGTTCATTAGCGATAATGTAGAACCAAACGATACTCATAAAGAAGCAGCCCAGAAGCCATGGCAGTAGGTACTTTTGAGGTGGCCGATTCGATCTAGTGCATATAAATGCAAGAACACCAAGAATAAAACCAACAACGGCACCAACTAGGCATGCAATTTCACCACTCCGCAATTTGACATCATCTTGGGTGTTCCAAAGAAAAGCGAGAAGCATTGGTGCCAATGAAGCACTGGACACTGCAAACCCCTTCGACCACCGATCATCCTCAATTAATGGAATAGTCAACCGTCTGGGGAGCGCCAATGGTAATTCCAGCAAGGAGCATATCTTGGAACATGAAAAACATGACTGTTCTTCCATCGTCTCCTCGTCATTCCAGCCCCACAAAGGCTTCACTGACTCACGTGCATAGATTGCTACATTTGAAGCCCACATCCAATGAGGTAACTTAGTTTGGAGATGTGGCACCTCATTCCGAGAATCCGACAGAAGAAGGTTCACATGTAAAGATTCCTCATCTCCAGTTTCGTGATAAAACATACTTCCTGCAACAGTCGATTCTAATTGTATATTCGTTATCTTCACGTAGGTTCGTATATTCACACTCATAAACGCATACGATCTTCTACTTAACGCGTCAGCTACCACATTCGATTTTCCCACGATGGTATTGAATGTTACGATCGTAATCTTCAACAGCTCGAGTCAACGTCTTTGGCGCATGTTACGTTCGTTTTAGTTGAAAAAATATTTAAGGGTTTTAGAAATGAGGTTTTGTACTGGAGTCAGTACAAAATTCGATTTCACACTCTGGGGTAGGCCAAGAAGTCTTCAGAAATACGTTAAGAAATTTATTAACAATAGAAATATCATTCACAACTGTGACTCTCATCCAAGACTTAGATAACACGTCACATTGATACCTATCAACTTGCCATCGTTATTCACAACGTCCCCTACGAAAATTCTAGCTTCGGTGCATTCCACACAAGGAAGCCAACAACGAAAGGACCAGGGCTCTTTACTTATGGCTTGATATGATAATGATTGACTTTAGTGGTTTGGTTGGTTGAATTCGCATAACAGGTTGGTTAGAAATATGAAAGCTAACAACCTTACTAAAAGCATGATGAGTAGATAACCAATCGATTCCTAAAATCACATCAAAGGCAAGTATTTTCAAAGAGATAAGATTGACAGGTAACGTGAAAGTGTGGATTTGAATCAAACAAAATTTATAAATAGTGGAGGTAACGAAGGTTTCTCCTAACTGAGTTTCAACAGATAAATCAAAGTCTAACTTCTCTGGAGTTAAATTCAAACATTGAACACAACTAAGTGAAATGAAAGAGTGAGTAGAACCGGTATCTAACACGGTATACTTCGCAAGAGTTTATGATTAACTTACTCGTGATAATTTTATTCAGGTTCCTCGTCACGAAAAAAAATGCTCTCTCTTAAACTCTGAGCTTTGGCTTATGCGGACATCCTTTGGCATCACCATCCCAGCTGGACTTGACTTCACCATACGACAAAATCGAGCTAAGTGACATTCTCTTCCATAATTAAAACATGCTTTGGATTACTGCGTACAGTTTGGACGGATGTGTCACTCATGTCCGCATTTGAAACATACGACCGGTGGTCGTTCTTCTTCCTTTGAAACGGGTGCTGGTGCTGCTGTCTTTCCATCATTATTGAACCTTCTCTTCTTGAAATTTCCACTTCCATTATCTTGGCCATGATTACCACCGAAGTGATTACCATTTTTGGTATGATAATTTCCCCCATGATGGTTATCATTGTTCCGATGACCATTGCTACCAGTACGATTATTATCGTGTTGTTGGTCGTTGCCTTTTGGCTGTGCTGACTCATTATCGCGCTCCAATAACTGAGCCCTATTCACAACATCTGAATATAAACAAAGTTTGTGAGAAATAAGATATTGACGTATATTGGGTTTTAAACCTCTTAGAAACATTCGCATCATTCGTTCCTCATTATCGACCAAATGGGATGCAAACCGAGGCAACTCGGCAAACTTAGCCTCGTACTACGACACGGTCATATTGTTTTGCTCCAGCTTGATGAACTCCACCTCCTTCATGTGACGAATACTTTCGGGAAAGTACTTGTCGTTGAACAGCTCTTGGAACTTCTCCCAAGACATCTTGAGTGCGTTAGTGCAGGAGTACGCTTTTCTGATTCCCACCAAGAATCGCCTTTTCACGCAACATAAAGGTGGCAAATGGAACCTTTTGCTCCTCTGAGCATCCCAAGACATCAAATACCGCATGCATGGTTCCGTTATTATTATTCTGTTGGAATAACCTGTCTATACGAAGTACCGCATGCATGGTGATTTCTTTTGTTATTCCATTCCTTATTATACTCACTTGGTTAAAGTTTTGACTTCTATACTCCATGAAATTAGTGGAATATCCTTGATATTTGCGCTTAATCCAGTATCTTTTCATGGAAATATTCTTCTGAGCATTCTTGAATTTTACTCTACAAAGAAGTATCATGTTGACAATTTGGACGTTATTAGTTCCTAGATAAATTAATTCTTGAACTTGTTTTATTGAATTCTTATATCATTGTCATCATCCTCATGTTTATATTTTTTTGAAAGTCATCCGTGGCTCAGTGCATAGATGGACTTGGTATGATTATGACCGGGGATTATTCGGTATAATCATGACCTTAATGTTATAAATGATGTGATAAAAGTCCCTCATTGGCCCGTAGTGCATTGATGGACAGTTGTTGGCATGATCATGACCATTGATGAATACACGAATGTCCTTGGCCCGTAGTGCATGGATAATTTGTGGCCGTGATACTAAAGAATATCCTTGGCCATAGTGCAGGGGTGATTCGATGATGTGGAATATTTATTAAGCTGAGTCCCAGCGATAAAAGTGATGAAAACCCTTTTAAATCACAAAAGATAGTAGATTTTATACTCTACTTGACTCTTTTAATGGATTACATGTTCCGCTGTAGTTAAACTTGATGTCTATTATATTTTATCAGTTTAACATTGTTGAAAACTAATGATAATTTATTCTGCATTATCTTAGTCATAATATTTCTTACTGGGCTAGTTGAGCTCACCCTTTCTTTCACTATTCTCTTCAGGAAATGAGAACGTAGCCGGGACTAGTCGGGGAATGGAGTGATGGTCCAGATGATAGTATTATTAGTCCTCACTATTCTGTTAAATAGTGTGATAATAAATGTAACGAGGACTCTATTTGAGAATGGATATTATCTAGAAGACAATATTTGTATTTAAACTCACAGCATGTGTTTTGTCGTATTTTACACGACTGCTATATTATTAGTTTGTATTTGAATTTTGTACCATGTATTTGGCGACTCAAGATGGGTGATGTATACCTATTTTGGGGGCGTCACAGTTGGTATCAAAGCTTGGGGATATGATCCCTGGCTAAGGTGTGAGACAAGAACTAGGAGGGGAGAGACGGAGAATTCCTTCGCTAGTATGACCTACCTAAGTTTATTTGATATTTAATTGGTCGGTCAGAGTATAGGGATAATATTTGATACGTTTATTAAGCCTTGTTTTGTGGCAGTATCTGAAAATGGCATCCGAGAATGTTGACAACATCAATGGAGCACAGGAGACTGTTGAGTCTCCACAGATCAATAGTCAGGATAATGTGCATCAGGAAGGCGATAATCCTCAGGCAAACAACAACACTAACCAAATGATGAACGATGGAATGTTCCGAGGTTTCATGTAATTCATGCAACATCTGGCGAGAGCGGGTCTTGTCCAAAATGCAGGTGGAAACACTGACAACTCTCGGATGGTCACCGCCAAGCAATTTAAGGAACTGGGACCACCGGAGTTCTTTGGAGAGCCAAAACCACTTACGGCAGAAACGTGGATTAAATAGATCAACAAGATATTTGATGTCTTGGGATGCTCTGAGGAGTAAAAGGTTCCCTTTGCCACCTTTATTTTCATGCGTGCGGCAGGCAGACTTCGGTGGGAATCAGAAATGTACTCAACTCCGCCAGACCAAGATGTCTTGGGAGAAGTTCCAGGAACTGTTCAACGACAAGTACTTTCCCAAAAGTATTCGTCACATGAAAGAGGTAGAGTTCATCAAGCTGGAACAAAACAACATAACCGTATCGCAGTACGAAGCCAAGTTTGCCGAGTTGTCCCAGTTTGCGTCCCATTTGGTTGATAATGAGGAGAGAATGACGCGGATGTTTCTAAGAGGTTTGAAACCTGAGATACGTCAATACCTCATTTCTCATAAACTTTGTTTGTATTTAGATGTTGTTAATAGGGCTAAGTTACTGAAGCGCGATAGTGAGTCAACCCAACCAAAAGAGAGCAGCCGGCAAAATGATAATACCAATGATAGCAGTCATCGAAGCGGTGACAATAAGCGTGAAGGGAATCAACATGCCAGAAATGGTAACCACTTCGGTGGTAATCATGGCCAAAATAATAAGAATGGACATTTCAAGAAGAGGAAATTCAACAATAATGGAAAGACGTCAGCACCAGCACCCGTTGTTAAGGAAGGAGAACGACCACCTATCATATGTTTCAAATGCGGAGGGGAGGGACATATCACTCCAAACTGCACGATGCCGTCCAAAGCATGTTATAGTTGTGGAAAAGAAGGTCACCTAGCCCGATTTTGTCATTCACCGAAGACAAGTTCAGCTAGGATGGAGGCACCAAAGACCGTTTCAGAAAAGTCAAAACCGGTAGTTTAAGGGAGAGTGTTTTTCGTGACTTCTCAAAAAGTGAGTAACCTGAACGAAGATAGCACAGGTTACTTAATTATAAATTGCGAAGTCTATACCTTATAAGATACCGGTTCTACCCATTATTTTATCTCTCTTGCTTGTGTTCAACGTTTAAATTTGACTTCGGAGAAGTTAGACTTTGACTTATTGGTTGAAACTTCGTTAGTAGGAGCCTTCGTTACCTCTATTGTTTTTAAATCTTGTTTGATTCAAATAAACACTTTTGCGTTACCTGCCGATCTTATCTCTTTGAAAATACTTGCCTTTGATGTGATTTTAGGAATCAATTGGTTAACTACTCATCATGCTTTTCGTAAGGTTGTTAGCTTTTATATTCATAACCAACCTGTTATGCGAATTCAAGTAACCAAACCACTAAAGTCAATCACTGTCATATCAAGCCATAAGTAAAGAGCCCCGATGCTTTCATTGTTGACTTCCTTGTGTGGAATGCACCGAAGCCAGACTTTCCGTAGGAGACGTTGTGAATGACGATGGCAAGTTGATTGGTATCAAAGTGACGTGTTATCCAAGTCTTGGATGAGAGTCACCGTTTTAAATGATATTTCTATTGTTAACAAATTTCTTGACGTATTCTTGAAGACTTCCTGGCCTACCCCTAGAGCGTGAAATCGAATTTTGTATTGACCCCAGTACAAAACCCATTTCTTAAACCCTCAAATATTTCTTTTCTTAAAATGAACGTATCATGCGCCAAAGAAGTTGGCTCGAGCTATTGAAGATTACGATCGTACTATTCAATATCATCGTGGAAAAACGAACGTGGTAGCTAACGTATTGAGTAGAAGATCGTATGCGTTTACGAGTGCGATGTTGTTAAAACAAAGACTCATTTAATACAACTTACAAATGATGAAGATAGAGTTAAAGACTATAGGGACCCACATGAAGATAACGAATATACGAGTAGAATCAAATTTAATCGATAAAGTTAAAGCCGTTCAAACTACACCCCCGAAGCTGATGAATGTGAAGAAGAAGGTTCAAAAGGGCGTTATTCTAGAAGTAAGAATCGATGAAGAGAGGAAATCTCAACCCTCAATTTAATTGGCCCATTTGAAATCCTTGATCGAGTAGGAACTGTGTCCTATAGACTCGTTTTACCGCCAAGTATGTTGCGTGTTCATAAAGTTTTTCACGTATCGTTGTTAGTAAAAATTTAGTCTTGGGGGACTTTGGAGCTAAATTTAGGAATAATTAATGAATCTGAAAAATTATGAAATAATGGGGGTTTTATAGAGCATGTTACAAGCTTTCCATAGCCTTGAAAACGGACTAATTCCGATAACGGATGAAGAAGTTATGAAGATTTGAAGTTTGTGTGTCAGAAGTTGCAAAATCTGGAAAATTGGAATTAAGTGCCAAGAGTCGAATGCCTAGGCGCTAGACTCGGCGCTCACATTCTGTTCTTGGGCGCCTAGGCACTTGCCCAAGGCCAAATTTGGGCGCCTAGGCGCTGGTCATGTGTTAAGCCAAAATCTTTCCGGACGTCCTTTAGTAAATTGGGCATAACTTTTTCATACGAACTCCAATTGAGGTGATTTAGGATGATTCGGAAAGATAACGAGTAGACCTACAACTTTCCTTCTTTATGTTTTGAGTTTTGAGGTCGGTATCAAGTCCTAAAATGGCTATTTTAGGGACTGATGTGCATTCAGAGGCAATCGGAGGACATCGGGGATGCACGTATGCAACGTGTAATGTTTTCGACGATAAAGGTATTCAAGGTTATACCTCAAGAGTTGGAATATGAAATGAAGTCAGGGTATCCTCACCTCTTCGGCATATCAGGTACGTACGTAAATTTCGAGGGCGAAATTCCATAAGGAGGGGAGATTGTGAGACCCCGGATTTTATGAATAAAAATTTAATTTTGTCAAAATATTTTTTTTTGAATATTATGGTGTGGATTTGATATAGTGTTATAGTTGTGGATAGTATTTATAAATTTTGAAAAGTATGCAAGTTGTCATATTATATTCAATTGGTCGGGGAATATTCTTTTTGTCAGGGAATATCCGTATTTGTCTGATAATCATAATGGGACCCTATAACGGAATTATTATCGGATTGAGAAAACGACAAAAATATTTTTTTATGAAAATAATGGCGTAAGTTTTACCGATTATACTTGTTGAACTACTCCTATTAGTAAAAGTACGATGTCTGGCGTGGTTGCATAAGAGTACACAATATTGATTATTAATTTTACGTGAGAAGTCACTCGGTTTGTTCAAGTATTGCTATAGTAATTGTTGTATAGTATGTCATGTTATTTGATTCAATTATTATCGATATTTTATATATTATTAAATCAATAATTAAAATGACAGAGTTATTAATATTATAAATTGCAATATTAACGATGTCTGTAAGTTACGCCAAGGAGAGGTTTGGTCACCTAATTGCGCTCCATTGTGGAGAAATCCTTATTGAAAGCCCTCTCTTCTGGAGGAACGACACAGTCGATTAATATTGTGAATTATAATAAAGGTGATAAATGTTGTTAAAATTATTAAGGTGATTTTATGAAGTTTTGCTTATTTTATGGACCCTATTTACCCATTTTTCAAAATAATCTAGAGAAAATTCTTTAAAGGTGGGGCCCTCATGTGGGGCTCATATGTGTTGAAAACTAATTTTGAAATGGGGTGGGAGGGAGTTACGTATGGGGGGGAGGTTTATATATTTAAGATTATGATGTGGGTATATATATATGTGTGTGTAGTGTGGAAATTATATACGATATATATATATATATATATATATATATATATATATATATATATATATTGAAAGTGGGAAATGGTGGGGAAATGATGTTTGCTTTTACAAAAGGTAAGTAGTATTATATGTATATATATGTTTATAACATGTGTGGGTTATATATATATATATGTATTATATTTTGATTTATTCTTATTGGTGGGTTGATTGACAAATTGTGTAGGTTATATGTATTATATTTTGCTTTATTCTTATTGGTTGGTTGATTGACTAATTGGGTATGTGAGTTACAAAATAATTTTCATCCGATTGCATAACTGTTGTATTACACAGTACCTTTCCATTCTCCTATAAATAGAAGCTCATTCCTTCATTATTTCTTACGAATTCACTGAAACTCTAGAGAGAGAAATTATAGAGAAACTATAGAAAAATATTCTGCTACTTCCCTACTCTTATATACGCTTTCTTTTTACGGTAAGGGGTGTTATTCTTTCTTATTCATGAAGAAGAGAACTGTTGTTATTCCATTTCTTATAGTTACATTTGGAATAACTTTTGATATCGCGGCTACCCTATACTTGGTGATATTCTTCTATTATTCTGTTGGAACATCCTGTCTGTGCTATACACCGGACCTGGTTCCGTTATGTGACGCCCCCAAAATTAGGTATACGTCACCCATCTTGGGTCGCCATTTACATGGTACATAAATTCAAATACAAACTTAATTATACATCCGTAGGTGTAACATACGACAATACATAAACCGAGAGTTCTAATAGGAATATTGTCATTTTAGACAATGTCCATACTCAAGAGTCCTCATTACATTTATTGTCACACTATTTAACGTAATAGTGAGGACTACTAATGCTATCTTCTTGGGACCATCACTCTTTTCCCCGACTAAGTCCCAAATATATATTCTCATTTCTGAAGAAAACGGTGAAAAGAAAGGGTGAGCTTAACTAGCCCAGTAAGAAATATTATAACTAAGATAATGCAGAATAAATTATCAATAGTCTTCAACAATATTAAACTGATAAAATACAATAGACAACCAGTTTAACTACAGCGGAATATGCAATCCATTAAAAGAGTCAAGTAGAAAATAAAGTCTACTATCTTTTAAAAGGTTTTCATCAATTTTTATCACTAAGACTCGGTTTAATGAATAAACCACAATATCTAATCATCCCGTACTACGGTCCAAGGATTTTCATCAAATTATCAATGGTCATGACTATACCGAATCACCCCCGGTCATAATCATACCAAAAACTATTCATCAACATTACAGCCAATGAGGACTTTTGTCACATCATTTATATCAAGCCATGATTATCTTAGAATGATCCTCGGTCATAATCATACTAAGTTCATCTATGCACGTAAGCCAAATATAACATAATATAACATGAGGATGATGACAATGACATAATAATTCAATAAAACAAGTTCACGAATTAATTTATTCAGAAACTAATAACGTTCAAATTATCAACATGATCTTGCTTTGTAGAGTAAAATTCAAGAATGCTCGAGAAAAATATTTTCATGAAAAATATTTGGATGAAGCGTAAATATCAAAGATATTCCACTAAATTCATGGAGTATAAGTTAAAATTTTAACCAACCGAGTATAATAAATAATGAAATAACAAAAGAAATCACCATGCATGCGGTACTTGGCATAGACAAAGTTATTCCAATAGAATAATAAAGATTTTAACCAGTCCTGTAAAAATACATGATGGATATTCCAATAGAATAATAAAGACAGGATAATAAAGATTTAACCGAGTCCTAAATTGTAAAAGCATGACATGATGTGTTCCAACGGAATAATAAAATAATAGAAGAATGTCACCAAGTATAGGGGATTCCGCATATACAAAGTTATTCCAATGAATAAATAAGAATGGAATAATATAAGGATTTCACCAAGTATAGGGTATTCCATATACAAGTCATGTATAGGGTATGCCACTTTTTAGTTATTCCAATGAATAATAAAGAATGGAATAACGAAGTTCTCTTCATTAATAAAAAAAATAACACCTTACTTACGTACAACAAATAATATTCCCTACCTTAGAAGAAATTTGAATATTGGAAAAGTGAAGTAGCAAAATACTTTTCTTCTTTCTCTATAGTTTCTCTCTCTAGAGTTTCAATTGAATTAAATAAGAAATAATGAAGGAATGAGCTTTCTATTTATAGAAAAAGCGAGGGCGACTCTTGGTCTTAACGAGAGGGTCAAAATGAGTCTTAGTAATATTGAAGAGACAACTACTATTATTTGCGAAGGGGTAATTAACCCTTGGAACAATCAAGAGGCGGGTTAACTCTTGGTAATATTGAAGGGACAACTACTATTTGCGAAGGGGTAATTACTATTGACGAAGGTAATTATTATTGACGAAGGTAATTACTATTGAAGAAGGTAATTACTATTGAAGAAGGTAATTACTATTGACGAAGGTAAATACTATTGACGAAGGTAGTTACTATTCACAAAGGTAATTACTATTCATAAAGGTAATTACTATTGACGAAGGTAAATACTATTGACGAAGGTAATTACTATTCACAAAGGTAATTACTATTCACAAAGGTAATTACTATTGACGAAGGACTCTTATATGATGACATATGGGCCCCCATAAAATAATCAAACTTACCACAAACGTCTCATAATGTAACTCTTTATATACAACAAGGATTGAATAAATATTACCACAAATCATTTTATTTTTAATCAACACATATTTAATCTTTCAACAATTATTAATCATTTATAACTTGTCGTCTCAATTAATAATTTAATACTATAACATATTATACGAGATGATCTTGTGATAATAATTGAATCAATAATATAAGAGATATGATGCAAAGAATTCTCAGTAGCAATAATTGAGCATAAATGAGTGACTTCTCACGTAAGCATCAATAATCAATATCGTGTCTACTATATCAACTACGCTGTATTATTGTACTTTTACTACCGGGTAGTTCAACAGGTTTGACGGTAACACCTCTGCCAAGTTATTTTTATAGAAAAATAATTTTGTCATTTTCTAACTACTGACAATACTTTCGTTAGGGGTCCACTAATGATTGAGTAGTCGTCTCGAATATTCCCAAACAAAAGAATATTCTCCGACCAAACGAATATTTTATAACAACTTGCTTACTTTTGCAAAATTTATAAATATTACCCACAACTATAACATTATATCAAATTTATTCCATAATATTCAAAATAATATTTATAAAAAATTCATCTTTATTTATAAAAGTTTGGGGTCTTACAACCTCCCTTCTTATGAAATTTCGCCCGAAATTAGGGTATGTACTGATATGATAAAGAGGTGAGGATACCTTGAATACCTTTATCGTTAAAAATATTAAATTCATCTTAGCTAATCCTACCAAAGATATTCATTAACAATTCATCTTTTACTACTACATCAAAGATATACAATCAGTAAAACCAATAATGCTTTGACGCAGACTTAATAGTATCACGACCACGAATTATCCATACACTAACTTGGCAAGGATATTCGTGTTTTCAATTACTGATCATGATTATACCGAATAATCCTTGGTCATAATCATACCAAGTCTATCAATGCACTACTGACAAAGATGACTTTTACCACATCCATGAATTAATATTTCATTCTTTGAGACTCAAATTTCAATAATTAATCCATATCATCGTATCATCCTCGCACTACACACGTGCCAAGGATATTCATTAAGATCACGACCACGAATTATCCATGCACTACTACGGCCAAAGATAATCGTGTATTCATTAATATCACGACCACAAAATTATCCATGCACTACTACCAAAGATAATCGTGTATTCATTAGTATCACGACCACAAATTATCCATGACTACTACGACCAAAGATAATCGTGTATTCATTAGTATCACGACCACAAATTATCCATGCACTACTACCAAAGATAATCGTGTTTTCAATTACGGTTATGATTATACCGAACAATCCACAGTCATAATCATACCAAGTCCATCTATTCACGTAAGCCACGTATGACTTTCAACACAATATATAAGCATGAGGATAATGATATAAAGAATCAATCAAATGAGATAAAGGATATTAAACATTTGTAATATAATTTATCCAGATTCAAGAATATCCCCATGTTATCAATCACTTAATAATCTCATAATCTAATATCATTAATATTATAACAATATTTTAATCACTTCTTAAATTTATAAACAATTTATCTCAATTGTTTACGCTTTTACCATATAATGCATTTAATCATTCAAAATGCCATACTCATAAGATATCATCACCAATTATCAAATCTCTCATCAAAAAATATGCATATACTCTATATAGGATTCTCTAGCCATAAAAATCCTATTTTCAACTTTGTTACTTCACATAACATATTTAACTCATATGTTCAGAACTAAACTATTTTCATGAAAAATACCAAATCAGTCCCAAAAATATTTCTTTTCTGGAATTTAGCATAATATAGTCCCATAATGAAAATATATTTTTCTTGGAATTTTTAAAATTCATTTACTATTTTTCAAAAATCAATTTCTAATTAATTTTTTAAGAAATTAGCTACCTCAAGTTTAACTCCAAAAATTCCCAAATCTTGGCAGGACCTTACACATGTTAATGTGAGCCTCTAGTTTAAATTTCATGGTCATCGGAGTTATAGAACTCTAGTTATAGCATTTTTCGTCAAAAAAACCTAAATATTGAAATGGTCATAACTTGTTCATTTTAAGTCAGAATGAGCTCATTTTTGGACAGGAGGTACTTTATAACATATATTTTCATGTCCCAAAAGGCCAGAATTTTTCACATAAATTTAGTGGCCGAAACAGCCCCTTAAAGTTTCTGGGTAGTAGCGTTTTTGTAATTTGCAGCTTTGGACTCTTTTGCTAAATTCAGTCCACACGAAAATCTACAACACCTTTTCCAGTGATTCCACTTGGATAAGCTACAAAACTCATTGATCTAACTCTAGGACTTGACCACACTCAAAAATTCAAAATATAATAGGAGATATGGTCAATTGAATTTTATGTTACGTTTTTACCAAAATCTGATTTTTCAACCCTTTGTGATTTCTAAGAAACTTTCATGTTTTCACATAATAACCACATAACTCATCATAACACTTACTAATACTTCATATACCCATGATTTTCATTAGTCCAATGCTTTTATTATGACTTTCATCATAATCCTCGTAAATGCATCCTTTTAGTTGAAGAAATATTTGAGGTTTAAGAAATGGGTTTTTGTCTTTGGGTCAATACAAAATTCGATTTCACGCTCTAGGGTAGGCTAGAAATCTTCAAGAATACGTCAAGAAATTTATTAATGATAGAAATATCATTCAAAATCTGCTACTCTTATCCAAGACTTGGATAAGACGTTACATTGATACCAACTGTGACTTCTATCCTTTAACCTAGATAAAGCACCTCACAATGATACCTATCAACTTATCATCGCGTCATTCACGGCGTCGCCTCTGAGAAAGTCTAGCTTCGCATTGCATTCCACACAAGGAAGTCAACAACGAAGGATCGGGGCTCTTTAATTATGGCTTGATATAACAGTGATTAACTTTAGGGTTTGGTTACTTTGAATTCGTATAACAGGTTGGTTAGGAATATGAAAGCTAACAACCTTACAAAAAGAATAATAAGTTGTTAATCAATCGTTTTCAAAAATTACCTCAAAGGTAAGTATTTTCAAAGAGATAAGATCGTGAAAGTGTTTATTTGAAACAACAAGATTAATAAACAGTGGAGGTAACGAAGGTTCTCCCAACGAAGTTTCAATAGATAAATCAAAGTCTAATTTTTCCGGAGTCAAATTTAAACATTGAACACAACTAGGTAGAATAAAATAGTGGGTAGAACTTGTATTGAATAAAGTATAGACTTCGCAATAATTTATAATTAATTTACCCGTAAGAACTTCGTTCGGGTTTCTCGACAAACGCTCTCGCTTAAATTATCGAGTTTGACTTTACTATAGGGTACATTCCACCCTTAAGTGCTTCTTCACATTCCTGATCCATGATTTGAATCATTATTCTCCGATCCATATCGAATTCGGGTTGACCGCTATGCATAGGGTAATTCCTAATTAGATGTTGGGTTCTCCCAATCTTTGTCAAAAAGCAAAGTCCATTTCATCTATTTTGGCTTTATTGGATCTGGACGTCTTTTTTTTACACTATCAACGCGTTGTGCGGCTTTTACCCATGCATCGCTCTATTCTCCTTCGTTCGATTGTTTCTTCTTTCAAATGATCTTTGATTTTTAAATTCTCGATTCCAACTTTAATATCTTACACCGCCTAAAGCGTGATTTTGTTCGAGCATCACATATCGGGTAACCCAATTTTGAATTGTTGTATCCCTTTGTTCCACGACCGTTTGCCGTTCTTCAACCTGTTCTTCTAGCTCACGAACACGATTTTGTAATTCTAAGTTTTGATCATAAACTTCTTTTAACCAATTCTCCTCAGGTTCCTCTTCTTCCTCTTCTTCTTCTTCTTCCTCACTCTCAGCTGCTACCTCTGCAACTAGCTCGGGTGCAACAATTAGTTCTTCATTCACTACGTGGATATCTCTAATTTGTTCCTCGTCGACCTTTGCATTAACTTTGATTAGTGATTAAAGGTGTCACAACGGTCACATTCACTCCATTGTGAATATTTTCAGCTGGCATTTCCAAACACTGCCACAACACAAGGGTTAATTAATATATCAAATATTATCCCTATACTCTCACCGACCAATTAAATAACAAATAAACTTAGGTAGGTCATACTAGCGAAGGAATTCCCCGTCTCTCCCCTCCTAGTTCTTATCTCAAGATCTTAGCCGGATCATATCCTAAGCTTTGATACTAACCGTGATGCCCCCAAAATTAGGTATCGTCACCCATCTTGGGTCGCCACTTACATGGTACATAAATTCAAATACAAACTTAATTATACATCAGTCGTGTAACATACGACAATACATAAACTGAGAGTTCTAATAGGAATATTGTCATTTAGATAATATCCATACTCAAGGAGTCCTCATTACATTTATTGTCACATTATTTAACAGAATAGTGAGGACTACTAATGCTATCTTCGGGACCATCACTCTTTTCCCAGACTAGTCCCAAATATATTCTCATTTTCTCAAGAGAACAAAGTGAAAGAAAAGGTGAGCTCAACTAGCCCAATGAAATATTATAACTAAGATAATGCGAGAATAAATTATCAATAGTCTTCAACAATGTTAAACCGATAAAATACAATAGACAACCGGTTTAAGCTGCAGTGAAATATCTGATCCATTAAAAGAGTCAAGTAGAAAATAAAGTCTACTATCTTTTAGGTTTTAAAAGGTTTTCATCAATTTTATCACTAAGACTCATTTTAATGAATAAACCACAATATCTAATCATCCTCATTACCACGGTCAAGGATTTTCATCAAATTATCAATGGTCATGACTATACCGAATCACCCCTCGGTCATAATCATACCAAAAACTATCCATCAACGCATTCACAGTGCCAATTGAGGACTTTTGTCACATCATTTATATCAAGCTATGATTATACTTAGAATGATCCTGGTCATAATCATACTAAGTTCATCTATACACGTAAGCCAAATATAACATAATATAACATGAGGATGATGACAATGACATAATAATTCAATAAAACAAGTTCACAATTAATTTATTCAGAACTAATAACGTTCAAATTGTCAACATGATCTTTGCTTTGTAGAGTAAAATTCAAGAATGCTCGAAAAATATTTTCATGAAAAATCTGGATGAAGCGCAAATATCAAAGATATTCCACTAAATTCATGGAGTATAGAAGTTAAAATTTTAACCAACTGAGTATAATAGCGAATGAAATAACAAAAGAAATCACCATGCATGCGGTACTTACGCGCAGATAAAGTTATTCCAACGAATAATAAATACTGAGAATAATAATAAAGATTTTAACCAGTCCTGTAAAACACACGAGATGAGATATTCCAATAGAATAATAAAGACGGGATAATAAAGACGGAACCGAATTGTCCTGTAAAAGCCTGATGTGATGTTCCAACGGAATAATAAAATAATAGAAGAATGTCACCAAGTATAGGGGATTCCAGCATATACGAGTTATTCCAATGAATAAATAAGAATGGAATAATATAAGGATTTCACCAAGTATAGGTATTCCGCATATACAGTGTCATGTATAGGGTATGATACTTTTACTACGAGTTTATTCCAATGAATAATAAAGAATGGAATAACGAAGTTCTCTTCATTAATAAAAAAAATAACACCCTTACGAGTACAAACAAATAATATTCCTACCTTAAGAAGATTGAATATTGGAAAAGTGAAGTAGCAAAATACTTTTCTTCTTTCTCTCTATAGTTTCTCTCTACAGAGTTTCAAAGTGAATTAAGTAAGAAATAATGAAGGAATGAGCTTTCTATTTATAGAAAAACTGAGGGTGGCTCTTGGTCTTAACGAAGGGTCAAAATGAGTCTTGGTAATATTGAAGAGACAACTACTATTTGCGAAGGGGTAATTAACCCTTGGAACACCGAAGAGGCAGTTAACTCTTGGTAATATTGAAGGGACAACTACTATTTGTGAAGGGGTAATTACTATTGACGAAGGTAATTACTATTGACGAAGGTAATTACTATTGAAGAAGGTAATTACTATTGAAGAAGGTAATTACTATTGACGAAGGTAAATACTATTGACGAAGGTAGTTACTATTCACAAAGGTAATTACTATTCACGAAGGTAATTACTATTGACGAAGGTAAATACTATTGACGAAGGTAATTACTATTCACAAAGGTAATTACTATTCACAAAGGTAATTACTATTGACGAAGGGACTCTTAGATGATGACATATGCCCCCCCATAAAATAATCAAACTTACCACAAACGTCTCATAACAGACTCTTTATATACATCAAGGATTGAATAAATATTACCACAAATCATTTTATTTTTAATCAACACATATTTAATCTTTCAACAATTATTAATCATTTATAACTTGTCGTCTCAATTAATAATTTAATACTATAACATATTATCTGATGATAATCTTGTGACAATAATTGAATCAATAATATAAGAGATATGATGCGTGAATTCTTCGTAGCAATAATTGAGCATAAATTGAGTGACTTCTCACGTAAGCATCAATAATCAATATCGTGTGTACTATACAACTGACTCAGACATTCTTTGTACTTTTACTACCGGGTAGTTCAACAGTTTTTTGCGGTAACACCTCTGCCATTATTTTTTTTATAGAAAAATAATTTTGTAGTTTTCTAACCTACGACAATACTTCCGTTTTGTGGGGTCCACCAATGATTGGTAGCCGTCAGATGCGAATATTCCCAACAAAAGAATATTCCCAGACCAAACGAATATTTTATAACAACTTGCTTTTTTGCAAAATTTATAAATATTACCCACAACTATAACATTATATCAAATTTATTCCATAATATTCAAAAATAATATTTATAAAAAATTCATCTTTATTTATAAAAGTTTGGGGTCTTACACGCTTTTAATTATTCATTTATTCTGTTGGAATATCCATGCATCTATATCTACCGGACACGGTTCCGCTTTTAATTATTCATTTATTACTGTTGAAATATCCTCATGCATCTATATCTGTGGGACTGGTTCCATTATTTATTATTCTCATTGGAACATCCTGCTTGGTTGTGAATTTCACCTAACTTTGGTTCCGTTATTATTATTCTCGTTAGAATAACTTTATCTCATCTGCCAAGTACGCATGCATGGTGATTTCTTTTGTTATTCCATTCGTTATTATACTCGGTTGGTTAAAATTTTGACTTACATACTCCATGAAATTAGTGGAATATCCATGATATTTAAGCTTCATCCAGTATTTTTCATGGAAATATTCTTCTGAGCATTCTTGAATTTTACTCTACAAAGCAATATCATGTTGACAATTTGGACGTTATTAGTTCCTGAATAACTTAATTCTTGAACTTGTTTTATTAAATTTTTATATCATTGTCATCATCCTCATGTTTATAGTTTTTTGAAAGTCATCTATGGCCTGTAGTGCATAGATGGACTTGTATTATTATGACCAGGGATTATTCGGTGTAATCATGACCGTAATGTTAAAAATGATGTGGTAAAAGTCCTCATTAGCCCGTAGTGCATTGATGGAAAGTTGTTGGCATGATCATGACCATTGATGAATACACAAATATCCTTGGCCCGTAGTGCATGGAATTTGTGGTCGTGACCCTAATGAATATCCTTGGCCGTAGTGCAGGGATGATGTGGATATTTATTAAGCTAAGTCTCAGCGATAAAAGTGATGAAAAACTTCTTAAATCATAAAAGATAGTAGATTTTATTCTCTACTTGACTCTTTTAATGAATTGCTTGTTCTGCTGCAGTTAAACTTGATGTCTATTGTATTTTATCAGTTTAACATTGTTGAAGACTAATGATAATTTATTCTGCATTATCTTAGTCATAATATTTCTTACTGGGCTAGTTGAGCTCACCTTTTCTTTCACTGTTCTCTTCAGGAAATGAGAACGTAGCCGGGACTAGTCGGGGAATGGAGTGACGGTCCAGATGATAGTATTAGTAGTCCTCACTATTCTGTTAAATAGTGTGACAATAAATGTAACGAGGACTCTATTTGAGAATGGATATTGTCTAGAAGACAATATTTGTATTTAAACTCACAGCATGTGTTTTGTCGTATTTTACATTGCTGTATTATTAGTTTGTATTTGAATTTTGTACCATGTATTTGGCGACTCAAGATGGGTGATGTATACCTTTTTTGGGGGTGTCACAATACCCCTTACCTTATAAAGAAGAACTGGATATAGAAGTAGTGAAGTAGCAGAATACTTTTCTTCTTTTTCTCTATAGTTTTCTCTCTCTAGAGTTTCAGTGAATTCATAAGAAATAATGAAGGAATGAGCTTCTATTTATAGAAGAATGGACTGCATAGTAACTAATTCATGAACGGTCCAGATTGATTTACTTTTTATTCTTGACGGTCCGGATTTAAAGCAAAATCTTTTAAATAAAATATAATATATTCTATTTATAATCTAATAAAACGAATAACTTTATAAAAGTATTTTGTTTTATATAAAAAGATTTTACTATGCAAAACACTATGCAGTGCACTATACAATACTATGCATATTAAAATATAATATATTCTATTCATAGAATAACTTTTATAAAAGTATTATGTTTTATATAAAAAGATTTTATTATGAAAAATACTATGCATAATAGAATATAATATATTCTATTTATAGAATAACTTTATAAAAGTATTCTGTTTTATATAAAAAGCTTTTCTATTTTATTACATTAATAATATCAATAAAACAAAAATGAGTGACTTATCACGTAAGCATCAATAATCAATATTGTGTGCTATTATGCAACAACTACGCGTATTACTGTACTTTTAACACCGGGTGTTTCAACAGTTAACGGTAAAACTTCCGCCGTTATTTTCATAAAAAATATTTTTGTTGTTTTCTCAATCCGACAATAATTTTGTTGTGGGGTCCACCAATTATTGTGTCATTGTACGAATATTCCCTGCTTAAACGAATATTCCCCGACCAATCAAATATAATACAACAACTTGCATACTTTACAAAATTTATAAATACTGCCCAGAATTATAACATTATCTCAAATTCACACCATAATATAAAAAAAATATTTTGAGAAAATTAAATCTTTATTCGTAAAATTTGGGATTTTACATTATCTATCAGAGTGATAAAAAAATATACTTGAAATTCAGCCCAAACTGCATCCTTATGGGCGAGAGGTGTGCTCGCCCATGTAATCACTGGCGTAGGCCAGTTCTATAAGCATATTTGTGAAATGCACTTCATAATTTTACTATCTTGAAAATCACTAAAATATACAATAATTTACATTAAAATATATTTATAACAATAGAAATATTAAATTGTTATTTATACACGATGTTTAACTTACGTGCTTTCTGGAGGAGGACGGATTTGTATGAGAATGTGATCATTCAGATTAGTCGGGGCCTTTGGTACATGATTAGGGCCCCGACCCAACCCGCGCTTTCGTGCTGCTGGTTCAGAAGACATCTATAAATAAAAAATTTAGGATGTTAGTATATGAGTTATAAATGAAAGGTACATAAACATGTCAAGGATATAGAGAACATGTATATATGTAATTATATGTAATACGATTAAAACTACACATAAATTTTATAGAAAAGGACAATAATGACAATTAATTGTATGAAATAGTTAACTACGATTACGATAAATGAAAGGTACATAAACATGACTGCAAAATAGTTAATTACGACAACTATGAATGAAAGGTACATAAACATGTTAAGGATATAAAGAACATTCCTATATGTAATTCATTGTAATACAATTAAAACTAAACAAACATTTGTATCATAAATCGTTGTCTGAGTCAGAATCATTTTGTACAAGTATCGAAGATTCATAACCATCTTCTTCTTCGATTACGTATGGGTCGTCGTCAATCAATAACTTTTCCTCAAGATTATCACGCTATCCGCACAATAAGCGCTCGGGATCCAATTCATCGAGGTTCATCTCCACCCTCTAACTGGATTAATTCATTGTTGTCCTCTATATTTATTATAGGAGGTCTATGAAGCATCTCCTCTTGGTAGAAATCCCCGTCTATTACTTGGACACGACAGCGCGCAGGAGTATGAATTACAACTTGCCAATCTGTAGGTGGTCTATCCCTTTTCCTAATAGGACTAGGAGTGTAGTATACATGTACTTTTTGAGTTGGTAAAATAAACGGTTCGTTGGAGTACGCAGACCTGTGGAGGTCAATATCAATGATTACATGTTTGTCAACACGTATCCCTTTTTCTGAATCAAACCAACGACACATGAATAAGTTAATATGACCCCCATGCGTGCCCTTGTACGATAACCCTACGATTTCCTCCAACTCCCCATAAAAGGCACGACCAAGCTCATTGTAATAATCTCCTTGAACACACACTCAAATATTAGTTGTTCTTTTACCGTAAACATATGTCTTTGTATGAAATTTATATCCATTTATTTTGTAACCATTGCGAATGACTTGGTCCCTGTCTGGACCCATAGCTAGGACTTGTATATTTGGAGTAATCGGTCCCTCATTAAGAGCCTACAAAAATTCTATTAAATTAAATAAATTCATAAATTAATACGATATATGTCATTCTTAATTAACTTAACTTACTTTGTCCTTTAGCCAAAGAGCAAATTTTTGATCACGACTAACTTGAATATCTTTATCATTGATGCCGGGCTGATTTGCTTTTAACTCGTCATCATATGTTCTATACAATTTGTCAGGAATAAACATATGAATGATATTCCTATTTATATATGATTTGATTATGATATATATATATGAATGAATATGCAAGTATGCTTACATTAAGAAAAGCTGTAAAGTCCTCTGATAGATTATAGAAACATATGTATAAGGACTTATAATGAATTGATCAAATATGTTAGGTTGATCCTACATAAGCAAAACAGCTCTGTAAAGTCCTTAAAAAGAAATGATGTACAAGGACTATAAACATAGAAAAATCAAACATGTTAGGTTGATCTTATGATGTAATAGATAGGTTTGTCTGATTGTCGAGCACTGCAGCAGAAATCGTAGTCTACCAGGAGAGTCAAGGATAACTCGAAAGCTATCGAGGCAGAATCGTAGTCTGCAAGATAGTAGATCTCGGAGTTCGTAGGCTTCCAGGAGAGACGAGGAAGGATCGTAGTGTGTCAAGTAAAGCTTCCTCAGAGTCGTAGTCTACCGAGGAAGTCATGTTTAGAATTATAGAGACAGTCTGCCTACAAGCCGACTGAGCATCTGTCAAAGCCAAGTCAAGAATCGTAGACTACACTCAGAGTCGTAGAGTCTACTGATCACATCAAAGGCAGAGATCGTAGTCAAGCAAGATCAGATGAAGACGACAAGCACAACGACAGAAATCGTAGAGTGTCAAGATCTGATCTCAGAGTCGTAGTGTCTGCACAGCCGAAGCTGAATCGTAGAGTGCAGAGCTAAGACCTCAACAAATGTGCTCACAAAGTAAAGGAAGAATCGTAGAGCAAACACAATTCTTAACAATTGAGCACTCCCAGAATATCCAAAGGAATGAACCCTCTGGTTGGTACTACAAAGATACATCTCACCTAAAGGTAGCCAGAGAGCACTCAACGAATGGCATGCAAGCTAATAGAAGATCTAAGCATCAACCTAATCAGCATCCAGATTGAGTTGGAAGACATTCATGATGAAGTCTTCCACAAGATGATCATAAGAAGACTTCAGTAGCTGACTAAGAAAAGTCAGCATGTGCAGTAGCTGTCAAGTGGAAAGATGACAACGATCTTGGAAGTAACTAGAATCATAGTGTTTGCCAAACGAAGAAGGAACTGATGGAGTATACACAGAGATACTGGTGAGACTCTGAATAACAAGGCTAAAGTGATTAAGCATTGGGTCAGTCCATTGATGATAAGTGAACAGGAGATCACAAGGAGAAAGCGAGCTAGACATGTCATAAATCTGAAGTGTCTTGTTAGTCAGAAGGGTCCAGAGCAAGGAATCAAGCCATCAGTATCTGAGAATAGTCACGGCAAACAGAAGTGATGAAGCACTTCACAAAAGAAGAAAGAGGTGTTTTACATCATAGATCAAGTGAACACTCTTTAAGATCATAGTGTTAACTCTACATGTTAATACGACACTACGATCAGGTCTAAGAAGAAGTGCATCAGAATCGTATAGTTCAAACAACTGTGGATTGAAGCATTGGCAACGGTTCAATCTGAAGAAAGACATTCGGACAAAAGCTTATTGAGAGAATCGATGCAAGGACAACCTCTGATCGATAAATCAGAAGGGTGAAATAAAGTCGTCGACCTGCCCAAGATATCAAAGTGTCATATCTGACAGGGTAGGTGAAACAGTAGACTACAGTGTTAGGAAGTCAGAAAAAGATGCCATATCACATCTGCAGTCTGCACCAAATAACTCGAGATCTGCGAGGCAATTTAATTAGCTTTCAACAACTACTTTCCAACGGGAAGATTGGGAAGTAGTATAAGTCAACAGAGCTTCAAAGATCAAGAGTTACTGATGATTGCTATGTTGCAAAATCGTTGAGTTGGTGAATGCTATTGTTGACTCTACGAGTTCCACCAAAGATCAACAGAATAAGTCTCAGTGACAGTGAGACTACCAAGGTGGAAGTGAAGTAACTTTGAAGAAGAACTCAAACAGATCAAAGCTTCACTCAACAAAGATGAGAATACCACTAAAGATGGCAGCCAAACTTAGAGCCGAGAAGGCTAAGAAGATAGCATTCAGAAGAGTGGCTGAGCACAAAGAAGATCATGAGAGCCACTCTACGAATCACCATGAACCTAAAGCAGAAACTAAACAAGTACAGAACCATATCTGCAAAACATTTAAGAAGGGTTCAGGGATTTCTAAGTGCCAGACGAAGTCTACCAAAAGCACAGAGACTTAGCAAATCCAAATGGTGATGGTGCACAGTTGACCTCAGATGAAGATGAGTAGAAAAGAGTAAAGATCAGCTGCACCAAAGAAGATGTGGTCCAGACTCAAAGCAGAATGCAAAGAGGACCACACCAAGCTGCTAAGTACAAAAGATGTTCAGAGCCTAATGACATCTTAGCATCTCAGCACCAACAACAACAAAAACTACAACAACAAGAAGCCAGGGCCTGAGGGGTCCTTGTCCGGAGGGACTAAATGAAGTACCAAGCCTGATGGGCCTGAAGAGTTCCTAGGGAACTTGAAAGGTTCCAAGGCTGCTGGCCTTGAAGAGTTCTTAGTGAACTGAAGTCCCAAGGCTGTTGGCCTTGAAGGAATCTCAGTGATTAAGGGTGCTGCCCTTCCTTAGTGGAAATCCTGCTAGTTGAAAGCAGAAGAGTGGATTAGGAGCTTGAGTCTCTGAACCACTTAAAATCCCTTGTGTCTTTTACTTTATGCCATTTACATTATGTACATTAACTGCTATAACTGTTATGTATGTTTTAACTACTTACGACTAAAGCAACTCTACGAATAATGTATGTCTAATTATGAATATATCAATCAAGGGGATCTTTTACTTATTCCGTTGTGCTTGAAAAGATTCTTATGTTTGTCATTTGTTACTTAATGAGCAATACAAAATAAACGAGAAAAAGTATTTGAAATTCTAAGGATCTATTCAACCCCCCCCCCCCTTCTAGATCTATATTGTGCCTACTAGGAACTAACAAAATTTTATAAACATTAACATACATTAATATGAGGGAACGATTAACATATATTAATTTTATAAACATTAACATATATTAATTTTATAAACATTAACATATATATAAAGAGTTCATTAATATTATAAATATTCTTAACTAACTGACCAACAAAATTTTTTGTCAAAGTCTTCTCTATAATATAGACTAGCCATATGCACGACGGCATGCATATATGGTAATTTTTAGGCACCCAAAACACAAACCAAGAGAAATATACAAATTTCCAATATAATAAGACCAATGTCCAACTGAATAAATGCAAATTAAAATAGTAAAAAGTTCAGGAGTATACTACAAATTCAGAGTTCCCATATTTCTACCTGTGGATCACTGTCCCCATCTTCTGTTGATTTTATTTACTCATACTATGATTTGTGGGGAGATTACTTTATTTTCCTACCACGTGTAGAAGTTTGTTGTTCTATATATAGACGTTTGTTGTTATATATGGCAAGGATTAACATATTGTTAGTAGTCACAACCTCGTAGACTACAACATTAATTTAACCTAGCTAGGACCGAAGCTAGTGTGACGAACCTTGATGATTAGGTAAGGTAAATAAAGCTTTTGGCCTCCAAAATGTATTTTAGTTGACAAAGCTTTTGATCAAAGGATTGCTATATTCAAGGCTCAATAGATTTCATCTTTGGTAATGCCAAGTCATTTTATGATGTAATTAACTAATATAAGAAATTCATTCTTGCAAATTAAATAATGTTATATATCATCACAAAAACATGCATAAATGACAACATTTTGAAGTAAAGCACCAAGGTACCTTCTATTCTATATGTTGATACTAGCTTCTTCTTTTTTCTTTTCCCTTTAATATATATTAGCGTTTGTAAACTTGTCGAAACCATTAGATAACTGTTGCATCAAACTTGGCTTCTAAATGGCTTTGAGCTTTCAATTGTGTTTTGAATGTGGATGGAAACCATCAGATAACTGTTGTTTAGTGTACTAGTTGTCTGTGGGTTTCTGGTTGTTACTTGTTAGAATGTCTTGTTGTTTAGTGAGCTAGTTGTGTGTGGTTTTTTGTAATGTTGTTGGTGTATGTGTTCTGTAGTTAGTTGTTTTTGTAAACTTTTGTTCATCATGTAATATAAGTATCTCTTCCTTTCAAACTAAAAAAAACTTCATGTTCCTATATAATTTATTTCAAAGTGCTTTTGAACTCTCAATAATGGATGGATGGTTTTTTTAATTTTCATTTTTAGAAAAATTAGTTAGTTACTCATCCATAGAGAACTTATCTATTAATATTTATAAATAACTAGTGCAAGATAAAAGAGTACATGTATACCACTTTCGGTAATTTGAACTTCAGTCATGGTATAAAATAAATAAGGTGCTAGTCTAATCAGCTCAAGTCCAGGTATGATCAACATGTGGAATGGACCTTCTCCTAATATACATTTCTAACCTATTTAGAAAAACACAAAATACTGAAAACTAAATGCTTATGGTTCCTGCAGTATTGTAGCATCATACTATTATTACATCACCAAACCAAATCAAAACCAATGCTTATAAAAACAAAATCAGCTATTCTCACGTCACCAAATCAAAACCAAATCATTAATCACATCACCAAATCATTAATCATATATAACTTATTAATTATTGTAGCAAAAATCCTTATAGTTCCTGCAGTATTCTCACATCACCAAATCAAAACCAAATCACATCCTTATGGTTCCTGCAATATTCTTATGGGGAGATTTCTTTATTTTTGAACAAGATGAAATTATTGTAGCATCATACTATTCACTACACTATTCAGCTATCATAGATAACAAATTCATAAAAATCACACTAACAATACTTTGCAAAAGTTCTAATTTAAGAGAACACTATTGAAGAAGATGAAAAAATTGTAGTTAATACCTGAGTTTTCGAGACGGGCGATGGCGGTGGCTTGCAATTTCCCTCCCTCTTCTCTTCTCCCCATTCTCCCTCTTCTCCCTCTTTTGTACGCCCTCTGTTTCTTTCGTCTGCAATTCGTCGAACGAATGCCTGAATGTGATTATGTTTAAGAGGATCAGCGACCGCTTGCGGCCGCTAATTTTTAATGACGTGTTGGTCGCCCAACACATCCGCGCCAACGTTTTGCACCAAATTTGTGGAGTGAAATTCAATCTAGCGACCGCTTAGCAACCGCGTCGCGATGTCATTTGATATAAACTAATGACTAAGAACAACACCCTAACGTCATGATGGCTGGTCATTATTATTACCATTAACAATGACCAGAATAAGACGATCAAAAAAACTTTGGTCTCGGATAGAGGTTTTTCTTGTAGTATGTGGAGAATGAGAGTAATTCATTTGGTTCAAGTTGGAATCATATGACTTGTGTTTATCAATGACTTAAGTGAAACATTTGATAAGGTGCAAGTTGTTTGTAAAAACTAATTTGTCTTAGTTCCATTATAATTAATAAATGATTACTAGTTGCTTTATAAGCATAAGAGGTGTAATCTTATTTAATTATGTGAAACAAAAGAAACTCTCCATTTTTCTATTTAAATTACATTATTATTAATAATTTGTAACTTACATCATTATGACTAATGTGTAACTTACAACATTATATCTATAATAATGTGTAATTAAAATAGATATATATATAATAGTTGTTACTATTATATATGAATACATATATATATATATATCTATATGTGTAGATATATGAAGAGATATACGTATATGAGAAATGGAGTATACTTACATGAGAAGAAGAAAAGCTTGCACATGAAATTCTCTCTTCTTTCAGTTAATTTTTTCTATAAACATATAACTATGACAAAGAAATATTCGACTGGAACATTTGTGAATTGCTGTCACAAAATTGTTCAACTCCGAAACTTGACATATATCCTGGAGGTATATCGTCTGTAACTCATAGCAAACCATTCGTGGTGAGGGCGATAAAGACCTTAAGGAGAGGGATTACCCGTGTCATATTTTTCGATTATTTTTTTTGATTATAACTCTACGAAACTACGCTTCTAACAGAAGGAGGTCAACATAACTCTCTTCTTTATCATGTCATTTTTCTTTTTTAGAAAAAAAAAAGATAAACGACTATAAAATTTTAATTTTTTATGAATTGCATAAGCAGGTTGTGGAGGATGTTGTGTTGACTATAAATCAGGTCATTGAGTCGATAGAGAAGGGAGTGACAAAGATGCAGAGGACTTTGTATCGACCTCTGAGGACAAGCTAATTACTGGAACCGATGATGGAACTGAGAAACGAGGAAATGCAAAAGACTTATACAATGAGGAAAAAACTAAAAAAAAACATTTTGATCCTCAGTTGCTTAGAATGTTTTCAATTTC
The DNA here is from genome assembly GCA_020205615.1 of Panax quinquefolius. Taxonomy (NCBI): domain Eukaryota; kingdom Viridiplantae; phylum Streptophyta; class Magnoliopsida; order Apiales; family Araliaceae; genus Panax; species Panax quinquefolius. The sequence continues at coordinate 25,463,950 of CM035154.1, forward strand.
TGATAGAATTAAACAGTGAATATTTTCACGTGTATTGTATTGGAGTATTTTGTGCATATTTAGCACATTCACAAGGGAAGCAGAGACCTCTAAAGTAATTTTGTTTTGCACTTTAACTTTTAATGTAGGTAGCATATATAACCGATAAACTTGAAAAGCATCCGTTGGTATTCCCTCAAAAGTATATAGCAACATAAGTGATATATTTTGCTTCTTTAAAATATTGTTTCCATATTATTAAAATTATAATTGTTTAATCTATGTCGAACTTAGAAGTGTTTCTAAATAAATGACACTTTTCATGTCATAAATAAGTATCCTACTTATTACTTTTCTAATTTTATAACTTACAATTATGTAGTGTAAAATTTAAATTGCATCAGTTTATTATTTTATTTTTTTGATTTTTTTAAGAATCAAATTTAAAAATAAAATTCTCAACACAGTACACAATAGGTAGTGAATAAATAGCTGAACAACAATTCTTTCATTCATTAATTATGAGAATTCAAAGCAACTACAATAAGACAAAAAAATAAACACAGTCCTCCCTTCCAAAAATAAACACACTTTCACTCAATCATCATTTTTAGTATATTCCTTTATTATTTTTCTATCATTATGATTGAAGAGAACACACTTGTGATGCAGGGGTAGAACATGCATATGATTAAAATTATTACACTCAAATAACACCCCCTAATCAATCATATTATTTTCTAAATCAAATTTTGCTCTAAGTTCGGTAAAAACACAAATTCTGTTACGAGGTCTATCTTGGTCTTTGGATTTATAAGCCCGAAAAATAAATTGAGCTTGTGAACCTGTCCTTTAAAAAAAGCATCACTCAAATCAGTAGAGTAAACACAATGCTCATCGTCAGGTTTAATAATTGAATATTTGTGGGTATTCCCCTCAAACTCTAACACACTGCCATCTCTAAAATAAGCAGTCAGATCTATTTGTTTGTATAAATTTCTAACCGTATAAATATATTCTTTCATGATCATCTGATTAGGATGACCATGCTTTAAAAATTGTATAATGACAATTCTAAAATGTCCACTCATACTATCCCAATTAAAATCATTAACTGTAGTATTAGCCCAATCTATTGGAGTCCAATTATGAAGGTTACTCTAATGTGTATGAAGGAATTCAGTCATTTCCTTGTCATTCACAAGTATATCCTGCCATTTAAAAAAACTGTCATATACAAGTATTATTCTGCCATTTAAAATATTTATTTAGGCAAAAAAAAACACAAAGGACCATATTAACAGTTTCAGATCTCAAAAATGCACAAAATGCACAAAAAAATCAGAATATAAAAGATGTAAAATAGAGTTTTTACAAACAAAATACACTTACATAAAGATCTTTCTCTGTTGCAACATACGAGTACTCCGTATAAATTTCTTGTTTCAAATGATTTCCATCAAGATCTTTCACCCAAAGTTCATGGATAATTGTGTTAATTTCATTTCTCAGTTGGGTTTTTAGAAAATTTGACAAGTCAGTAATATTAAACATTCCCAACATAAAAGCAGATAACCAATTAATAGACAGAATAAATCGACGCTCTGATCGAATATCAACATGCAATGCTTGAAGGTATAATGGTTCGCATAGTTGAAAAGAAGGTTGAACGGAAAAAGTCGCGAAGAAGAACCAGCCATTGCAAAGATTTTAGTTTATAAGTGTTTACATCTATCGAAAAAAAAACAGTTTGAGAAGGAGGGAAAGAGATAAAATATGATGTTGAAAAATGACTGAACAAGATTTTAGTTTACTGGTGTTGTTAAACTGTTCTCAAAATATTTTTTTTAACATAATTATTCCTCATAAATACATTAGTCAAAAAATATTTCTCCAACTTTTTTCACATAATAAAAATTAATTTCCTATCTCCTCTATTATTTTTTTATTTTTTATTTTTAAAATTTATTTAAAAAATAAACTCTTCTTCTTTTTTATTTATTTATTTTGATATTAATCATTTGAATCCAATAAAAACATCTTTAAATTCAAAATTAATATAAATTTATTAATTTTAGACAATATAATTAAGTAAAATATAAACCATAGTATTTGTTTTGATTTTATTCAAATGATATTAATAATCGTATAATTTATTATTTTCAAAGGTCAAGTTATGTGTATCAATTTTAAAATTGAATATATCTCAAATTGATTTAATATAAATTTAAAAATATTTTAAAAAATTTTATCATACTATTATATTTGCGTACATAGTTAATACATCTATACAGTATATTTGTGCTAAAAAAATTTAGAGAATAAATTAACAAAAGTACGATAAATAGCAGGATAGATTTTGAATTTAGTTCGTAACAATAAACCCATCCCATCTCAACAAAAGCAATGCATGGTGCAGATTGCAGGTATAGGGTGCAGGTTGCAGGTATAGCCTCTCTTTTGAGTCAAGTGCAGTTATGCAGGTATAGGATGCAAGTATAGCCTCTCTTTTGAGGTAAGTGCAGTTATGCAGGGTTTAAATGAGTGTAGTTGTCTTTTGATTTGATTTTGATTATGATATAGGGTGCAGTATCTCACAACTTTTCAAAAACTAAAATCAAAATAAAATCAAAACAATCTTTAGTATATATCAATACACACTCTTATCTATTAATGTTGGACCGTTGGATGAGTACCAATCATGTCTTGACAAATTTCGATTGTTGGATTGGGTAGAGTTTCTAGGCAATTAACTGACCTGGTCATTTTAATAAGAAAATATTTGGAACCGGTTCTATTGACCACCTGATTTTAAAATGAAAATCACACACTTTCAATAAGTAGTAAGTCTTAAAAAATTAAGAAGACGTGAATTTAGTTAATATAGGATTAAAATTATTAAAAGTTAATATAAGTTACTAAAAATTTTAAAATTAACATTAATAATTTGAATTTTTACCGATACAATTGTTGAAATTGTATCTACTTAAGAAATAGCTCTCATTTTAAGTGATATATTTTTTTCAAATGTGTATGCAACTCATTTCAAGTGATATATTTGTGGTAAATTTTTAACTGATAATTGGAAAAGAATGGTTGAGCGGAGATATGTGTGAAGATGAAAACAAATAAATTTTTTATTTTTAATATATTTACTAAGAGAGATAATAATAGGTTTTGTGTGAGACCCCGAATTTTATGAAATAAAAATATTCAATTTTTCTATTTTGGTAAATAGTTAAATTGATAAAAGTTTAAAGTTAAGGGTGATATGTGAAAAAAAAAATTAAGTAGACAAGTTGTCATAAAATATCCGGTTACTATTCACTCTAGTATTATTCACACGGGTATTTGGGGCACTTTTTGTGTCGGAGTACTATTCACGAGTTACTATTCAAGAGTTACTATTCATGGGGTACTATTCACCCGAAAAATATCTTTCTTTTTAGTCCAAATCATTTTTGGGTACAATATTATTCCATGAAGAGATGTACTAATTTTTCAGACCGTTGGTTGAATTTATAATAGTAGAAAAGCTTTTTATATAAAACAGAATACTTTTATAAAGTTATTCTATAAATAGAATATATTATATTCTATTGTGCATAGTGTTTTGCATAGTAAAATCTTTTTATATAAAACAGAATACTTTTATAAAGTTATTCTATAAATAGAATATATTATATTTTATTATGCATAGTGTTGCATAGTGCCTGCATAGTGTTTTGCATAGTAAAATCTTTTTATATAAAACAGAATACTTTTATTTAAAAGATTTTTGCTTTAAATATGGACCGTCCGATTAAAAGTAAATCAATCTGGACCTTTCATGAATTAGTTACTATGCAGTCCATTCTTCTATAAATAGAAGCTCATTCCTTCATTATTTCTTACGAATTCACTGAAACTCTAGAGAGAGAAACTATAGAGAGAATTCTTCTTCTATAATCTTGAGCGTATTTCTTTAGAGTTTAAGAAAGCTTTGAGAGTAGTGCAAGTTTTCTTCGAGTATATCCTCGCCCTACCAGTCGGAATACTCTTCTTTCAAAGGTAAGGAATATTATTATTATAGTAAGGAGTATTATTTCTTTCGTATTCATGAAGAGAGCTATTGTTATTCCATTCTTTATTATTATGTTGGAATAACCTGTTTATGTGAAGTATCACATACATGGTGAAATTCTTCTATTATTCCATTCTTTATTATTATGTTGGAATAACCTGTTTATGCGAAGTATCGTATACATGGTGAAATTCTTCTATTATTTTATTATTTATTATTCTGTTGGAATAACCTGTCTGTGCGCGGTTTATCGCATGCATGGTGATTTCATTGTTATTTCATTCTTTATTATTATGTTGGAATATCCTCGCTTGGCGTATTACGCCTAACCCGGTTCCATTATTTATTATTACATTGGAATAACTTTGTCTGCGGATTCACGCGCACGCATACATCGAAATTCTTCATTATTCCATTCTTTATTATTATGTTGGAACAACTCAGTATATGGGAAGTAATTTATACATGGTGAAATTCTTTTATTATTCCATTCTTTATTATTATGTTGGAATAACTCGCTTATGCATCAGCAATCGCATACACGGTGAAATTCTTTATTATTCCATTCTTTATTATACCGTTGGTTATTGGTTTTATATTTGTATGTCTTTGGCTCATAGTGCAAAGATGATATGTTGTTGAATATCTTTGGCACAGTAGTGCAAAAGATGATCCGTTGTTTGATAGCTTTGACCCGTAGTAAGTGCGAAGATGAACAGTGTATGACATGATCATGACCACTAAAGGATACTAACGAATATCCTTGGTCGTAGTGGTATGGATAATTCAATAATGTGATTAAGCGTGATCATGACCATTAGTTAACAGTTGAATGTCTTTGGCCGTAGTGCACTGACAGATAATTGATTGGTATGATCATGACCATTGTTTTTATAGTTGAATATCTTTGGCCCGTAGTACAAAAATAGACAACTGATTGGTATGATCATTGTTATTACATTTGAATATCTTCAGCCTTTAGGGTAAGGATATTGAGTAAATGTTCTATTAAGCCTTTGTGGCAATGGCAAGAAGGAACTGTTAATTCACATTATTATAAATATGAATTGTGAATTTAACTAACATCTTTGGTGGTTCAGGTGAAGACAAGTGTTGAAAGTTCTATTTGTCTTAAGTATAACAAAGAACTGTTAATGAGTATTACATGAATAAAATATCAACGATGGACTTTTAATTTGGAGGAGATAATAGACATTATGTTCTACTTGACTCTTCTAATTGATTGTTGATTCCGCTGCAATTATGGTTGAAAACTTTTATTATCTATCATATGTTATAAATCTCTGATTTATTCTGATAAAGGCTGTTGATAAATTAATTATCTTAGCCATGATATTCTTTACTGGGCTAATTGTGCTCACCCTTTTGCTTCACAATTCCTTTCAGGTAATAAGAGTCTAGCTGGGTCGAGCAGGGATAACAGGGAAATAGTGGGATGGTCTGAGACTGTCGAAGTTTCTCAATACATTATAAAACGGCATGACATGCAACAGATAATTGTATTGAGGACCTAAGATGTGTGTGTCGTATTTTATACGTCACTTAATAATTGATTTTGGTGAACAACAATAGGGTGATGAGAACCCGATTTTGACAACGTCAAAAGTGCACCTCATTAGAATGAATATGATAGTAATCTTCTCATTCTTCTTTGGGGTCTTAAAATATTTGTTTTTGTATTTTTATATGGCATTGTAACAATTTGAGTTTGGATACTATCTACGAGACAATATTGTATTAAAACTCACAGCTTAATTGTGGTCGTATTCTGTACGACAGTTCAACAGTTGTATAAATGAAGTTTGTATTTGATTTTTATAGTGTGATATCTGGCGACTCAGAATGGGTCGTATGGACCTATTTTGGGGGCGTCACAATTGGTATCAGAGCTTAGGGATATGGTCGCTGGTGGAGATAAGAGTCTAGAACTAGGAGGGGAGAGACGAGTTATATACTTCGCTAGTGTGTGACTTACCTAAGCTGAAATTGTTTACTTATTAAGTTGACAAATTGTGATATGTCGATTAACCTTTGTTTTGAAACTATATTCTAGAATGATATCTGAAATATAGGAGATGAGAAATTGAAAAATCATGATAGCGAGGAAATTACCGGGAAAGTATAATCTGGAAAGAAAGCAAGGTATTCTCATCTCTTCGAATATCAGGTACGTACGTAAATTTTAAGGGTAAAATTTCATAAGGAGGGGAGATTGTGAGACCCCGAATTTTATGAAATAAAAGTATTCAATTTTTTTATTTTGGTAAATAGTTAAATTGATAAAAGTTTAAAGTTAAGGGTGATATGTGAAAAAAAAATTAAGTAGACAAGTTGTCATAAAATACCCGGTTACTATTCACTCTAGTATTATTCACACGGGTATTTGGGGCACTTTTTGTGTTGGAGTACTATTCACGAGTTACTATTCACGAGTTACTATTCAAGAGTTACTATTCATGGGGTACTATTCACCCGAAAAATATCTTTCTTTTCAGTTCAAATCATTTTTGGGTACAATATTATTCCATGAAGAGATGTACTAATTTTTCAGACCGTTGGTTGAATTTATAATAGTAGAAAAGCTTTTTATATAAAACAGAATACTTTTATAAAGTTATTCTATAAATAGAATATATTATATTCTATTGTGCATAGTGTTTTGCATAAGTAAAATCTTTTTATATAAAATGTATACTTTTTATAAAGTTATTCTATAAATAGAATATATTATATTTTATTATGCATAGTGTTGCATAGTGTGACGCCCCCAAATTGGTCCAATCCAACCAACCCATTCTTGAGTCGCCAAATACATGGTACAGAAATAACTACATCTTTATTATTACAACATATAAACTGTGAGTTTAAATACGAGATATTGTCATCTAGATAATATCCACACGCAAATAAATCCCCATCATAATTATTGATATATTATTTTATAAAATGGTGAGGACTACTAAACAACTCTCTAGAACCTTCATTCCATACCCACTAGTACTCGCTACATTCTCGCCTCCCGAGAAGAAAAATGGAACAACAAGGAAAAGGGTGAGCTCAACTAGCCCATAGAAGAATATTATGACTAAGATAATATACAACAAATTATCGTTAGTCTCCAACAGGAAAAATCTAATAGAATACAATAGACAACCGGTTTTAAATCAATCTTCGCAATGAAATAATAATTCATTAGAAGAGTTAAGTAGAGAATGTAAACTACTATCTTCTATATATGAATTTAAAAGTCCATCGTCGATATTTTATCCCTGTAACATCAATCATTATATATCTGGAATCAAATATTCATCTTTGCACTACAGGCCAAAGATATTCACCAGTTGGTCATGTTCATCTAAACACCTGTTCATCTTTGTACTACGGGCCAAAGATATTAATAAGTCGGTCATGTTCACCTCAACACCTGTTCATCTTTGCACTACGGGCCAAAGATATTCATCAAGACATCATTCATCTTTGCACTACAGGCCAAAGATATTCAGTAATATCATCATTTAGGACTGAGGATGATGAAAAATATTTCAAAGAAAACGAATCCAAAGAAACAAAAGAACAAATATTAAGGATTAGTATTTTAAACAATCCAAGTTCAAAAATACTTCATAAGTAATCGTGTGGAGTAAAATTCAAGAATGATCAAAACATGGATACAATCAAAGCTAGTATCCGATTAGATATTTTGGACAAAAGAAGAAATTTCATTTTTCTGAATGAATAGTGTCGATTCGTGAATAGTCTGAAGTATATGTGAATAGTCTTGAGTATACGAATTGTAACTCGACACCAAAAGATAGAAATTTCCCAAAAAACATCATCACGCTTCGTGAATAGTACTCGTGAATAGTAACTCGTGAATAGTAACTCATGAATAGTAACTTTGACATGAAAAAGTTCCAAATTTGATAAAAATTTCCAACCAATATTTCGGCATAATGATATTGAAGAAATAATATCATTTTCGAATAAAATAACATCCCTTACCTCGAAAGACAGTACTTCTAGTTGAAACACCGGATATCGGCTATGACTTGAACTTGCACCGTATAGCAATACTCAAAATACTCACAAGAATACGCTCAATAATATATAGAGAGAAAACTTCAGTTTCTGGTGTAATTTTCAATTCTAACCTATTTATAGGAAAATGCTTAAAACACCAAAGTAAAAAATTTAATATAATATTAATATTTACAAAACACATTCCTACGCCCAATTTGAAATCTGATTTCAGCCACCAAGCACATGTTAAAGATGGCCACCAACATTTGAAAAACGTTTTTCTTAAAAAACATAATTAAAACTTCCAAAATCAATTATTTTGAGTCTTAAACTTAAATAATTCATAATAAATAGCTCTTTTATCAAACAAATTCGAAACTCACGATTTTCCATAGGAAATTCCATTATCTACAACTTTGCAGAAGGAAGTTTTTCCAAATTCCAAACATAAATTAACCTAAATCCACAAACGGGCGATTTTACACGCTATAATCAAATTTCGGTCAATAATTGGGTCCACCAACACACAAAATATGTGTTAAACATTTATTGCCACAAAAATACTCTTCCTCCTCATATACTCATATATCCCACAATCATTATAAAAATATCACCTTTAATATATTATTAAAATAATATATTTAAATGAATTTATTTTATGTAAAAAAGATAAAATATTAATTTTCAACAATTGTCACATTAAAAATTTTTTCCATCTATATCCACATAAAATCAATATTTTCTCATCATATAAATCAATAATTAATTATTCATAAATAATATTACAGAATCACAAGATCGCAACCAGCCGTTTGGGAAAAGGGGGCTTTCCAATAAGGATCTCTCCTCATCGCTTTGAGCAATTAGGTGACCAAACCTCTCCTTGAGATGTAACTTTCTAGACATTGGCAATAATGTTATCCAATAATATTATTCGGATAATATGAATTATTGCTCTGATAATGGAAAATACGTGTAATGACAATTTATTGAAACAACGATAATATAAAATATCAATGCAAAGAATTATTGAATCAATAAAATAAAATATTGAATAAGAATTGTCGTAACAATTATTGAGTAGTTCCTTTACGTAAGAATCAATAATTGGTGCAATACTGAGTGCTTCTTTGCTCAACAACGCCGTATTAGTGTGTTTTAACCAATTTATTCCAACAAGATAATTGTAATAACTACGCCGTTATTTATAAACAACTTATATTTTTCGTTTTCTTCATCCAATCGCTTTCCGTTATGGGGCCCAAAAAAGACTATGCCGTCGTACGAATATTCCACGACCAAACGAATATTTTTTGATAATAATGAATATTTTATAACCACTTGCTTATTCGAAATATTTGTGTATTTTACCCATAACTATCCACATTAATCAAATCAACCCTTACTATTTCAAAATAATAAATAGAGGAAAATAAATTTCATTTATTAATAATTTGGGGTCTTACACATAGTGCCTGCATAGTATTTTGCATAGTAAAATCTTTTTATATAAAACAGAATACTTTTATAAAGTTATTCGTTTTATTAGATTATAAATAGAATATATTATATTTTATTTAAAAGATTTTTGCTTTAAATATGAACCGTCCGATTAAAAGTAAATCAATCTGGACCGTTCATGAATTAGTTACTATCTGATCCCATTCTTACATAAATAAGCTCATTCCTTCATTATTTCTTACTTAATTCACTTTGAAACTCTAGAGAGAAAACTATAGAGAGAATTCTTCTTCTATAATCTTGAGCGTATTTCTTTAGAGTTTAAGAAATCTTTGAGAGGAGTGCAAGTTTTCTTCGAGTATATCATCGCCCTACCAGTCGGAATACTCTTCTTTCAAAGGTAAGGAATATTATTATTATAGTAAGGAGTATTATTTCTTTCGTATTCATGAAGAGAGCTATTTTTATTCCATTCTTTATTATTATGTTAGAATAACCTGTTTATGCGAAGTATCACATACATGGTGAAATTCTTCTATTATTACATTCTTTATTATTATGTTGGAATAACCTGTTTATGCGAAGTATCGTATACATGGTGAAATTCTTCTATTATTTTATTGTTTATTATTCTGTTGGAATAACCTGTTTGTGCAGTCTATCGCATGCATGGTGATTTCTGTTGTTATTCCATTCTTTATTATTCTCATTTGGAATATCTCGCTTGCGTATTACGCCTTTGACCGTTCCATTATGTTGAATAACTCAATCTATCAAGCAATCGCATACATGGTGAAATTCTTTTATTATTCCATTTTTTATTATCTTTGTTGGTTATTGGTTTTATGATTTGTATGTCTTTGGCTTGTAGCCGCAAAGATGATATGTTGTTGAATATCTTTGGCCTGTAGTGCAAAGATGATCTGTTGTTTGATAGCTTTGACCCGTAGTGCGAAGATGGATAGGTGTATGACATGATCATGACCACTAGTGATACTAACGAATATTCTTGGTCGTAGTGCATGGATAATTCAATAATGTGATTAGCAGGATCATGACCATTAGTTAACAGTTGAATGTCTTTGGCCGTAGTGCACTGACAGGCAATTGATTGGTATGATCATGACCATTATTTTTATAGTTGAATATCTTTGGCCCGCAGTGCAAAGATAGACAACTAATTGGTATGATCATTGTTATTACATTTGAATATCTTCAGCCTTTGACGTAAGGATATTGAGTAAACGTTCTATTAAGCCTTTGTGGCAATGGCAAGAAGGAACTGTTAATTCACATTATTATAAATATGAATTGTGAATTTAACTAACATCTTTGGTGGTTCAGGTGAAGACAATTGTTGAAAGTTCTATTTGTCTTAAGTATAACAAAGAACTGTTAATGAGTATTACAGGAATAAAATATCAACGATGGACTTTTAATTTAGAGGAGATGGTAGACATTATGTTCTACTTGACTCTTCTAATGGATTGTTGATTCCGCTGCAATTATGGTTGAAAACTTTTATTATCTACCATATGTTATAAATCTCTGATTTATTCGATAAAAAATTTGTTTGATAAATTAATTATTTTAGCCATGGTATTCTTTACTAGGCTAATTGTGCTCACCATTTTGCTTCACAATTCCTTTCAGGTAATAAGAGTGTAGCTGGGTCGAGCAGGGATAACAGGGAAATAGTGGGATGGTCCGAGACTGTCGAAGTTTCTCAATACATTATAAAACGGCATGACATGCAACAGATAATTGTATTGAGGACCTAAGATGTGTGTGTTGTATTTTATACGTCACTTAATAATTGATTTTGGCGAACAACAATAGGGTGATGAGAACCTGACTTTGACAGCGTCAAAGTGCACCTCATTAGAATGAATATGATAGTAATCTTCTCGTTCTTCTTTAGGGTCTTAAAATATTTGTTGTTGTATTTTTATATGGCATTGTAACAATTTGAGTTTTGATACTTTCTACGAGATAATATTGTATTAAAACTCACAGCTTAATCGTGGTCGTATTCTGTACGACAATTCAACAGTTGTATAAATGAAGTTTGTATTTGATTTTTATAGTGTGATATCTAGCGACTCAGAATGGGTCGTGTGGACCTATTTTGGGGGCGTCACATTTTGGAATATAAATACCTTCATGCATATGGTCACTATATTGAGTTGATCAACTCTAAGAAAATCTTACACTTCATCCGCATCATATTCTGAATGCACATAAATGGGAAAAAAAACTTATTTCACAAGAGAAAATAAGATCTGAGCTGAACTGAAATAAGCAATGCAAATGGAAAAAAGACTTTAATATATAAGAAACCAAGAAGCAGTGCAATAAGTTTGTATGTAGGTATGCAGGTATTGACCGACCAGTCATTTATTACTCTACAGCTAAAGTGCGTGACTAATCAGTCACACTCATTGACTAACCAGTCTCTCTTACTATTACTCAACGGTTGTTACACATACACAACTTTGTATGTAGGTGTGCAGGTGTTCTATATAAGTATATAATATTTAATGCTTTTGTTTGTTATGTAGGTGTGCCGGATGTCAATTTTGGGTCGAGGGGGGTCAAAAAAAGATTTAAAAATTTTTTTAACCACAATTATCAGAATAAAAAATAAAAAATAATAGAACAAGTTTGAATAAATCAATTACGAATTTGAAAATGTCTTAAGATTAATTTAAAATGTCAAATTTTCCTTTGTTTTTTGAATGAAAAGAGTATATTTTAATTGTTTTTTATTTAAATATTTAAATACTTTTTTTAATATAATGATGTTATAGTCTTACCCCGTAATAATACTGCTTAGTTTAAAAATGGTCAAATGATAATGAATAAATTGGAGAAAACATTATGTCATTTATATTATAATTACTAAAAATAGACAAACGTAACTCTTTATTTAAAATGAGTGGTTATAATTTAATTATTAAAAACTAACTTCTTTTTATGGAGCATAATTGATAATTCTTTTATTTAATAATTCTCAATTTCAAAAGTTTGTCATGAGTTTATTTTCGATGCGATTGTCTTTTAATTTGATTTTGATTATGGTATAGGATGCGATGATCTCACCACATTTCAAAAATAAAATCAAAATCAAATCAAAACAATCTTCAGTGTATATCATTACACACACCTACCAATTAATGTTGGACCGTTGGATGAGTATGAATGTCTTGATAGACTGTTGAATTGGATACAAGTTTCTAGGCAATTAATTGACCTGGTCATTTCAATAAGAAAATGTTTGATATCGGTTCTACTGACCACCTAATTTGAAAATATAAATCACAGACTTTCAATTAGTATAAATTATTTTTATACTTATTATTTCAATTTCAATAAAGTATAAATAATTTGAATTTCTTACAATCAATATATAATTTTTTAAAAAATTAAGTAGAGATAAGAATTTAGGATTAAAATTATTTGAAGTTAATATAATTTATTTTAAAAAATTAAAATTAACATTAATAATTTGAAATTTTCACTTTAGGCAGTTATTAAAATTGTATCTATCTAAAAATACTATTCCTTTCAAGTGATATATTTGTTTTTTACAAAATAATACTTTTTTTAAAAATAATACTTTTTAAAAAAATGTATGTTTAGGATCGTAGAGAGACAGATCGCCTTTCTGGTAGTAGTCTCTTGAGGAAGTCGTGTTTAGAATCGTGAGAGACGATCACCTTTACTAGCCACCCCAAGCATCTCGCCAAACTAAGTCAAGAATCGTAGACTACACTCGAGTCGTGAAAGTCTACTTGATCAAATGTCGAGGCGAGAGATCGTAGTCGAGTAAGATCAGATGAAGACAACAAGCACAACGACAGAAATTGTAGAGTGTCAATATCTTATCTCGGAGTCGTAGTGTCTGCACAACCGAAGCTGAATCGTAGAGTGTAGAGCTGAGACTTCAACAGATGTGCTCACAACGCCAATGCAGAATCGTAGAGCTAATACGATTCTCAACAAATGAGCACTCCCAGAATATCCAAAGGAATGAAGCCTCTGATTGGTACTGCAAAGATATATCCCACTTGAAGGAAACCAGAGAGTACTAAACGAATGGCATGCAAGCTAACAGAAGATCTAAGCATCAACTTAATCAGCATCCAGATTGAGTTGTGAAGTCATTAGAAATGAAGTCTTGCACAAGTTGATCATAAGAAGACTTCAATAACTGAATAAGGAAAGTCAGCTAGTACAGTTGCTGTCAAGTAAATAGAAGACATCGATCTTGGAAGCAACCAGGATCGTAGTATTTGCCAAACAAAGAAAGAACTGATGGAGTGTACACTAAGATACTGGTCAGCCTCTGAAGAACAAGGCTAAAGTGATTAAGCATTGATTCAGTCCATTGATGATAAGTGAACAGGAGATCACAAGGAGAAAGCGAGCTGGACACGCCACAAATCTGAAGTGTCTTGCTATTCGTAAGGACCGTAAACAAAGAATCGAGCCATCGATGTCTCGAGAGCAATCGAAGCAAATGAAGTGTTGAAGCATTTGTCAAGAGAAAGAAGAAGTGTTCTACATTGCAGATCCAATGAACACTCTTCAAGATCGTAGTGTTGTCTCTACCGTCAACTAGACACTACGATCAGGTCCAAGAAATGTGTGCATCAGAATCGTAGAGTTCGAACAACTGAGGATTGAAGCATTGGAAACGGTTCAACCCGAAGATTGATATTCGAACAAAGCTTATTGAGAGCATCGATGCAAAAGGACAACCTCTGATCTAGAAATTAGAAGGGGGAAATAAAGTCGTCGACCTGCCCGAGACATCAAAGTGACATCTCGGCGACGGTAGGTGAAACGAAGAGATCTGCAGTCGAGAAAAAGTCATGCCATGTCACATCTTCAGTGTACACCAAATAACTCGAGATCTGCGAGGCAATTCAAAAATCTTTTAACGACTACTTTCCAACGAGAAGATCGAAAAGCAGTATAAATCAACACAGCTTCAAAGATCAAGAGTTGTTGATAATTGCTAAGTTGCAGAATCGTTGAGTTGTTGGAATGCTATTATTGACTCTACGAGTTCTACCAGAGATTAAGAGAACAAGTCTCAGTGACAGTGAAACTACATAGGTGGAAGTGAAGCAGCTTTGAAGAAGGACTTAAACAGATTAGAGCTTCACTCAACAAAGATGAGAATGCCAATCAAGATGGCGGCCCAATCTAATGAAGGTGCCAAGAAGATAGCATTCAGAAAAGTGGCAGAATACAAAGAAGATCAAAAAAGCCACTCTACAGATCACCATAAACCAAAAGCTGAAAAAGAACAGAAGCAGAATCATGTATGCAAAACATTCAAGAAGAGTTCAAGGTTTGCTAAGTGTCAGACGAAGTCTACCAAAAGCTCAGAGACTTAGCAAATCCAGATGGTGATGGTGCAACCCACATCGGATGAAGATGAAGCGAAGAAAGTAAAGATCAAGATCAATGCACTGGAGAAGGTGTGGTCCAGACTCAAAGAAGAATACAAAGAGGACCACACCAAGCTGCTAAGTACATAAGATGCTCAAGCTTAAAGACATCTTAGCAACTCAACACCAACAACTACAACAACAAGAAGCTAGGGCCTGAGGGGTCCTTGTCCAGAGGGACTAAATGAAGTTCCAAGACTGCTGGGCTTGAAGAATTCCTAGGGAACTAGAGGAGTTCCAAGGATGTTGGTGTTGAAGAGTTCTCAGTGAACTGAAGTTCTAAGGCTGCTGGCCTTGAAGGAATCTTAGTGATTCAGGGTGCTGCTCTTCCTTAGTAGAAATCCTGCTAGTTGAAAGCAGAAGAGTGGATTCGGAGCTTGAGTCTTTGAACCACTTAAAATCCCTTGCGTTTTTACTCTATGTCATTTACATTATGTATATTAACTACTATAACTGCTATGTATGTTTTAACCGCTTACTACTGAATTAACTCTACGAACAATGTATGTTTGATTATGAATATATCAATGAAGAGGATATTTTACTTATTCCGTTGTGCTTGAAAAGATTCTTATGTTTGTCATATGCTAATTCATGTGCGAGAAAAAATAAACGAGAAAAGTATTTGAAATTAAAAATGATCTAGTCAACCCCCCCCCCCCCCTTTAGATCTATATTGTGCCTACTGGGAACTAACAAATTAAGTAGACGTGAATTTATTTAATATGTGATTAAAATTATTAAAATTTAATATGAGTAATTAAAAAATTTTAAATTAACATTAATAATTTGAATTTTTGCCGATACAATTGTTGAAATTGTATCTACTTAAGAAATAGCTCTCATTTTAAGTGATATATTTTTTTCAAATATGTATGCAACTCATTTCAAGAAAATCTTACACTTCATCTGCATCGTATTCTAAATGCACGTAAATGAAAAAAAAACTTATTTCACAAAAGAAAAAGTTCAGAGCTGAGCTGAAATAAAGATGTAAATAAAAAAAAGACAGTGAATAAGTGAGTATTACTAATAGAATAATCTACTCCACAATACTACTACTTTAATATATAAGAAACCAAAAAGCAGGCACAGCTATAGCTAAAGGCTAAAACCCGTGACTGACCTCTCCCCTTTCCATCTCTAATCTCTAAAAAGTTGAGAAAAAAAAAAGAATCAAATGTGTAAAATAAATTAAAGTAGCTCTCTCTATCTCTGTCTCAGACTCTACAGCTGCGTCTAAACAATTGTGTAGATCAGTAGATGAATGGATGAGGGACTAATCTGAAAAGATCTGCAAGTGATACAACTTTTCAATGTCCAGCAACCTGAACAAAGGCATCATTGCATCGAACATAGGGACAATTTTTTCATATCCTAATAGGCATCATTGCATCGAACAAAGGGACATAACCCACATAAATTAAGTACAGCGGTCAAGTGTCCAGCAACCTGATATATGAGAGAGACGAGACATAGTATGTGCGTGTATGTACACAACTTTTTAACAGAAAAAAGACGCATAAAATTATCTGTAAATTAACCGTTTGAATCCAATAAAAAACATCTTTAAATTCAAAATTAATATAAATTTATTAATTTTAGACAATATAATTGCCAAAAATATAAACCATAGTATTTATTTTGATTTTATTCAAATGATATTAATAATTGTATAATTTATCGCTTTTAAAGGTCAAGTTATGTATATCAATTTTAAAATTGAATATATCTCAAATTGATTTAATATAAATTTAAAAATATTTTAAAAAAATTTATCACACTATTATATATGCGTACATAGTTAATACATCTATGAAGTATATTTCTGTTAAAAAAAATTAGAGAATAAATTAACAAAAGTACGACAAATAGTAGGATAGATTTTGAATTTAGTCCGTAACAACAAACCCATCCCATCTCAACAAAAACAGTGCAGGGTGCAAGTATAGGGTGCAGGTATAACGTGCAGTTATACAGGTATAGGGTGCAGGTATAGAGGCAAGTGCAGTTATATGAAAAATTAAATTAAAATTTAAAAAATATTACATTATCTAAAGACACATACTACCACAACAATTAATACAAACTCAATCATCAATACATATCTAACCAACAAAACATCGAGCTATTTGGTAACAATAACCCGTTCCCGAAGGCACTGTATAATTCTCAAAAAATTAAAAATAAATTATGAACAAAAAAAATTAAAATGAGAGGTATTTTGCGACAACATGTGATATCTGGGACTTGCTACTAAGAGGAGAATTATCTCCTAGTGACACAAAATCTAGACGCATCATGTACATATAACAACCATCTTAAAATTAGATTAGATTAATACCAGTGCATGATGTACATATAACAACATAAAGGCACGATATAATGAAAAATATTATATTTTTTAAAGACATATACCAACACAACAATTAATACATACTCAATCATCAACACATATCCAACCACCAAAACATCAAGCTAGTCGGTACAAAAACATTAATTAGTTAACTACAAAAGATACATATCCAAAAAACTGTTAACCATGTATAATTAGTTAACTAAAAATAGATATCCAAAAAATTTTAAACCTGACTACAAAAACTTACAATCATCAATACATATACAAACCACCAAAAAAACAATCATTCTATATCCAAAAATCATCATAACCATATATAATTAGTTAACTTTATAAAAGATAGAACCAAAAATATACAAACATGCAAAAAATAGAGAAACAATATTTTGGGCATAAGACCCATTACTTTACAGTTTACACCAAGTATCCTTCAATGTATACCTGAAAATATTTAAAATATAAAAATTATCAAAATATGCGAGTCAAAATAAAACAACTGTAAATCCGAAACATAAGAACCCTTACTTTACCCTGAATTATCTAAAAAATAAATGAGCGCACACATATTTACTTTATGAACAATGCAACGCTTTGAAAGACCTCCTCACCTTATATATTATTCCAGTACTAGGTCCTAATAAAAGTTTTGAGAAAAGATATCACTACCTGATCCTCAACCTTCATATGCTTTGAGAAAAGCTTGGCAGCATGACATTCTTTAGTCAAAAGTCACAAACCCCTGCAGTAGCAAAAGAAACATGATATACAAACTACTCAATTTGACTACTGTCATAAGTTTCTCTTTCTCAACCTGAAGTAATTTTTTTAGAATTATGAATAAACTGATATTAATGAGAATGTTCGACTGTACTATTCTCCATTAAGACTCCGTTCAAAGCTTTAACCTTTGTTTGAATTTCTGGATCCTAAGACAAAGTCTCTGACACTCATTTTAATTGATTTACATAATTAAAGAAATTATTGTTCCTTTTGATCATAGAAAAGAAAGCATGATGGAGATGAAGATTTAAATGACATCTACAAGACACAAGAAAAGTAAGGTAACATCAAAACGACCAATTTCTTCTAGTCATTATGTTTATTATTGATTGTTAGGAGTCAGTCTATACCTAATGCTAAGCTTGAAAAAAATAAACTTCCATGAAAAAGAAATCTACAATACTAATCTGCAAAAATAAATGTATACCAAAAATCAATCTCTAATTATGAAAGTGATCCAAATTTTCACTCAACTCAATATGAAAGTAAATAGCTTAATTTTTTTTAGCAAAACTAATGATTTGATCACCGAAGTTGGCACGTTTTATTGAATACCCGATAAAACTTTTATTTTTTCAAATTAACTCACTGAACTAATTTTTATTTTCAAATTGGGTCATTCCGTTAAAAAAAGTTAACAGACGTTAATATTTATTTATTGGCGCTGACATGGCAAAAAAATAAAAAATATTGCTTATGTGGCAAAAAAAATCAAAAATAGATTTTAAAAATAAAAAAATTAACAGTTTTAAATTTTAAAAATAACAAAAACATAATAAAATAAAAATGTTATTAAAAAAAACAGATTTTTGAAAAAATAGATTTTTTTTAAAAAAATCTATTTAAAAAGAACAAATTTTGTTTAAAAAGCAATTTTATAAAAAATATACTTTTTTAAAATACAAATTTTTTTAAAATATAAATTTTTAAAAATCATAAACAAATTTTTAAAAAATCTATTTTTTAAAAACAGATTTTTTTAGAAAAATAATTTTTTAAAAATAAAATTTTAAAAAATCAAAAGCAATTTAAAAATAAAAATTAACATTTTAAAGTTTTAAAAGCAGATTTTTAAAAATAAATTTTTAAAAACAAATTTTTTTAAAACATATTTTTTAAAAACATTTTTTAAATAACAAGTTTTGAAAAAAACATATTTATTTAAATTCGATTTTATAAAATCTGTTTTTTATTATTCTAAAAAATTCTATATTTTAAAAATTACATTTTTAAAAAAAATCTAATTTTAAAAAATATATTTTTAAAAATCTTTTTTTAGAAAATTCTGATTTTTTTTTAAATCTGCTTTTCTAAAACAATTTTTATAAAAAAAATCTATTTTTAAAAAATTCTATTTTTTCAAAAATATGTTTTATTTTATTATGTTTTTTGTTAAATTTTTCATTTTTAAAATTTGTTTTAGATTTTTTTTTGCCACAGAAGCAATATTTTTTAATTTTTTTATCACGTCAGCGCCACATAAACAAAAATTAACGTCTATCAACTTTTTTTTTAACAGAATGACCCAATTTAAAAATAAAAATTAGTTCAGTGAGTTAATTTGAAAAATTAAAAGTTCAATCGGGTATTCAGTAAAACGTGCCGACTTCGGTGGCCAAATCATTATTTTGCCAATTTTTTTTAAAGTAAATCATGATTCATTGGCGTTCATTTTCCAGTTTCAGACATAATTCATATAAGGTTATAATTTCTCTTTTACTTCCAGAACTCGCAATTTCTTATTTTCTCTTTTATACTATAAGACAATGAGTGCACAAAAAAACCAACCTCACCAAAAAGAGACACAAATAAGCACTTCAAAAAGAGTATAAATCAGCTATGTTCCGAAAATATTTATTTCAACAGTAAATCAAGATGGCTCAAGTTCGGATAGGTTGTTTCAATATGTTCAAGGACTAAATGCTACTCTTGGGCTCAATGTGACCTTAAAATTTAAGGTTAATATTTAAGATTTTGATATGAATTTTGATATTGGGTAGGGAATATGTTAATCAAAAATTCTAATTTCAAGATTACTAAAGGAGTAGACTAAAGGTACGGCATACATTAAAACTAACAAATGAAGAGAATTTCAAATCAAGAATCTGACAAAACAATTTTTCTACCAAGAAAGAAGTTTGTTGATTGCTTGGAACGTAACAAAAGTCATGAACCAATTACTTGACCTAAGTCGCAAAACATTAAAAAAGGTAGTAATATTTACACCGAGTCCAACACCACCTTCGGATATACGATATTTGTTGTGGTAGATGATCCATTAGGAGGGAGAAGGTCACTGATGCGATCAACCGACGTGCATCTAGACATGGCCACATATAGGTGACCGTATTTGAATCTGACAAGTCATGAGATCTACACCAACAAACTTGACTGACTGGCCTTGCGACTTATTGATTGTCATAGCATATGTTAAGCGTACAGGGAATTGGCGTCTAATCATTTGAAATGGTAAATCTTTGGACAACGGTGATAATGATATCCGCGGGATGAAACACAGATTCGAAGATTTGTCACCAGTTAGAATTCTAGCCTCAATAACCCGCAATGCCCACTTGGCAACCATTAGTCTGGTCCTGTTACAAAGTCCATCTTTCAGGGCTGTATTCCTCAAAAATATGATGGGGCACCTGACCTTTAGCACCAACTTGAAAGGCGATAAACCTGACGGGTTTAGAGAATTTAGAAACTCAATTGGATATTGATTAGTGGTAAAACGACAGAGTTCGTCCCCATCTGACACTTTGTCAGCTGCCAAGTAGGTATACGTCTCGCCAGGATAAATTTGTAGAACAGCATCATTGTGGATAAACTTTGAAAATTAGTTCCGAGCAGAAAGAATTGTGCGCTCAGTTAAGTAGGGTAGAGTTACCACACCGAGCACATCTAATTGTGGATAAACTTTGAAAATTAGTTCATGCAGAATTCAACACCTGTGTATCGTTGGAGGAAGTTCCACAGTATCTTGCGTACTGATCCTAATCTAAATATGATGTGAAACATATCAGTACATATAAATGAATAATCTGTAATATCGTTGGAGCAGAAAGATGCGTGAGAAGAATTTGCAGGATGATTGCTATTCAGACGCATGTTTATGCTCAAAGTCGATACGCACACACTCGCCCACATTGCAGAACGTCTTAAAGATGCACCAACAATTTGTTCCCGCCGACCCTTAGGTATCACCGGTAGTTTGACGAAAATTCCCGCCAAGCACAATCGTGATACCACCGAATGGTCGGTTATCATCACAGACGTCACGAAGTGTGTGATCAACTACCTCAACACCATGTCGATGCTACATGAGAACTTCGTCCCATATTATCAAGCGAGCCTCCCTAAATAATTCCCCATACGGTGACTGTTTTTCAAAACCACATACCGAGCTTTCTGTGATATCGAATGGAATGCAAAATGTAGAATGAGCTGTCCGACCGCCTAACAACAACAACGATGCAATTCTTGATGAAGCAACTGTAACGACGATATGACCCTCGCTGCACATTTTAGGTGTGATGGTGTTGTACAAAAAGATTTTCCCAATTCCTGCACCTCCACTGAGGAAAAACATTTTGCCCTGATTTTCAGCAACGGAGATAGTGATAGTATCATAAGCCATACGTTGAGCATTATTTAAAACATTAATATTCAAAAGGTCATTCAGTTGATTAGCTTCATTTCGATCAACAATCTATTACCTGAAATAGAACTCCAATTTTGAACGGGGTGTGGCAAAGGTGGGAAGTCATCCAATTTTTTGCCAGATTCATGTAGCAACTGATCAATCAAATATAAACCGTAATCTTTGATTAGAGATTGTGTTGGATCGTATATGCCAAAAGTAGTTTGTAGCTTGTGACGAAGATCATCACATATATGGACGGAGAATTGATTTCACAGTCGTGTACGGTCAGATTGGGGAGCATTCTACAAGAATGATGCAGAATAGTCTCTCAGAATCGGTATTCTCAGATTCATGGTTGAAGCATCCTGGAGGCATTGTACCCACTCTGCATCATCTTCCAGGAGCCCCATAGCTAGACACGCTGATTTAAAACTATCATGAAACACATCATTGATCGTGCGTAGACCATCAAAAGAATGCGGTCCTCTGACAACTGTTAATTGCAATCGAAGGTAAAATCGCTCCCCAGAATTGGGGCGTAGCGAAGTATAATATGCCAATTGCAAACTCACTCTGTCTCGGAGTCCAAATCTTCCGACCTTTGTTCCAAACGAAATGTTGGGAAAATTCTTGGTATGTGTAGACACGTGCAACATCATTTGAAGAACAAAAGTCAAAGAATCGAGTCAGAGTTGTGATTTGACTCCTAGACCCAAGTGTTATTGTTTCAAGTGTTTTAGTAGGGTCGTAAACAACTTAATGCATCCCAGGTAAATATAGATCTAGCCGTACAACCGAAAGAATTTCTTCATGAAGAGGATAACCGAAGAGTCGCCATGCAGCCTCTTTCGATCCAATATACCTTACATCAAGGTATTGCTTTATCTCATTGTTTCCATCTGGTCCCTCTAAAACCATAGTTGTGCGGTCATGACCTTTGTAAATGTACTTGTGGATATATTTGACGCACCTCATTCCTGCACAAACCTCCACATTTATATGACAATTGAACTTTCTTGATAGGTGTGGATTGTAAGGTACGACGTCTCGATTATTGAATGTATGCCCTCTGGTGGTGTAAGACTGACCATTACAGCGACGACGGTAAACAGGGTACCCATGTTCATCCATAGTAGTCGAATTTGCAAAGGCTTTTGGATAATGGAACCGGCATGCACCGTTCACCATGCAAGTTAAATAAGGGTTTCGAGAACCACACGGACCATGAACCATACAACTCTTGATTGTTTCGTACAAAGTTGGATCAGTGGATGGATCTGGAATTCAAAGACTAACTAACCGATCCACTTGCGATTATCCGAATCTTATCGGGGCCGTGAAGAAAACAAAGCATGCGTGTGGTAACCCTCATTTTGGAACTCAATGGTGAATACATGAGCAACTTTTTGACCAAAAATTTGTTCATTTTTTACCTTATGCATCAGGGCACGCCGTTTTAACTCAAATACACAGGCCATTTTGGGAATGGCAACAACAATTTGAAGAGGAAGTGGAATGCAAATGTGGGAGCTGGGAATCAACAAGGAAATCAGCAAAAGAAAAAGTTCGAAGCATGTGCTACATGCAGAAAGTTTCACAATGGTGTGTGCTTGATGGGAAAATGAGTATGCTTCAACTGTCGACAAAAGGGTCACATCGCCCCAAATTACACTCAACCTAAGAAGAACGTTTGCTTCACGTGCGGGTCCAAGGATCATTTTGCTCGTAAATTCCCTAAGAAGAGATCTAGTAAGGCAAATGGGAGCAAGGGATTTACTAGTGGAGGTACACTGACTATTGCTGGACCAACATCAACACTGATTATTGATGGACCAACATTCCCAAAGACGTTTGGTGTTCTAGTAAGGCAGCTGTTATTTCGGGCCATTTTGGATTGGCCGTCATGGTGACAAAGATGTTAGGGTGTTGGTGGTACCTTGTAATGGCCATAGATTCATGAAAAATCAGGCTCATGTTACGTGCACTCCCAGTAAAGGACGATGGCAGAACAAAGCGTTGTCCGATCTAATCGAGGCACAACTCATCAACATTGCCGTCACACAAATTTGCATAAATCTCACAACGCAACTTATCCTGATTGAGTCTGATGTAAGACAACCTGTTTTGCTCCGTTAATGCCCAAGCATCTACTATAAACTCTTGAAATAACTTTCCTCCTCTAAGAATTATCGAATACTCGGTGGAACGTGGAAACATACGATAACTATAAAATTGCATCTGTGTCATCCTTCTTACTGAAAAATCATTTTGTTCGGAATTCCACTGTCGTAGACCAGATTCCCAACCAAGCTCACCAGTAGGGAATAGAAGTACATCATGTAATGATAAATATGTTGGAAAACACTCGTTGATCTGGCTCAGGGCTCTATTATCTCCTTTTAGGTGCAGAACAATATCCCGTATACCACTACTCTCACTATCATCACCAGGCAAAATCACAGCTATTTCATTAGTGGTTGAAAAATTGTAGTGATGCCTATTAGTTGATGAGGTGTAATGAAGGTGAGCACGTAAATCATGACCCGAAGATTCTGACTCAGTTAGTATTTCATGGGCACGTTTTTACTTTGAAGCAAAATGATTCGCTGACAACAAATAATTCTGTACAGTGTTGAGGACATCTCGACATAAGTTATTATTCTGCGCACACCGAATATCCAATGCAGTGGTTGGGTCATTCATGTACAACTGACAGTAGTTGGGTGTGCGACCATCCAAGGGTAACAATAACCCGATACGGTGACGTAATTCTCCATAGATAGTGAATGATATTGGCCCTCTTGAGTTGAGTAATCTGTCGTCAAACTTAGCACCCAAGCTCGTGAAAGCATTAGCTGCATTGTACTCCCTAATATGCCGACAAAATGATTTTACTTGACCATCATGGCCATCAAACAATGCACGAATAGGAGGTAAGGGTGCAATGAGTTCCGATAACTTAATTTTGTCTTGTAGACAACATGTTTCGAATCTTAAATTGGACAATCCTGTGCGAGATAATCGTTATTCCACTTGAATGTAATCGAACAATAAGGACACTGAATATTCATCAGCCTGAGAAAATGACGCTCATTATTGACAGAGATAATAACATTCATTTCGTCATCACTAAACATACTGTCAACATCGTTAAAGGGTTCTGGTGGGAATCTACAAATAAAAATTATATGTACACAAATATGAGAAGTAAAAAAATAATAGGCAACTAATAAACTATGTAGAAAATACATACACTGTTAAATATGCCCGAACTGAAGACGACGTTATGAGGACATTGTCGTCAGTTTGATGAGAATGTGGTACTACATCCAGGACAACTTCATAGTGAGCAAAGTTTGTCTTTAAATTTCGAGGCGAGGGTAAAGGTCGCACCAGAATAGGTGAGAACAAAGCAAAGTCAGTTGGAATGAAAACTGGGTCGGACGCAATTATAGGTTTTAGATAACATTCCAAATTAATTGTCCGCGACCTTTTTTGTGGAAGGTGTGCTATAGTGGCTCAGTGCAATGGAGTTAGGTCTTGCAGATCATGATACAAGGGTTGTGGGGGAGTGTAAATCACCGGTATTTTCCTATGAAACTATCGAACAGGGTTAAGACAATACATTACAACTATATTTTTCTTAAGAACAAAAGAGATACTCATCAACTACTTGATCAAAAAACTTACCAAAGAGGTAGACATTTTTTTTTCCATTTGTCCGACAATTAGTGGACGTGTGACATATTCGTGTTTCCCGCATTCATTCTGGCATTGCAGGTAGTTAATTTTATGTATTTTAATCCAAATACAAACAATGACAATAGTAATTGTACCTCGACATTGCACAATTGAGTAGGCGAATGTTCAATATTGTACGAAGAGATGGTTGGGAATGCGAGGGGACTGCAGTAACCATGTTAGCAAGTGGAGCATGCTTGGAGAATTGGGAGAGGGACTGGGATGGTGTCAATACTGGAAAGTCTTTGGGTAGAGGTTGAGTGTAATTCTCAGAACGCTCTCTTTCCCGACGTACGCGTTGTGTCATCTTACTCCGCGAGCACGTACTACTATCATTGTGATTTCGTTCACGTCTAGCGCTTTGGACAAGCCAAATTTGATGCGGGAGTCAGTGTCAGTGACAACGTAGATCTGGCCACCTCTGCCGCTGGAAACACCCCGGCCGAACCCAATGGACCATTCAGCATGTTGTTAGCATAGTTTGCGACACACTACCAGCAGTCGTCTATTGGGTTTCCGGTGAGGCAAGATTACTGGGATTTTGACTCGGCATTGGCGGTGGAGGTTAGTATTCTCCTGTAAGAACAAGGAGCATAAAAACAGGGGAAATGTGTGTTGTCAGAAAAGTAAAATAGAGTAACATTACAAAATCATTGCTTCAATGCGGAAAAATTGAGATTTTTTTCTTCTGCAAAATGGTGAAAAGCAAAAACTAAGTAAAATTATCTAAAATTTATTCGGATATATTTGGTTCAAAATATCTCATAAGATGAAAAGGACACGCTGAGACAAAACTAGACGGGAACAAAAATTTGAGAAAAAACTAGATCTGAACATTTCTCTGAAAAGATTTTAAGACCCAAATCATAGAATGCTGCAAGGAGCAAATCCCCATTCTAGATGGGAAAGATTTTAAGACCCAAATCATAGAATACTGCAACGAGCAAAAAATCCCAGATGGGGATTTATGAAATTCTATTTTCTGACAAAATGTACTAGCACATAGACTCGACTCATCTATGAGCAAAATGAAAGGGGGGTTTTGGTTTATTGTGTTCTATTTCAAAATGGTGTGCAAGTAATAGATACCAGATGACAAAATGTGATATTGAGTAAAACCCATACAGGGATTAGTTTAATATGCTTGCCTGTGGACTTCTTGAGCTAGAGCTTCAGGGTTGAGATGTTGATGAGGGAGAGTGAGATTAAGGGTAGCTCTAATTAGAGGATAAAAAGAAATTAAGAGAGAGAATAAGAGAATGCAGGTAAAAGGAAGCATTCTAAGAGGAGAAATAATGGAAAGGAAGGCTGATGTGTTGTTGTTTGGTTCTGTAAAACGAAACTCAAAAGGGAGAGAGAAATGTCTTCCTGGCTCCTGCAAATATGGGAAAATGTGATGCTGGTGAGTGGATGAGAGAGACATAGTATGTATGTATGTATTGTAGAATATACACAACTTTTTCATTTATTTTATTTTTTGATCGATTGGGTGGGTGGAAGAGATCGGTAACTAATTCATTTGAATTATTAATCTGTGCAAACCCTAAACTTTTTTATCTTTTTACGATACAGACATTTACAGTAAAGAGTCATTTATTTCTCTCCGCCCTTAATCACCCTCTAAAAAGCAGTGAAGGCAAAGTGATTTATATCTCACCACAATCTAAATCAAAATCTCCCTTCAAGTGCAGGTGTGCTGGTGTCAGTGGTGTGCAGTGCAGAAAAGCAAAAAGTAATTAAAATTTGCATTAATAATTTGAATTTCAAAAAGTAAAAAACAGTGGAGGTGTGCAGTGTGCAATGTAGTTATTAAATATTTTAAAATTAGCATTAATAATTTAAATTTTGAGAGTCGAAGTGACTTCACTCAGTTCTTAGCTCGCGACGAGAAATCTTGCCTCTTTTACATATTTATCTGCAATCTGTACATTCAAAAATTAACGGGCAATCAAGAAATGAGATGAATAATAAATTATAACTGAAAGTTTAGATTTTGATACAATTAAAATCAATGGGCAGTGAAGAAATGTGGTAACTAATGAAAATGTAACAGATATTTGTGAAGAAATTTGATGAAGAATGAGAATATAATATACAGTTAAGGTTTTTGATAAAATCAAATCAGTGGGTGGGAAAAAAAATGTTGAAAATAGAACAGAAAGTTGAGGTTTTAATGAAATCAAATCAATGGGTGGTGAAAAAATGAGACATGTTTAGAATATAACAGAAAGTTGTGATTAATTTTGATGGGGGGTTTTAGGTAATATATACCCTTCTGTTGCTAAGCCACCAGGGCTTCTTTTCTCGACAGGCGAGAGATGTAGATGGAGATGTAGGCATGGTTGATTTGCAGATATCAACCATCAATTTCTCTCTCAAAATAAATTATGTAATGGTGGTATTGTACAATGTATATATACCTCAAAGAAGATTACAAGAGAAGCCAGAAGAATATGAGAGTGGGGAATAAATGAGATTTTAAATGGTATTGAGGTGGTAACGGGGGAGGAGAGAGAAAGGGAGATAAGCAAGTGACAGCTTTGACCCCTCAGAGAAAGTTTTCATCCTTGTATTTCATCGCTGGCAGTACACTACAGATTCTCTCTCTAGGCATGGATGAGTCAGTCTACTACAGCCTATAGCCTATGGGGGACTGTATATCTAATCCTCATTATTTAAGCTCCAACCTACCCACATTAAAATCAAGGGGCTGCTAGCTAAAATGAGAGAGAATTAGCCGGTAATTCGGTACATTAGTTAACGGTTACAGCCGGTGACCCATTCACGGGTCGTCGAGTTCAATACCGAGCGCCAATAACCTGCCTAAAAAAAACGTACTCCCTCCGTCCAATAGTTATAGACTGATTTTTTATTTTGAGATGTTCTAATATATAGACTACTTATTATTTATAAAATTTAATTGGTTCATTATTTTACTTTTATGTCCTTATAATAAATATTCAACTATTACTCTTTTTTTGAAGAAACAACCTTCAATATCATTATTTTTATCACCACATTTAATGTTGTTGTATTCTCAATAAAAGAATTCAACTTTTTACTAGTTTAACATATTTTGTATATAAAAGACAATTGTACCAACAATCAATGAAGTTAAGAATTTCAATGTGATAAGTAAGGAATAATTAATTTATTCATTAATTCTATATTAAGGGATATATGTGAAAAATTTGTGTTAAAAATTAATTTAAACTAATTTTCTTAAACTATGTGCCAAAAAAAATCAGCCTATAAGTATGGGACAGAGGGAGTATTATGAATTAGTGAAGAGAGTTGATTTTAAAAAGGTAAAACGGAAGAAAATATGGTAATTATTTAGTTTTGCACAAATAGGTTTTTATAATAAAAAATACAATTGGATTATTCAAATATATGTTTGAAATAAATAATTATTCAAATTTTTGAGAAGATATATTTCTTTATGAGAAGGGTGACTGTTAACGTCAAGATCTTCTGTCACGTTTCAATCACGTAAGACGTCTTGATCCTGCACAATAAACACGATCAACACCAAAAGCTCGACTTTGGCCAACCAGTCAGATAACTTTCAGCGTGAGAGTCAAGACAAAGCGATCACAAGGGTTAACAATGGAGGATAAAATATCTAGTGTATTGAGATAGAGATAAAATATCAGTTACCTTTACTTAAAAGACTTCCTTGCTCTATTATACTCTCCTGTCCGGTTTTGCGTGCAATCGACCCCCTTGACACCACCCACTGCAGGTAGCTTACCTGCTGATCCCATCCCCTTTGTCCAACGCTGGCCGACTGTCCAATCCTCATTAATGCGATGTAGGATATCAGTCAGCCATTATCTTTGTCATCATCACCGGTCAAAGCCCAAGTGAAGATATTTATCATCCAATGGGTCGGCCCAACGATCCAGCCCAAGACTTTTAAGACCCAACAGATATAAACCGAATGATTTTGTCCAATGACTAGGCCCAATAACACCAGGATCCAACTGTGATAACCCAATGGATCCACCAAAGAGTTCGGCCCGATGTACATAAAATATCATGACCTAACATTGCCCCCCAGTCTTTTATTAAACATGATGTTTAATGAAAGAGTATAAATGGCATCGGTCCAGGACAAAAGAAATTATAATAAGATCAATAAATGCCCAAAATATAACATACCGAGGCTCATCTGGTGAACATCAAATAGCAACACAAAGGGTTCATCTTCGTCGACCTCTACAGGAGTACCAACTGAAGAACCTTTAACTACCGAAGCTTAAACCACAGAATCAACTCCCATTGAAGGGACAAGCCAACCTCGCCAAAGAAAGCAAGCTGGTTAAAAATCAAAACACCCCATCACACAGACTTACAACGAGTGCTTCCTTGATATACCCTTTGATGAACGGACCCAAGTCCTTCGTGTAAAAAAGAGGAAAATCCAAATAACTCCTCCAACTGCCGAAGAGCCACAAGTACCTCCCACAGAAGTCGATCTTACTTCGGACACCCTGGTTGAAATTGTGGTTTCTGACAAAGAGCCCGAAGAACAGGTAGAGCACATATCGATGAGATCCCTCACTCTCTGCCAGAATCCAATGAGAAATTCCCATTTTAACCCCACAACTCCTTCGTCCGTTGTACCAATGATCATCGGTTCGATAATAACTCCATCATGAACCTGATGGACGAAGGAATGAAATTCCAGACTAAAGGAATTTAATATTTGATTTATCCATTTACATCCCTGCCCATCAATTTGAATTGATTAACTAATACTGGTAATCTACAGATAAACGCTATCTTCGGGCGCCTCCGTCCCAAATACAAAGAAGCCGAAGCCGAAGCCGAAGCTGAAGAAGACTCCGCCCGAAGGGAAAACGCCATTCTGAAGTCTGCATTGGCAAAAGAGAGAAGCAACTTTGACATTGCTCTTTTCAACAATGAGTGCCTTCGGAAGGATTTCGACAAGGTCAAAGAAGAACTGAAAACGACCAAGGCCACTCATCGAGTCATCACTAATATAAATGTTGATTGGTACATCGTCAGAAGCTTGAAGAAGAGCTCAAAGAACTTCGAGCCCTTAGGAACATGGGTCTGCCACTGACCAAAGATCTTCGTAAGGAGATCCAGGCAGAATATAGAAAATCCGCCGAGCTGAACGATGAGATCGTCCATATGTATGCCAAAGGATATGAAATATTTCGAAGTAAAGGCAAGAAAAAGCTCAGGCCAAGGTAGATCCATCTCTTCTAGACTCTTCAGATGGTGATGATGACTATGAATAAGCCTGAAGATGACCTCCCCTTTACCTTTAGCTGTAGAACTTTCTGTAAAAATTCTAACTTTTTATGAACAGTTAATATTAATGAAATATCAACTTCATGCCTTATTACTTTTTATGAACATTTCTTGTCAATAATTCAGTATCAATCAAGTTGAAAAATGTAAAATCTTCTCCTTAAACTTAACTTAAACTGTTAGTGAACAATTAAGCAAGTCATATGATAGTTAAGAGAGAGCATAACACAAACCGAAGTCAACAATTAAAACGAAAGAAAGTAATGCATACTTATCGTTACCGAAGTATGAGATAGATCATGTATAAAGTGAATTCAGCTGATCCTCCTTGCACCATCGGGATCTTGTTTACCACTCGGGGTAAAACAAGTATATAAGGACATTTGTTTACCACTCGGGGTAGAATAATTTATAAGGACCATAGAATTTGTTTACTGTGATGCCCCCAAAATAGGTATACATCACCTATTCTGAGTCGCTAAATACATGATACAGAATACAAATACAATCTTTAATATACAACAAGAGTGCTGTGAGTTTTGATACAAATATTTTCTTCTAGACAATATCCACTCTCAGAATAAGTCCTCATTATATTTATTGTCACACTATTTAACAGAATAGTGAGGACTACTAATACTATCATCCGGACCGTCACTCCGTTCCCCGACTAGTCCCGCCACGCTTCATTTCTGAAGAGAACGGTGAAAAAAAGGGTGAGCTCAACTTGCCCAAGAAGAAATATTATGACTAAGATAATGCAGAATAAATTATCATTAGTCTTCAACAGTGTTAAACTGATAAAATTCAATAGACATTAAGTTTAACTGCAGCGGAACATATAATCCATTAAAATAGTCAAGTAGAGAATAATATCTACTATCTTTTATAATTTAAAAGGTTTTTCATCACTTTTATCGCTAGACTCACGACAATAAATAATCCACATCATCCCCGCACTACTACCAAGGATATTCATTAGTATCACAACCACAAATTATCCATGCACTACGGGCGAGGATATTTGTATATTCATCATATGGTCATGATCATGCCAACAACCTGTCCATCAATGCACTACGGCCAATGAGGACTTTTACCACATTATTTGTAACATTACTACCAAATGATTACACCGAATAATCCTAGGTCATAATCATACCAAGTCCATCTATGCACTTACATGCCACGTATGACTTTCAACAAAATATAAATATGAGGATGATGACAATGATATAAGAATTCAATAAAACAAGTTCAAGAATTAATTTATTCAGAACTAATAAGTCCAAATTGTCAACATGATACTTCTTTGTAGAGTAAAATTCAAGAATGCTCGTAAGAATATTTCCACGAAAAGATCTTTGGATAAAGCACAAATATCAAGGATATTCCACTAATTTCATGGAGTATAAAGTCAAAACTTTAACCAATGAGTATAATAAAGAATGGAATAACAAAAGAAATCACCATGCATACGGTGATTGTGATAGACGAAAGTTATTCCAATGTAATAATAAATAACGGAACCAAGTCAAAGCGTAATATGCACCGGCAGGATATTTCAATGTAATAATAAAGAATGAAATAACAATGAAATCACCATGCATACGGTGATTGTGATATGACAAAGTTATTCCAATAGAATACTAAATAACGAAACCGTGTCAAAGTAAAATTAAACCAAGCGTGATGTTCCAATGTAATAATAAAAAGATTTAAATTAGGTCCCAAGGTAAAACGCATGATGCATGGATATTCCAATGTAATAATAAAGATTTTAACGGTCGGCGTCCTAAGAAACACACGAGCATGATATTCCAATGTAATAATAAAGATTTAAACCGGTCCCACAAAAACACATGCAGACGAGGATATTCTAACGTAATCATAAAGAATGGAATAATGTAAGAATTTCACCAAGTATAGGGTAGCTCACAGACACAAAGTTATTCCAATGTAATAATAAAGAATGGAATAATAGAAGTTCTCTTCATGAATACAAAAGAAATAATACCCCTTACCTTAGAAAGAAGAGTACTGGATATAGGAGTAGTGAAGTAGTAGAACACTTTTCTTCTTTTTCTCTATAGTTTTCTCTCTCTAGAGTTTCAGTGAATTCGTAAGAAATAATGAAGGAATGAGCTTCTATTTATAGAAGAATGGAATGAATAGTAACCAATCCATGAATGGTCCAGATCGATTTACTTTAAACGGACAGTCCAGATTGGTTTACAATAAAATATAATATATTCTATTTATAATCTAATAAAAGGAATAACTTTTAAAAAGATTTTACTATACAAACACTATGCAGGCACTATGCAAACACTATGCGTAATAAAATATAATATATTCTAATTATTGTCTAATAAAACAGATAACTTTATAAAAGTATTCTGTTTTATATAAAATGATTTTACTATTAGCCTAATAAAATGAATAACTTTATAAAAGTATTTTGTTTTATATAAAAAGTTTTTCTGTTTTATTACTAATAAAACAAAACTTTATCATTATTATTATTATTCACACCATTAATCGTTCAGGTCGTTCCCAGGAAAGAGGGGGCTTTCCAATAAGGATTTCTCTCTATTGGTGTGTAATTAGGTGACCAAACCTCTCCTTGGCAGAACTTCTAGACATCATTAATAATGTAAATAATAATATTAACAACTTCGTCATCTCAATTATTGATTTAATAACATATAAAATATCGACAATAATTGAATCAAACTGAGTGACTTCTCACATAAGCATTAATAATCAATACCGTGTGCTACTATACAACCACGCGTATTACTGTACTTTTACTACCGAGTAGTTCAACAGTATCAACGGTAAAACTTCCGTCGTTATTTTTAATAAAATATTTTTGTCATTTTCTCAATCCAACAATAATTATGTTGTGGGGTCCACCAATGATTGTGCCGTCGTACAAATATTTTCTGTTAAAATGAATATTCGTCGACCAATCGAATATTATATAACAACTTGCGTACTTTGCAAAATTTATAAATATTACCCATAACTATAACATTATATCAAATTTATTTCATAATATTCAAAAATTATAGAAAATTCATTTTTATTCATAAAAGTTGGGGTCTTACAATCTCCCCTTCTTATGAAATTTCGCCCTCAAAATTAGGGTACGTACCTGGTATGTCGAAGAGGTAAGGATACCTTGATTTCATTTCAGATTCTAACTCCCAGGTTATTTCCTCAACATCGTGGTTCCTCCATAACACTTTGACTTGAGGTATAACCTTGGAGCGTTGAATATGTTCCTTCTTATCCAAGATTTGAACAGTAACCTCTTCATACGTTAAATCTTCCGCTATTTCATCCGGTTCTAACTCAATAATGTGGTTCGGGTCTTTCACATATTTACCTAACATGGATATATGAAAAACATTATGAACACGAGACATATTTGGCGGTAAAGCGAGTCTATAGGCTACAGTCCCTACTCGATCGAGGATTAAAAATGAGCCAATGAATCGAGGATTGAGCTTTCCTCTCTTTCCAAATCTCGTAACTCCTTTTCATGGAGCAACACATAACAACACATGATCTCCAATATTGAATTCCACGTCCTTTCGATGACGATCAACATAACTCTTTTGAATATTTTTATACGTTGTCGGATCGTTTTTATACCAATTTCGGTCCCAACAACGTTGCTTCACCCACCTCATCCCAGCATACTGGAGAACGACACTTTCTTCCATACAACGCCTCGAATTGAGCCATGCCAATACTTGCTTGATAACTGTTGTTGTAAGAAAACTCCACCAATGGTAAGAACTTGTCCCAAATTCCCTTGAAGTCAAGGACACAGAGTCTTAATAAATCTTCAAGAGTTTGAATAGTCCTCTCTCGATTGTCCGTCTGCATCTGAGGATGATAAAGTTTAACTAAATCGTAAAACCGCGCCCATAGCTTTTTGCAAACTAACCCAAAATCGTGAAGTGAATCTTGGGTCTCGATCGTAAACTATGGATACAGTATACCATGCGATCTTATAATCTCGTTTATGTACATACGAGCAAGACGTATAAGTGTATAAGTTTCTCGTATTGACAAGAAATGAGCAGACTTGGTCAATCTATCAATAATGACCCAAATTACATCTATGCCTTGAGAAACCTTGGGAAGATCAGTAACGAAATCCATGGTAATGTGCTCCCACTTCCATTCTGGAATTTCAAGTGGTTGCAATGGACCTTTTGGTACTTGATGCTCCGCCTTGACTCGTTGACAAGTTAGACACCTTGAGATAAACAGCGCTATCTCTCTCTTCATATTGCTCCACCAAAATGTATGTTATAGATCACGATACATTTTGGTACTCCCAGGATGGATTGCAAACGGTGTGTTGTGCGCCTCCATCATGATTTTATACTTTAAATCAGGGTCGTTAGGAACACAAAGTCTGGAGTTGACTTGAAGTATTCCTTCTTCATCTATTCTTGCTTCCGGCATAGCACCTTCTTACACTTTCTTCCTCATACGCATCAGCTCCAGGTCTGTAGCTTGAGAAACTTTAACTTTATCGATTAAAGTCGATTGTACTCGTATATTCGCCATCATCACGTGGGTCCCTGGAGTCTTTATCTCTATTTTCATCATTTGCAAGTCATACAAGATGGGCCTTTGCATTGATAATATCGCACTCGTACCCGCATATGATCTTTTACTCAATGCGTCAGCTACCACGTTTGCTTTTTCAAGATGGTATTGGATGGTATGATCATAATCTTTCAACAATTCAAGACAACGTCGCGGTCGCATGTTGAGTTCCTTTTGAGTGAAGAAATATTTGAGGCTTTTATGATCCGTAAAGATCTCCACTTTCTCCCCATACAAGTAATGCCTCCTAATTTTAAGTGCGAAGACAACAGCTGCCAACTCTAGATCATGAGTAGGATAATTTCTCTCATATTCTTTGAGTTGTCGAGAGGCATAGGCTATGACTTTCCCATGTTGCATGAGAACACATGCCTTGCCTGAAGCATCACTGTAGATGACAAATCCCTCCGAGCCATATGGTATTGTCAGAACAGGTGCTGAAATGAGTCTTCTCTTGAGTTCTTGAAAACTCTTCTCACATTTCTCGTTCCAACTGAATTTTATATCTTTTCAAGTTAGCTGAGTTAAAGGAGTAGCGATTCAAGAAAATCCTTCTACGAATCTCCGATAATAACCAGCTAAGCCGAGAAAGCTACGTACTTCGGTCACTGATTTAGGTTGCTCCCAGCTTTGAATAGCTTCAATCTTTGCTGGGTCAACAGATATTCCATGGCTTTGATACCACGTGCCCAAGGAATGCTACTTCCTCAAGCCAGAACTCGCATTTCTTCAACTTGGCATAAAGCTTATATTCACGAAGTTTTTGAAGTATCAGCCTCAAGTAATGCTCATGATCTTCACGGCTTTTGGAATAAATAAGGATGTCATCAATAAAGACGACCACAAAGTGATCCAAATATTCCTTGAATACTCAGTTCATCATATCCATGAAGGCAACCCTTTTTCTTTTCTTTTAATAATTACATTAATCTTGTTGACTTTGATTATTGCTTTATCCCTTTACAATTTTCGCGTTCCTTTTTTTTTTTTTTTTTGTATACCTTTTGGATTAATATTTTTTTGCTTTTTTTTACGCTTATTTGATACAAATTTATAAATTTCACTAGCTCTCATCTTACTTGATTTTCTGGCAACCAAATTGAGGCTCACTGATGCTTAGTTTTGGTTTCTATTGAGTCAATAAATAGAAATAGAAATAAAATTCTTATTTGTATAGAAGTTTAAATTTAGGGGTTTTATAGTTTAGGTATTAATATGTTCAGGTTAAATTTGTTTACTGTTTATATGGGTCTTTTCATTATTACATGGTTCCAATGTATTTTTGCAAACTTATGGATTATTTATAGTGTGCGCAGGTGCAAAAAGAAAGAAACTAAAACAGTACAAGTACAAGTATACTACACTCCTAGTCCTGTTATGAAAAGGGATAGACCGCTTACAGATTGGCAAGTTGTAATTCATACTCCTGCGCGCAGTCGTGTCCAAGTAATAGACGGGGATTTCTACCAAGAGGAAATGTTTCATAGACCTCCTATAATAAATATAGAGGACAACAATGATGTAATCTAGTTAGAGGGTGGAGATGAACCTGATGAATTGGATCCCGAGACAGTTATTGTGCCAGATGACAGTGATACTGAGGAAGAGTTATTAACTGACACTAACACAGAATCTGAAGAAGAAGATGGTTATGAATCTCCGACACTTTTACAAAATGATTCTGACTCAGACAACGATTTTCATTAAAATGTATGTTTAGTTTTAATTGTATTACAATGAATTACATATAGAAATGTTCTTTATATCCTTAACATGTTTATGTACCTTTCATTTATAGTTGTCGTAGTTAACTATTTCATACAATTAATTGTCATTATTGTCCTTTTATATAAAATGTATGTTTAGTTTTAATTTTATTACATACAATTACATATGTACATGTTCTCTATATCCTTGACGCGTTTATGTATATTTCATTTATAACTCATACTAACATCCTAAATTTTTTATTTATAAATGTCTTACGAACCTCGCAAAGACAAAAGCGCCGGGTTGGGTTTGGCCCTAATCATGTGTCAAGAAGCCCGCTAATCCGGATGATCGCATTCTTATATAGATCCGTCCTCCTCCAGAAAGCACATAAGTTAAACATCGTATATATATAAGGGTTTAATATTTCCATTGTTATAAATATATATGACTGTAAATTATTGTATATTGTAGTAATTTTCAAGATAGTAAAATTGTGAGACTTTGAGTGTTTCTATACGGTACAAGTTCCCTTCAGCACTATATCCAGTATTTCAGTTAGAAGTGTTGTCTTTTTGAGGTAAGGGATGTTATTTTTTTTTAAATGATATTATTTCTTCTAATATCATTATGCCAGAATATTGGTAAGATTTTTCTTGTGAAATTCTTGTATTTTAGTGTCGGGGTTACTATTCACGTGTACAGCACTATTCACGTATACGACACTATTCACAGAAAAAAATTAAATTTTTCGTTTTTTGTCCAAAATATCTATTATGGATACTAGCTTTGATTGTATCCATGTTTTGGTCTTCATTCTTGAATATTACTTCACTATGGTTATTCATGAAGTATTTTTGAACTTGGACTGTTTAAAGTACGAATCCTTAATATTTGTTCTTTTGTTTCACTGGATTCGTTTTCTTTAAAATATTTTTCATCATCCTCAGTCCTAAACGATGATATTACTGAATATCTTTGGCCTGTAGTGAAAAGATGGTTGATTTTCTTATGAATATCTTTGGCCCGTAGTGCAAAGATGTACAGGTGTTGAGATGAACATGACTAATC
The DNA here is from genome assembly GCA_020205615.1 of Panax quinquefolius. Lineage (NCBI taxonomy): Eukaryota > Viridiplantae > Streptophyta > Magnoliopsida > Apiales > Araliaceae > Panax > Panax quinquefolius. Next base: position 25,502,184 of record CM035154.1, read on the forward strand.
GATGAATATCTTTGGCTCAGAGTGCAAAGATGAATATTTGATTCAAGATGTATATTAATTGATGTTACGGATAAAATATTGATGATGGACTTTTAAATTCATAGATAATAGTAGATTTCATTCTCTACGTAACTCTTACATGAATTATTATTTCATTGCGAATATTGATCTCAAACTGCTTGTTTCATTATATTCTATCCGATTTTTCTGTTGAAGACTAACGATAATTTGTTCTATATTATCTTAGTCATAATATTCTTTACTGGGCTAGTTGAGCTCACCCTTTTCCTTTTTGTTCCATTTTTCTTCTCAGGAGGCGAGAATGTAGCGAGTACTAGTCGGGGTATGGAATGAAGGTTCTAGAAAGTCGTTTTAGTAGTCCTCACCATTTTTGTAAAATAATGTATCAATAATTGTAATGAGGACTTATTTGGGTGTGAATATTGTTTAGATGACAATATTTGTATTTAAACTCACAGTTTATGTGTTGTCGTATTTTGCACGACAATTGTATTAATAAAGTTATAGTTGTTTCTGTACCATGTATTTGGCGACTCAGAATGGGTGTTGTATACCTATTTTGGGGGCGTCATAGTTGGTATCAGAGCTTAGGGATATGATCTTTGGCGAAGATCGGGGAATAGAACTAGGAGGGGAGAGACGAGTAAATCATTCGCTAGTGTGTCCTACTTAAGCTTATTTGTTGGTTGGTCAGAATATAGGGATATTATGTGATATGTTAATTTCTTTAATTAACCCTTGTTTTATAGCAGTATTTGAGAATGGCAACTGAGAATGTTAATAGTTGAGCAAATGAGACCGTGGAAACACCTTTACTCACCAATGAGGAGAATGTGCAACAGGCCGACAATGTTCCTCTTGTAAACAACACCACTGATCAGACGATGAACGACGGAATGTTTAGAAGCTTTTTGCAGTTCATGGAAAATTAGACGAGGGAGACTCATGTTCAAAATAAAAGAGAAAATGATAACAATACACGGTTTGTCACAGCCAAGCAGTTTAAAGAGTTGGGACCACCATAATTCTGGGGAAAGCCGGATCCGATTAAAGGCGAGAGCGTGGTCAAAGCAAATTACCAAGATATTCGATGTCTTGGGATACACGAGAAATGAAGTTCCATTCACCACCTTTATGTTCCGTAATGAGGCGATTATTGGTGGGAATCATGAAGCGTACCCATCTAGCCGCACTCAAAGATATTTTGGGAAACGTTTGAATCGTTGATGACAAGTACTTTCTCGAAAGTATTCGTCATATGAAGGAAGTAGAGTTTATTAGATCGAGCAAAACAATATGACGGTGTCCCAAAGACGAGGCGGTTCATGGAGTTATCCGTGTTTGCACCTCATTTGGTGGAGAATGAGGAACGATGACGCGGATGTTTCGAGAGTTTGAAACCCGTATATGCCGTCTCATTTCTCATAAATTTTCTCTATATTCAGATGTTGTCAACATGGCTCAATTATTAGAGCGAGATAACGAGTACGTTCAACCGAGGGACCACAACTGTATTGTCATACCCAGGTGATAGCGATCATCGAGCAACAATAATCAACGGGGAAAGAAAAATACGGACAAGAGCGGCAACTACTCTGGTGGTAATCATGGTCATGAAAATAGAAGAAGCGAGTCGGGAGGAGATTTTAAAAAGAGGAGATTCAACAATGACCATGCAAAGACGTTAGCACCAGCAACAACTGGTTCTAAAGGATGAGAACGACCACAGGTCGTATACTATAAATGCAGAAAAGAGGGACATATTAGCCCAAACTGTCCACAACAGTTCAATGTATGCTATAATTGTGGAAAAGAAAGACATATCGCTCGAGATTATACGGTAGTGAAACCAAGTTCAGTGGGAATGGTGACTCAAAAAGCTATCCCAGAAAAGTCAAAGTCAACGGTTCCTGGAAGAGCGTTTGTCGTGACTGGTCAAAAGCGAGGAACCCAAATGAGGTGATCACGGGTAAGCTAATCATAAATTCTTGTGAAGTTTATACCTTACTAGATACCGGTGCTATCCATTCATTTATTTCTCCTACTAGTGCTCAACGTTTAAACTTAACTCCGGAGAAATTAGACCTTGACCTATCTGTGGATACTCCGTTAGGAGACACTTTTATTACATTCACTGTTTATAAATCTTGTTTGATCCAAATTGGCACCATCACATTACCTGTTGACCTTATCTCTTTAAAGATACTTACTTTTGATGTGATTTTAGGGATTGATTGGTTAACTACTCATCATGCCAAAATTGATTGTTTTCGTAAGGTTGTTAGTTTTCATATTCCTAACCAACCTGTTGTACGAATTCAAGCAACTACACCACTAAAATCAATCACTGTCATATCAAGTCATAAAGCTATTCGTTTATTGAAAAACGGATGTCAAGCTTTCTTAGCCCATGTTATGGATTTGAATAAAGACACGTCAGATTTGAATAATATTCCTGTTGTTAGTAAATTTCCTGACGTATTTCCTGAAGAACTTCTTGACCTACACCCCGAACGTGAAGTTGAATCTTTATCGACCTTGAACCTTGTACAAAACCCATTTCTAAAACCCCATATCGAATGGCTCCTATTGAACTTCAGAGTTAAAGGTCCAACTACGAGTTGTTGGACATCTGGTTTCATTGGCCCCTAGTACATCTCTTTGGGGTGCTCTGTTTTATTTGTAAAGAAGAAAGAGGCGGAGTATGCGACTTTGTAATGACTACAAGAATTGAACCATGTCACCATCAAGAATAGGTACCGCCACCCTCGCATTGATGACCTGTTTGACCAATTTGCAAGGAGCACAATTCTTTTTAAATATCGATCTTCGCTCAAGATCATCGATTTGAAGATTAACCGAGGATATTCCAAAGACCGCCTTGAAACTCCTAAGACGGGCATTATGAATTCTTAGTCATGTCTTTTGGATTGACTAATGCTCCTGCGGCTTTTATGGATATGATGAACCGAGTATTCAAGGAATATTTGGATCAGTTCGTTGTTGTCTTTATTGATGACATCCTCATATATTCTAAAAGTCGTGAAGATTATGAGCACCATTTGAAGCTGGTACTCCAAAGGCTTCGTGAAAACAAGCTTTATGCTAAGTTGAAGAAATGCGAGTTCTGGCTTGAAGAAGTAGCATTCCTTGGGCACATAGTGTCAAATCATGGAGTATCTGTTGACCCAACGAAGATTGAAGCAATACAAAGTTGGGAGCACCGAAGTCGGTGACCGAAGTACGTAGCTTTCTGGGCTTAGCTGGTTATTATCGAAGATTCGTGGAAGGATTTTCTCGAATTGGTACTCCGTTAACTCAGCTGACTCGGAAAGATACAAAATTCGTATGGAGCGAGGAAGAGTTTTCAAGAGCTCAAGAGGAGACTCATTTTGGCACCTGTTCTGACAATACCGTTTGGTTCGGATGGATTTGTTATCTACAGCGATGCTTCAGACAAAGGGTTAAGATGTATTCTCATGAAACACGGGAAAGTCATAGCCTATGCCTCACGACAACTTAAAGAATATGAGAGGAATTATCCTACTCATGATCTAGAGTTGGCGGCAGTCATTTTTGCGCTAAAGATCTAGAGGCACTATCTATATGGGGAGAAAGTGGAGATATATTCAGACCATAAAAGCCTCAAATATTTCTTCACCCAAAAGGAACTCAACATGCGGCAATGACGTTGGCTTGAGCTGTTGAAAGATTACGACTACATCATTTAATACCATCCTGGAAAAGCGAACATGGTAGCTGACGCGTTGAGTAGAAGATCATATGCGGGAACGAGTGTGATTTTGTCAACACAAAGGCCTATTTTGTGTGATTTACAAAAGATGAAGACAGAATTCAAGATTCCGGGTAACCATGCAATAATGTCAAGTGTACGAATAGAACCGACTTTAATCAAAAAAGTTAAAGTTGCTCAAGCCACCGACCTGGAGCTGATGCATATGAAGAAGAAAGTACAAGAAGTCTAGAAGCAAGAATCGATGAAGAAGGAATACTTCGAGTCCACTCCAGAATTTGTGTTCCTAACGACTCTGATTTAAAATACAAGATCATGATGGAGGCACACAATTCACCGTTTGTAATCCATCCCGGAAGTACCAAAATGTATCGTGATCTTCGACATACATTTTGGTGGAACAATATAAAGAGAGATCGTGAAGTTTATCTCGAGGTGTTTAACTTATCAACGTGTAAAGGCGGAGCATCAAGTGCCAAAGGGTCCATTGCAACCACTTGAGATTCCAAAATGGAAGTGGGAACACATTACCATGGATTTTGTTATGGGTCTTACCACAATTTCTCAAGGCATAGATGTGATTTGGGTTATTGTTGATAGATTAACTAAGTATGCTCATTTCTCACCTATACGGGAGACTTATTCCCTTGATCGTCTTGCTCGTATGTACGTAAATGAGATTGTAAGATTGCATGGCATGCCAATATCCATAGTTTCGAATCGTGACCCAAGATTCACTTCACGATTTTGGGTTAGGTTGCAAAAAGCTATGGGCACAGATTTACGATTCAGTTCGGCATACCATCCTCAAACGGACGGACAATCAGAGAGAACTATTCAAACTCTTAAAGATCTATTAAGACTCTGTGTCCTAGACTTCAAAGGGAGTTGGGATAAGTATTTACCATCGGTGGAATTCTCCCATAATAACAGTTATCAGGCAAGTATAGGTGTGGCTCCATTTGAAGCATTATATGGACAAAAGTGTCGTTTTCCAGTATGTTGGGATGAGGTGGGTGAAGCAATATTTTTGGTACCAGAGTTGGTACGTATTACTACAGAAAAGATCCAAATGATTCGACAACGTATACAAATGGCACAGGATCGACAAAAGAGTTATACGGATCTTCATCGAAAGGACGTGGAATTTAGTATTGGGGATCATGTATTGTTGCGTATTGCTCCATGGAAGGGAGTTACAAGATTTGAAAAAAGAAGAAAGCTCAATCCACGATTTATTGGTCCATTTCAGATTCTTGACTGAATAGGAAATGTGGCCTATAGACTCGCGTTACCTCCAAGTATGTCACGTGTTCATAATGTGTTTCACATATTTGTGCTTCATAAATATGTGAAAGACCCGAACCACATTATTAAATTAGAACCGGACGAGATAGCCGAAAACTTAACGTACGAAGAGGTACCTGTTAAGATCTTGGATAGGAAAGAGCATGTCCTACGCACAAAGGTCATACCACAAGTCAGAGTTTTGTGGAGGAACCATGCTATAGAGGAAATGACCTGGGAGTTAGAAACGGAAATGAAAGCGAGGCATCCTCACCTTTTCAAAACACCAGGTACGTACGTCAATTTCGAGGACGAAATTTCATAAGAAGGGGAGGTTGTAAGACCCCAAATTATTATAAATGAAATTAAATTTTCTCTATTTATTATTTTGAAATAGTAAGGGTTGATTTGATTAATGTGGTTAGTTATGAGTAAAATGCGCAAATATTTCAAATAAGAAAGTGGTTATAAAATATTCATTTTTATCGGAGAATATTCGTTTGGTCGTGGAATATTCTTACCGTCGAGGAATATTCGCACGACCACAACCTTGTGTGGGGCCCATAACGAGAAAGCGATTGGATGAAGAAAACGACAAGTATAAGTTGTTTATAAAATAGCAGAAGTTATTCATGCAATTATCTTTGTTGGAATACCGGGTGGTTAAAACACACGAAAGAGCACCAGTATTGCACCAATTATTGATTCTTACGTAAGAAAGCACTACTCAATAATTGTTACGTGAGATTCTATCGCTCAATATTTTATTTTATTGATTCAATAATTGCTACGTTGATATTTTATATTATTTTTGTTTCAATAATTGTCACTACACAAAGATTTTTTCATTCTCAAATCAATAATTCATATTATTTGAATAATATTATTAGATAACATTATTGGCAATGTCTAAAAAGTTACATCTAAGGAGAGGTTTGGTCACCTAATCATACGCCAAGAAGTGAGGAAAAATCCTTATTGGAAAGCCCCTCTTCTCTGGGGAGCTACTTTCAGTTGTCGATATTGTGATTCTCATAATATTATTTATGAATAATTAATTATTGATTTATATGATAAGGAAAACATTCATTTTATGTGGATATAGATGGAATTTTTTTTTAATGTGACAATTGTTGAAAATTTATATTTTATCTTTTCTGATAAAATAATTCATTTAAATATATTATTATATTATAATAATATAATAATGGTGATATTTTATAATGAATGCGTATATATGAATAAATGAGGAGGAAGAATATTTTTGTTACAAAATTTTTTTAAAACATGTTAAACATGTTTGTGGGCCCATTTCTTGACTGAAATTTGATTATAGTCTGTAAAATCGCCCGTTTGTAGATTTCGGTCAACTTCTGCTTGGAATTTGGAAAAACTTAAACTTACAAAGTTGTAAAAAATTGAATTTCCTATGGAAAGACAATAAAATTTGAATTTTTCTGATAAAAGGGCTATTTATTATAAGGTAGTGAAGTTCCAACATAATTGATTTTTAAAGTTTTAATTATTTTTAATAACAAAAACATTTTTTTTTGTCATTATTGTGGGCCTCATTGGTGGCTGAATTCAGATGGTCTTGAGGTGGGCGTGAATTTTGTTTATAAATAATATTATTTTATTAAATTTTCTGCTTTGGTGTTCTAAGCATTTTCCTATAAATAGGGTGTTTAGGTTAGAATTCAAAATCACACCAGAAATAAATTTTCTCTCTCTTTCTCTCTCTATATTGTTGAGCGTATTCTTGTGAGTATTTTTAGACTTTTGAGTGTTGGTATACGGTACAAGTTCCCTTCAGCACTATATCCAGTATTCCAGTCAGAAGTACTGTCTTTTCGAGGTAAGAGATGTTATTATTTTTAAAATGATATTATTTCTTCTAATATCATTATGCCGGAATATTGGTAAGATTTTTCTTGTAAAATTCTTATCTTTTAGTGGCGGGGTTACTATTCACGATATCTGACTATTCACGATATCGACACTTATGCACGAATCTGACTTATTCACGTAAAAAAATTAAATTTTTTGTTTTTTGTCCAAGATATCTATTATTGATACTAGCTTTGATTGTATCCATATTTTGGTCTTCATTCTTGAATTTTACTTCACTATGGTTATTCATGAAGTATTTTTGAACTTGGACTGTTTAAAGTACGAATCCTTAATATTTGTTCTTTTGTTTCATTGGATTCGTTTTCTTTAAAATATTTTTCATCATCCTCAGTCCTAAACGATGATATTATTGAATATCTTTGGCCTGTAGTGCAAAGATAGTTGATTTTCTTATGAATATCTTTGGCCCGTAGTGCAAAGATGTACAGGTGTTGATATGAACATGACGAACTGATGAATATCTTTGGCCTGTAGTGCAAAGATGAATATTTGATTCAAGATGTAAATTTATTGATGTTAAAGGGATAAAATATTGATGATGGACTTTTAAATTCATAGATAATAGTAGATTTCAATTTCTACGTAACTCTTCTATGAATTATTATTTTCGCTGTGAATATTGATCTGAAACTTGTTGTCGATTATATTCTATCAAATTTTTCCTTATTGAAGACTAACGATAATTTGTTCTATATTATCTTAGTCATAATATTCTTTACTGGGCTAGTTGAGCTCACCCTTTTCCTTTTTGTTCCATTTTTCTTCTCAAGAGGCGAGAATGTAGCGAGTATTAGTCGGGGTATGGAATGAAGGTTCTAGAAAGTCGTTTTAGTAGTCCTTACCATTTTTATAAAATAATGTATCAATAATTGTAATGAGGACTTATTTGGGTGTGAATATTGTCTAGATGATAATATTTGTATTTAAACTCATAGTTTATGTGTTGTCGTATTTTGCACGACAATTGTATTAATAAAGTTGTAGTTATTTCTGTATTATGTATTTAGCGACTCAGAATGGGTGTTGTATACCTATTTTGGGGGCGTCACACAAAAAGCCCTGCACAATGCTGAGATTGACCATCCAGGACAAGGTGAGTAGTATATGCATGAGCATAGTCCCTGGTGGTGCGCACATCCCATATGGGTGCAGATGTGTGACCAGTGGAGAGCAGAGAGCTGGGTCAAGCGACGCAAGACTTCCGCCTCGAACATATCTCCAAGTGTATCTGAAGGCGAAAAAGCAAAAGGTACGTACATGGGCGGCAATATATCACAGCTGCAGCATATTGCTGCTAGGGTACGTATGTATAGCAAGCTTATTGGCTTAGTTATTTGTTTTTATGTTTACAGTCATGTTTTGTAGCTAAAATATCATATGTTTACATATTAATATGAGAACATGAACTGTAGGAGTCTGAGTCTCAAGGTCAACCTATCAATTGGTTGGATATGTATGTGGCCACCCGTGATGGTCTGTCTGATGCTGTTCAGATAGCGGTAATAAGTTAACTTTATACTAATATGTTGTTTATAAATTGTGACGACCTTTTTAGCATTCTTATATTTATTTTTAACTATTTAATTGTTGACCTTCTGACAGGACACTTATAAGGGCTTAATGAACGAGCGCTATCCTGAAGGCACCTCGAGTCCGTCGATTGATCAAGAATTGTGGGAGAGGACCTCCGTCGTGAAGAAAAACTATGTTAAAGGCCAAGGACAAAAATGATGCCCGACCATCAGTGGCACAAATAGCTCTGCTACCCAGTCTACACAGTCATCAGGTCATCTAGCCTATCATACTACTGCTGATTATGTGAGAGCGATCTGCCAGAATCGTGATCTTCTTTGTATATTGGGCGGGCATCTGCATTCTGTTAGTCCTGATGAGTTGGCGGAGGCAGTGTGTTGGGTAAAATCTATATACGCACAATACGCAAGTATACGTGATCAACAAGTAATAAAGTGGTAAGTAGAGTATCGTTCCCACAGAGACTAACTAGCAATAATCGTAACTTACAATTACCAACTTTATATTAATCCTAATTTTATTAAATAAATCAACTCAATGATTAAAATTAAAAACTCTAAATTAAAGAATAATTAAACTATCACAAAACAATCACAAGTATCAAAATCTGAAATTTCAAACAATTAATGGAGAATTAGACTTATGATTTCACCCTAAGCTTCACTCTGATTTTAACACCTTGATTCCAATTCAATTCACCATCCCATTTTATTAATCAAGAACACGAACGTAGTATTAACCACCTCTCGATGCACTAATACTGTATTAACGTAAATCCACAATTAAGATAGAAACACATTAAACACCTTAATCAACTAACTCACTATATCTCTATGTGAATTACAATTAAAGAAGGTTTAAGAATAAGTTCTCTATCCGATTACATGTGATGTCAAACATATCTCTACCTTAACATTCATCAAGATTAAGCTATTCACAAAATTCATGAACACATGCTATATCAACTAGGTCTAGATTTGCATATCCTCTCTCAATTCCATAAAAATCCACAAAGAATTTTTTATCAGGCAATTCATAGATTCAAGCTCAAATCAATATAGATAAACTGGAAATAGCTTATTAAATTGGAAATCAAAGTTTACAAAATCATAGATTCACTCAAAGATCCATCATAAGCCTAAAAAGTGAATTAGTTCATAATAAACGAAATAAACACCGAATAAATCATGGAAATCATTCTTTCAATTACGAATAATAGTCTAAGATGAAGAATATTGAAAAACACCCTTCATGTAGCCTAGAATCACAATCTTCTCGAAAATCTCCTTGAAATACTCCTCCAACGCTTGCTTAGAAAAACTAAGATTAATCTTCGTAATTTGCCTTGTGTGTCTCTAATCCCATTGTTTGTTGTTAATTATATACTTCACACGTATTCTGATTACAATTCCATACCAATATGAGTCCCAAATCATCACCATCACTTAAGCTCCACGTTTGTAGTATTAGAAACCAACTAGGAGACTCTTCTATTCGCGTACCCAAGCCCCAGCTTGGGTCTTCCCTTTGTAATAGCAAGCCCCGACTTGCCTACCTGCTGCTAACCGCCCAGGACCCCAAGCCCCGGCTTGCTATCAAGGCCAAAAAGGACAAGCTCCAGCTTGGGTACCTTCTGTAAATCTGCTGCAATATCCTCTGCTAAAACTGCCATAACTTCTAATTCGGAAGGAGTTACGGGGTCCGCCACCTATCAAATTGAAGCTATCGATGAGCTCTACAACTTTCATTCTTCGAGTTTTGATAAATAACGAACGGATGAAGGTCGAACTTGCTCTAGAAGTAGCTGCTGCTGTGTAATGACAAACAAAACAACTCTTAGCTTTGTCTTTGTTGATAAAAAGGCCATACTCTCACATCCGAACTTCTGATTGGAATGATACAAGACGTTCCAGAAAGCCAAAAAAAAGTTCTATAACATAGTCCAAGTTCCATGCCAAGAACAAGAAATACACATAAAATGACCATGAAGGCCCGAATGATTTCCGGAATTGCTTTTCCTTGCATTTTAATACCAATAGTTGCTCACTCAGCTTCCAAACATATAATCTACAAAATGGAAACAAAATGCATGAAAAGTAACTAAGAAACACGAGATTAAGCGAATAATTCAAGTAATAAATGCCGGGTAAGTAGGTATAAAACCTACTTATCAAATACCCTCGAACTTAAACCTTTGCTTGTCCTCAAGAAAAAACAAAACAAAAATACAATGCAATGCAATGGAATGCAACTAATCTATATACCTACAAATCCAGCAGTATTGATAAACACAAGTCTATCCAACCGACCTCAGCAAAATGAAATAAACATGACAATACTTCATCTCAAAACCAATCAACAATTTCCTAGTCAATCATCAAATCATAAACTGTTATTACTGGTATAGTGCGTGTGTACTCAACATCCATGCTAACTGATATAATGCTAAATACAACACATAATAGATCTCTTTAAAGGCATCATACAGTGTAAACTCACAAAATTCATGAACAAGCTAGATCAAACTAAAGTCAAACTTCCACAAAATTCAAGAGTCCAATCTGGGATACTTATGCTTTACTTTGCATTACGGGGGCTTTTTGCTCTTTTCCCATTTTATTGCATTTTTTTAACCATGACTGTGCAATGTCTCATTCCATTAGGCTAACAGTGCCACCCCTTAGCGGGCTTTCACCACCAACGACTCCTGCACCATATAAGACCTTAGGCTTAGTGTAAAGACAATCCCCAGCGCATTTCTTTTCTCAAGTAACAAAGGCCCCGAAATAAGACTAGCCACGATATTTTTCTTTCATCATTTTTTTTATTGTTTTTTTAAGCTTATATATCCCAAATTTTCCCCCCAAACTTAATTTTTTGTCTAAATTTAGCCCTCTCCGCTTGTTTATGTCTTTCATTTATTCAAACTAATATTATCCTTAAGAAGTCAATTATGTATCAATTTAAACTTAATCAGTCAACAAAGTTGTCTTTAACGTGCTAACCTGATTATACCAGTTTCAAACAGGAAAAGATTTAATTCATAATAAGAAATCATATTAAAGTTCTAATAATCAGTACTATACTTGTCTACTCAATCCCATTCTCATCATTGGCCACAATAGACTGTAACTATCAAACAGCTGGACTCATGAAAGATGAACACAGTAACTAACTATTATTTATGAATTTTTTTTATTTTTTCTCTTTTTTTTAATATGTGGTAAACATAACATGATTGCAAATATAAATAAAAATTATTTACAGTCCTAAGCTACTGTGCAACTACATGATTACATGAATGCAATATTTAATAATCCTAAAACTAAACAATGAACTAACATATGAAAACCTAGCTAATGAAATTAAATATGCAAACATGAAACTAAATCCCCAAAACTTGAAAATTACAATGCCCTCATTGTATAGATAAAGCAATAAATAAGAGAGGACTTTCCTGTAATCACCTAAGTCTGGGTTGGTGGTGTTTGTTGCTCTTCATCGGAATCACTGGGTGGGAACCTTGGCATTGGGGCTGGTCGCTGGTATGGGAATTGGGCATTGGGATTGAAGCTCTAGAGCGTCGCGTTCAATGAGGCGAAAGATAGATTCATGGCTTTAAACATGTGGTCCTGCCTCGCTGCTAGTCTCTGCATTTCTCTTCGTGCTCCCTTGTTGTGCTCATCCACTTTTCGTTGAAGGTTTAGGAACTGAGGGCTAGATATGATTCCGAGCTATGGTGACGTCTCTATTTCTTGGTCTCCCATTGTCGCAGTCCCCTGAAACTCATCGTCATCCGAGGTGTCCTCAGCGTCAGCCTCATCCTCCGAGGCAGAGGGAAATACAAATCCTACTCCTCTCGGATGCGACTCACCTCCGGGCCACACAATATATCTTGCAATCATTCTCGAGTCGAGTGTCTAAAGCGGCATCTGGGTAATCTCATCATCAGACCAATGCACTCCCGCCTGTATACATAACCCACAAATGAGTGATGGGTGTGACAATCCGCCAGAGAATGGTCCTCGAAGGCATCTTCAGATTAAAAAGTTGATTATAGCCCCTATGTCGATGATGAAATCTTGTACCATGGCATACAAGAGCACTGCCTTATCCTTGGGCACATCTGACGTATGTGTAGATGGAAGTAACTTAGCGCACAGAAATGCGTACCATATCTTCCCATACCGGCTGAGATCCTTACTGCGAAAGACAGTGCCTCCATGATTTAATTTTGTCCATGCGGTACCCGACTTTGTCATCTCCTTCATAATAGCCTCATAATCTGGATCATTGTCACGTAAGTGAGCGTCTTTGGCAATGTCTCTAAGACTCAGAATCGATAAGACGCGTTTAATGGCGCTTACTAAAATGAACTAACTTACCCCGTACAAAAGCATTGAAGGGGGCCTTATCCTCGGCGTTAGTGTATAATTCTTTGACCACACTCACAACTGTGGCCTTGGGCTCTGCTGTGAATTTATTCCAACCTTTTTGATATATTTATTGCATCATTTCGCCATCCACATGCTCAGGTGCCAACCCCCGCTCAGGTGTTAGTGATTTTGTCACCATATAGTCGTAACGGTCGGCGGCGGCGGCACTTATGAATTTTCGCTTATCAAAGGTTCGTGTTGGTGGTGTGGCCCCCGAAATCTCTCCTTGATGCCTCTTTGATGCCGGTTTCGGTGCCATTGATTTGGAATTGATGAGTTTTTCCCCCAAACGTTACTTAAGCAATTTGTCGAACATTTGGTGTGCGAGACTTGAGATTCCCACAAACTTGGTGATTTGGTTCGAACTATGGGGATAGAAATTGAGGAATTAGAAAACAACTTCTACTTTCAGTATATTTCCAGGTTGGTTGTAGAGATTTGCACAAACCCTATCCTCAAACTTCCAAATTGGTGTGAATTGATGTTGTTAGATTGTGTGGTAAAGGGTGGTTTTATAGAGAGGAGTTTATGTATGGAATAGTGGGTGACTAGGTGGGAGGAGTGGGTAAGTGTTTGATTGTTGTGAGGAGATGGGAAGTAATGTGCAAGGTCGTGGGTGTATGTTGTGTAGGAGTGGGATTGTATGAAGTTGAAGTATAAGGGAATTGGGATATCATGTCTGCAATCTGTAACTGCCGTAACTTCCTTTCAAAATCTGGACCCCCAAGCCCTGACTTGCTATTTGTACCTTGAGGGGCAAGCCCCGGCTTGCTATCAGTCTGCAAATGCACTATGACCCAAGCCCCGACTTGCTCTTTGTTCTTGGAGGGACAAGCCCCGGCTTGCTATCAGTCTGTTAATGCTCCTTTAACCCAAGCCCCAGCTTGCTTTTTGTTCTTGGAGGGGCAATCCCCGACTTGCTATCAATCTGCTAAGGCATCTTAGTCTGCTATTGCACTATAGGTTTCCTCTTCTTTGCCTCCTTAGTGCATCCCATAGCTTCTTGAGTACCTGATCAACATTAAAGCATACCTATCAATAGAAATTGAGCCACTTCAAGCATGGAGGAAAAGATTATTTAGATATCAAATATACTTTAAATCCTATTTGATTAATTGACACGAATATATTCTAGACCAAATATTATTCTAAACTACCATCTCACTAGCATGTATCAAATTACATAAGACAAGAAAAAGAATAAAAATAAAAATTGGGTTGCCTCCCAGTTAGCGCTTGATTTTAAGTCGTTCAGCCTGACAATTCCCTGTTTATGGTGCGTCTGCAAGTGTGATAGCAATGACGTCCGTGTTGGACTCGCCACCCCAATAGTGCTTTAATCTGTGACCGTTGACCTTAAAAATTTCTAAAGGATTCCGACTGTAGAGTTCAACGGCGCCATGAGAGAACACCTTTTTTATTGTAAATGGTCCTGACTATCTTGACTTAAGCTTGCCTGGGAACAATCTCAACCGTGAGTTAAACAAAAGGACTGATTGCCCTGGCTCGAAAGTTCTTTGCATAATTTTCTGGTCGTGCCATCTTTTGCCTGGGAACAAGGTATGATTTTTCCTTTCAGATACATCAATCAATTATTACGTATCATGAGGTGTCCATTATGAGAAAAACCATTTGAGATGATCTAGAAACTTATTGCACAAGTATTTATTCTTTGATCTAATCAAAGAATCTTAATACTTTGCCAATTTGTTTCACTTCTGAATTCTTTGAACCTTTCAAATAATTCACACTTGTATTTCAACAAATACATACATTCAACTCTTTGAATGATCATCTCCTTTTCTTATACTAGTTTGTTCAATTTACAAAATAATTTTTCACGTAAGTCAAGTATACAAAATCCATTGAGTAATATTTCAGTTCTATACGAAACATTATTATTATAAATAGAACAACAATTGTTCTTAATTATAATACCAAAAATTTTATTGTCCAACAATAAAATGGAAATAATGTTTCTAACAAGAATTGGAATACAATAACAACTTATTGACTTAATAGATTTGCTCAGTAGCAAAGTTTAAACTATAAGTTTCTATAGCTAATGCAGCAACCTTTGCTTCATTTTTCACATATAGGATTACTTATCTTTGTTTAACTTTCTACTTCTGCTTGGTCCCTTCATAAATCTATATTTATGATAACCAAAGTCGGTATCCAATACCCAAGTAGAACCTTGACTTAAAGAAAAATTTATTTCAATCATGAACAAAAGCAGATTATGTAATCAAACTTCACTAAGCTTCTTTGTTTAGCTTCTGCAAGATGCTTCTTGCGCTTTCTTTCAATTGTCCATGCTTATTGCGGTGGAAGCAAACTCTTTGCTATCCGTGTCGATTTTGTTCTTATTATCCTTTGTTTTTGCCTTTTCATTTACCTTCTTTGAATCGTTCTTCTTTTGAAAGATCCTTTGGCCCCTACCAAGTAAGACTTGGTTTTTCTTGTTTGAAAGTGACTCTCAACATTTTTCAACACGTTAAGCAAATCGGTGAGGTGATATCTAGCTTGTCCATATGAAAAATTCACAATAATTGTGAAAGGAGTCCGAGAGTGAGTGCAAGATCAAATCTTGGCTCAACTCTCCATCCATGACAAAACATGTTGTCTAATTGATCAATCAAATTGATTATGTTAAGAACTTTTTCTGCATCTTTATAGTGCCATTGGCCATTCTAGATCGGAAGAGCTCCTTAGATATCTCGATATCTATCGGTCCTACTTTCTCACCATCAACTACTTGATGTGCAAGAATATAGTAGGAGCATCCATAGTTTCATCTTGTGCCGACGTCAAGCTCGTTACTTTCGTGGATGCGAGCATGATGCATTGAGCCAATCATGCATCATCTTGCCACTTTCTAAAAGTAGCAATCTCTTCCTCGAGGCATTATGCACGCAACCATTGCGAGGGATAGGCATATTAAGGACATAAGATAGCTTTTTCGACCATGAGAACTATTCTCAAATTCCTTAACCAATCCGCTTAATTAAATTACGGTTAATTTAGCATCTAATATGCTTCGCAGATGATAGTAATTTTAGACATTGTAAAATTACAGTAAATGAATTTGTAATTAACAACATTTTAACATACATTCTTTTATTAATTACCAAAATAATTTAGGTCTTGTTTTAAATTGGTATCTCCCACTATTTTCTTCAAACTATATTACCTCACTTATATAGTTCGACAAAATCTAATTAAAGATTTGCTAGTGAGAATAAGGATCCCATTTCAAATGTATATAGCCTTGTGGTGACACAACAAACTATATATAAATAAATAGGTAGACAACTTTTGTCAATTACATCAACTATGCAACTCCTTTTCTTTTTGCCTCTTAGATTATTTTGATCAAGTGGTGGCACATCCGAATCAAAATTATCCAAGTTAAGTCCGACCTAGCACTCCATATATTCAAAAAAGAAAATATCATCCTTGTGGTGACACAACAAAACAATATTGTTCAATTTTCTTTATAAGCATCAAATGTGATAAATTAACATCTTAAATACTTAATACTTGCCTTGTGGTGACACAACAAACTCATATTAAATATTTAATACTCTATTAATTTTATCATGCTAGAAGACTGACGTTCGATATTCCAAATATCTTTGAACGCTTAGGACTTAATATAAAAATTGAGGGTTTGTTATTAATTTGTCTCATCTTGTTTAGCGCAATACATGCATATATATATAAATAATACGTCATATTAATTAACATGCTAAGCATGTTTGCATAATATATAATATATATATAGTATAAGCATACACATATAGAATACTATATATTCTACGGATTGATTATGGACTTTTATTCTAGTTTGGTTCACTAGAGCCACCAAGTGAACCAAAAGGTCAAACTAGGGTGCAAGAAATAATATTTAAATATAACTATTACATTTAAACTTGGGCTCCATTACAAAGCGGGTCTTCAAGCTCCTTGCTCCTTGATCTCCAACTCTTCAAAATTAATTCTAACTATTCTATTACAAAACTATTTAAAATAAATAAAACCTTGATCGTGATCGAGGGGAAGTACATAAGAGGGAGTTAGAATTTACATTAAAAAAAAAATTAGAGAAGACAAGGTACGCAGACCCCATTTAATAAAACCCATACATTCATGCATCCAACTAAAATAAAATCCAATCACATTGGTCAATAGTCATAATCAATCCCATTTATTATCATACACATCATCATATGCATCAATAAATAACATTCATCTCATGAATAATAAACATTTAATATATATATTGATATCATTTAATGGGCAAATTTAGTTAGTATAAAATCTAATTTTGAATCAAAATAAACTCCTTTATTTTAATCCAAATTTAAATCAAAATAAAACTATTTTATTTTAATTTATCCTATTTTGAATAAAATAAACTATTTTATTTTAATCAAAATCTTTAATCAAAATAAACTCATTTATTTTAATTAATTATGGAATCCAATTCCATGTAAAAAAAGGTTTGTAATATTCATGAAACCTTGATCAAATTGCAAAAATAAGCGGAAGCGTGTAAAATCGAGTTTAAAATTTTACAAACCATATACGGATCACCCTTTATGCACAATTATTAATTAAGCGAAAAGATAAAAATAAAATCATACCCTTGAAGATCGAGCTTCCTCGGTACAAGTTCACCTCGATCCTTTTTCGCGTTCGACTTGAATCCACGGGTTTGGTTCCTTCCTTTGATCGGCGTTAGCCACCCAGTGTTTGGCCTCTGGGGTGATCCACGAGGAAGAAGAAGGATTCAAGAAGATGGGTGGTTGGCTAAACCTAGTTTTTATCTACATAGAAAAGGCGTACTCTCTCCGACCATTGGAATTATTAACGTATCTCTATAAAAAGTGATATACGATATAAGACTCCTCTTATAAAGATATCAAGTAACCTATATAAAAAAATAAGGTATTATTTATTTAATTAAACCTTTTTAATTAAAGGGCTCCCCTAATCTTATTAGGGATAATTAATTAAACTCCTTTAACTAATTTTCCTTCCTAATCTATTAGGAATAAATGAAATACTTATATTAAATTAATTCCTAAACTCTTTTAGAAATTAAAATAATAATAATAATAATAATAATATTAATAAGACTCCTCTTATTAATTTATATTTAATATTTCTAAAATATTAAATAATAAATATTAAGCTATTTAATTTATTCTATCACCATAGATTAAATTAAATATACATAACTATATTATTACGATTATGCCATTAACTTCTTAAATAATTATTCTTCCTTTTATGGTGTGACCCTTTAGGTTCTCCATATTAAGCGGTTGTGAATAAATCAATTAGAACAATTCTAATCTTATTTAAATAAATAAATTAAACAATTAATTTATTTAAATAAATAATATTTATTCTGATGATAGGGATAAGCCTCCCTAGCGATCAACGACTTTCCGGATAATATAGATTTCAACATTAATCATAAAAAGAACCTTTGAGTAAATAGTTCTTGTCTGATTCAATCCTTCCACCATCTGATGTCCCAATTAAATATAAGGCATGGAATTCTTTGTCGAGTCTTATTTTATTTAATTATATGTATTTCGATCCTTAAATGCACAACTCCAAATAATGCAAATTAGAAACTCCTTTCTAATTTCATTACGCCTTAACCCGAGGACTCTTTGGGTTGTCATTTATCGAATCACATAGGACATTTCTCTTCTTTTAATAAAGTGGTAGATTCTTTATTGATCATACATTATCTCCATGTATACTGACTTATTATACCCAAGCATACCCTTTGATATACCTAAGGGTCTTAAGGAATAAGTCAAAGTATAACTCATCATACACGAATCTTATGATGATCTCAAGTCGAAGGATCACTTGTCTTACTATCACTCTGAGAATTCTATTGACGAGGCAAAGTAAAACTCCATTAGGTATTCCTTAGCGAGCCACGTTCGATGAACTTATTCTCTAATAAGCACCTACATACTTGCTTTAGTGTCTCCACACAAATGATCGTGAGATCAATCATCCTCATCGATGAAGCAAAACAGCGTATGTACCCGATCTATCCGGATTCACTAATCCCCAATTTAGTAATCCAATGATTGGGAACTATTTTAGTTTTAAGCTTTCTAAAATTTAGATCTCATTAGAATGATCATCATCATTATTCTAAAAGCATTGCTTAAAACTATGGGTTTATCACATATTATAAAAACGACATCATGTAGATAATTAAAAGCCTTTAATAAATTAATACTTTTTATTAATAAATGAATAAGATTGTTACAAAGTATATGCTTTATCATCAAACATGATTGGCTTGTGTGCATACTACTTTCAATCTCCCACTTGCACTAAAAGCCCGATCGTCATGGTATCTCATACTCTTCTTCTCTAAGTGGCGATTATCCTGTTTTGTTGGATAAGCTTTAGTTAATGGATATGTAATGTTGTTCATGAGAGTCCACTATCTCTATAGTGATTTCCCATCTTTCAATGATTCTAATAATCAAATGAAAGTGCCACAACACATGTTTAGATCGAAGATGAGACTTAGGAACTATTCTAGTTACGTAATGAACTTTTAATCCAAACAATCAACTTGCGACTTCATTTATAGCTATATACTTTGTCTTTATCACTAAACCGGCAACTCTTTCTTTGTTTGGAACCTTTCGATTCAACTGCACCTTTGTTCGAGATAACGCTTTACCTTAAAGTGGATTTTTACATCATCTTGGTGCATACGAAAAACTTGAGTCATTAAGCCCTCTAGTTTTAATTTAGACCCACCATGAATATGATCACATCCTTAGTGTTGGGTTAAGCACTTTAAGATGTTTTCAGCGACTCATAGTGAACTTCTCCATAATATGGTGATCGACATCGGGTCTCGTACATTTCATTGCATACATGATTGTCACTCATGCGACCTCTCTTTTCGAGAGTCTGTGGGGACTATTAAGAGATACACTCCATAGCTCATCGACATGAGACATCTCTTGGAGTTTGCCATGCTAAATCACTTTAGCATCAAATGAATATCGTTCCTTGGGTTAAGTCGAGCATCCTCTTAAATCTATCTATATAGATTTATATCCCCAATTAAGATACTCTTCCCAAATCATTCATGGAGGAATGTTTAGACAACTTTATCTTTCTTGATTGTAGCATTGGTATGTCATTCCTTATCAAGTAGTATATCAACATATAGTACTAGGAATGTCACGATGCTCCCATTGACCCTTTTGTACACACTAGGTTCATTCTTATTTTGATAAAATCAAACTCTTTTGATTGCCTCATCAAAAGAATGTTCCATATTTGAAAACTTGCTTGATCCATTTCTCAGTGTCTACACTGTTACTCATCGTATATGTATCATCATCATCATCTTATGATGTGTACCTCATCATCATCATCTATGATGAATCCATACCTCCAGGTATCTTGATACTATTCGATTCTGATTCGGTTGTGGTATAATAGAATTACATCTACGGGTTCCTCTTATTTGACTTATAGTGTTTTGTGGTTCTTGAACTCTTGAGATCTATTATCCTCCCACTAGCCCTTTTATGATAAACACCTTTATCTTAGAAAGCGGCGTGTTTAAATAACAAACACCTTTTGCTAAGTAGAATTATAGAACATATACCTAAACTTACTTTAGGATGTCCCACAAATCATACATGTCAAATCTTGTCCCAAGCTTATCCTTTGAAACCTTTTCACATAAGTTGGACAACCCTTATCTTAACATACTTAAGATTAGGAATCCTCCACATCCATAACTTTTATGGAGTCTTGAAATTTGGATTTTGAGGTTACCTTTTTAAATAGAATGTCTGACCATTTCTAGGACATGATCCTGAAGGATCTTTGGAATGTCGGTAAAATCATTATGGACCGTACCATGTCCAGCAACAAAGTATGATTTTTCCTTTCGGATACATCAATCAATTATTACGTATCATGAGGTGTCCATTATGAGAAAAACATTTTGAGATGATCTAGAAACTTATTGCACAAGTATTTATTCCTTGATCTAATCAAAGAATCTTAATACTTTGCCAATTTGTTTCATTACGAATTCTTTGAACCTTTCAAATAATTCACACTTGTATTCAACAAATACATACATTCAACTCTTTGAATGATCATCTCCTTTTCTTATACTAGTTTGTTCAATTTGCAAAATAATTTTTCACGTAAATCAGTATACAAAATCCATTAAGTAATATTTCGGTTCTATCTGAAACATTATTATTATAAATAGAACAACAATTGTTCTTAATTATAATACCAAAATTTTATTGTCCAACAATAAAATGGAAATAATATTTCTAACAAGAATTGGAATCTGATAACAACTTATTGACTTAATAGATTTGCCGTAGGCGATCTTAAAAACTATAAGTTTCTATAGCTAATGTAGCAACCTTTGCTTCATTTTTCCACACATAGGATTACTTATCTTTGTTTAACTTTCTACTTACTGCTTGGTCCTTCATAAATCTATATTTATGATAACCAAAGTCGGTATCCAATACCCAGTAGAACCTTGACTTAAAGAAAAATTATTTTAAATCATGAACAAAAAGCGTATTTATGGCAAAACTTCACTAAGCTTCTTTGGTTAGCCTCTGCAAGATGCTTCTTCTGCGATTTCTTTCGATGTCGAGGCTTATTGCGGTGGAAGCAAACTCCTTTCTTTATCCGTGTCGATTTTGTTCTTATTATCCTTTGTTTTGCCCTTTTCATTTACCTTCTTTGAATCGTTCTTCTTTTCAGAAGATCCTTTGGCCCCTACCAGTAAGACTTGGTCTTTCTTGGTTGGAAAGTGACTCTCAACATTTTTCAACATGTTAAGCAAATCGGTGAGGCTGATATCTAGCTTGTTCATATGAAAAATTCACAACAATTGTGAAAGGAGTCCGGGAGTGAGTGCAAGATCAAATCTTGGCTCAACTCTCCATCCATGACAAAACTTCGTTGTCTAATTGATCAATCAAATTGATTATGTTAAGAACTTTTTATGCATCTTATAGTGTCATTGGCCATTTCTAGATCGGAAGAGCTCCTTAGATATCGATATCTATCGGTCCTACTTTCCTCACCATCAACTACTTGATGTGCGGGAATATAGTAGGAGCATCCATAGTTTCATCTTGTGGCTGAAGCTCGTTACTTTCGTGGATCTGAGCATGATGCGTTGAGCCAATGTGCATCATCTTGCCACTTTCTAAAAGTAGCAATCTCTTCCTCGGAGGCATTATGCGCAACCATTGCGAGGATAGGCGTATTAAGGACATAAGATAGCTTTTTCGACTATGAGAACTATTCTCAAATTCCTTAACCAATCCAGTTTAATTGATTACGGTTAATTTAGCATCTAATATGCTTCATGATGATAGTAATTTTAGACATTGTAAAATTACGTAAATGAATTTGTAATTAACAACATTTTAACATACATTCTTTTATTAATTACCAAAATAAATTAGGTCTTGTTTTAAATTGGTATCTCCCACTATTTTTTCTTCAAACTATATTACCCTCACTTATATAGTTAAATAAAATCTAATTAAAGATTTGCTAGTGAGAATAAGGATCCCATTTCAAATGTATATAGCCTTGTGGTGACACAACAAACTATATATAAATAAATAGGTAGAACAACTTTTGTCAATTACATCAACTATCTGACTCCTTTTCTTTTGCCTCTTAGATTATTTTGATCAGTGTGGTGGCACATCCAGAATCAAAATTATCCAAGTTAAGTCAACTAGCACTCCATATATTCAAAAAAGAAAAATATCATCCTTGTGGTGACCTGACAACAAAACAATATTGTTCAATTTTCTTTATAAGCATCAAATGTGATAAATTAACATCTTAAATACTTAATACTTGCCTTGTGGTGACACAACAAACTCATATTAAATATTTAATACTCTATTAATTTTATCATGCTTTGAAAGCGACGTTCGATATTCCAAATATCTTTGAGCGCTTAGGACTTAATATAAAAAATTGAGGGGTTTTGTTATTAATTTGTCTCATCTTGTTTAAGCGCATACATATATATATATAAAATCGCGTCGTATTAATGAACATCTGAAGCATGTTTGCATAATATATAATATATATATATATATATATAGCATGCATATATAGAATCTTATATTCTACGGGATTGATTATGGACTTTTATTCTAGTTTGGTTCACTAGAGCCACCAAGTGAACCAAAATTCAAACTCTAAGGGTGCGAAATAATATTTAAATATAACTATTACATTTAAACTTAGGGCTCCATTACTGAAGCGGGTCTTGGCGCTCCTTGCTCCTTGATCTCCAATTTTTCAAAATTAATTCTAACTATTCTATTACAAAAAACTATTTAAAATAAATAGAAACCTTGATCGTGATCGAGGGAAATACATAGGAGGGAGATAGAATTTACATTAAGAAAAATTAGAGAAGGCAGAGAATCTGAGACCCCATTTAATAAAACCCATACATTCGTGCATCCAACTAAAATAAAATCCAATCACATTGGTCGATAGTCCATAATCAATCCCATTTATTATCATACACACGTCATCATCATATGCATCGATAAATAACATTCATCTCATGAATAATAAACATTTAATATATATATTGATATCATTTAATGGGCAAATTTAGTTAGTATAAAATCTAATTTTGAATCAAAATAAACTCCTTTATTTTAATCCAAATTTAAATCAAAATAAAACTATTTTATTTTAATTTATCCATTTTGAATAAAATAAACTATTTTATTTTAATCAAAATCTTTAATCAAAATAAACTCCTTTATTTTAATTAATTATGGAATCGATTCCATGTAAAAAAAAAAAAAAATTTTTAAAAAAAACACGGATTTTCTTTCTATTCACAAATAAACTCCTTTATTTTGAATAATATGAAATCTTATTTCATATCTAAATAAACTCCTTTATTTAAGGAAATTGGATTCTCTTTCTATTCACAAATAAACTCTTTTATTTTGAATAATATGAAATCTTATTTCATATCTAAATAAACTCCTTTATTTAAGAAAATATGAAATCCAATTTCAACTCCAATTTAGTTATCATGGAATCCAATTCCAACTCTAATTAGTTAGCATGAAATTTAATTTTTAAATTAAAATAAACTTTTTTTTTTTAAAATTAAAATAAACTTTTATTTTAAAATTAAAATAAACTTTTTATTTTAATATAAAATTAATATATATATATATATATATATATATATATATATATATATATATATATATATATATATATATATATATATATATATATATATATATATATATATATATATATATATATATATATATATATATATATATATATATATATAAATATATATATATATATATATATATATAAATAATTATATTTTTTAATATATTTCCTTGATATATTCGTATATATTATATATAATATATATATATATATATATATATATATATATATATATATATATATATATATATATATATATATATATTTATGAAAAAATCAAATGAATTCATGCGAAAAAATAAATAAATTAAATATATAAATAAAAATTTAAAAAATAAAAACGAATTTGATAAATAATTTAAAAATGAATTTTTTTTTTTTTTTTAAAATTTTATCTGACAAAATTATGCCCAATTAAATTATTCTAAACACATATCAATATACATATCAAATTAAAACAATTAATAATTAGCATAAAGGTTTGGCTCGATGATGCCCTTTATTAGGTTTGTAATATTCATGAGCTTGATCAAATTGCAAAAAAATAAGCGAAAGCGTGTAAAAAAATCGAGTTTTAAAATTTTACAAACCATATACGGATCACCCTTTATGCACAATTATTAATTAAGCGAAAAGATGAATAAAAAATCATACCCTTGAAGATCAGCTTCCTCGGTGCAAGTTCACCTCGATCCTTTTAGCGTTCAACTTGAATCCACCGGGTTTGGTTCCTTCCTTTGATCGGCGTTAGCCACCCAGTGTTTGGCCTCTGGGGTGATCCACGAGGAAGAAGAAGAATTGAAAGATGGGTGGTTGGCTAAACCTAGTTTTTCTATCTACATAGAAAAGGCGCGTACTCTCCGACCATTGGAATTATATACGTAATCTTGATATACGATATAAGACTCCTCTTATAAAGATATCAAGTAACCTATAAAAAATAAGGTATTATTTAATTAAACCCTTTTTAATTAAAGGGGCTCCCTAATCTTATTAGGGATAATTAATTAAACTCCTTTAACTAATTTTCCTTCTAATCGATTAGGAATAAATGAAATACTTATATTAAATTAATTCCTAAACTCTTTTAGAAATTAAAATAATAATAATAATTGTAATAATATTAATAAGACTCCTCTTATTAATTTATATTTAATATTTCTAAAATATTAAATAATAAATATTAAGCTATTTAATTTATTCTATCACCATAGATTAAATTAAATATACATAACATATTATTACGATTATGCCATTAACTTCTTAAATAATTATTCTTCCTTTTATGGTGTGACCCTTTAGGTTCTCCATATTAAGCCGGTTGTGAATAAATCAATTAGAACAATTCTAATCTTATTTAAATAAATAAATTAAACAATTAATTTATTTAAATAAATAATATTTATTCTCTGATAGGGATAAGCCTCCTAGCGATCAGCGACTTTCCGGATAATATAGATTTCAACATTAATCATAAAAAGAACCTTTGAGTAAATAGTTCTTAAATGCAATTCAATCCTTCCACCATCTGATGTCCCGATTAAATATAAGGCATGGAATTCTTTGTCGAGTCTTATTTTATTTAATTATATGTATTTAAATCCTTAAATGCCTGACTCAAAATAATGCAAATTAGAAACTCCTTTCTAATTTCATTACTTAAACCAAGGACTCTTTGGGTTGTCATTTATCGAATCACATAGGACATTTCTCTTCTTTTAATAAAGTGGTAGATTCTTTATTGATCATACATTATCTCCATATACTGACTTATTATACCCAAGCATACCCTTTGATATACCCTAAAGGGTCTTAAGGAATAAGTCAAAGTATAACTCATCATACACAAGATCTATGATGATCTCAAGTCGAGGATCACTTGTCTTCTTATCACTCTGAGAATTCTATTGACGAGAGTAAAACTCCATTAGGTATTCCTTAGCGAGCCACGTTCGATGAACTTATTCTCTAATAAGCACCTACATACTTGCTTTAGTGTCTCCACACAAATGATCATGAGATCGATCATCCTCATCGATGAAGCAAGCAGCGTATGTACCCGATCTATCAGGATTCACTAATCCCCGATTTAGTAATCCAATGATTGGGAACTATTTTAGTTTTAAGCTTTCTAAATTTAGATCTCATTAGAATGATCATCATCATTATTCTAAAAGCATTGCTTAAAACTATGGGTTTATCACATATTATAAAACAACATCATGTAGATAATTAAAAGCCTTTAATAAATTAATACTTTTTATTAATAAATGAATAAGATTGTTTACAAAGTATATGCTTTATCATCAAACATGATTGGCTTGTGTGCATACTACTTTCAATCTCCCACTTGCACTAAAACCCGATCGTCGTGGTATCTCATAC
The DNA here is from genome assembly GCA_020205615.1 of Panax quinquefolius. NCBI lineage: Eukaryota > Viridiplantae > Streptophyta > Magnoliopsida > Apiales > Araliaceae > Panax > Panax quinquefolius. Next base: position 25,528,818 of record CM035154.1, read on the forward strand.
TCTTCTTCTCTGAAGTGGCGATTATCCTGCATTTGGATAAGCTTTAGTTAATGGATATGTAATGTTGTTCATGAGAGTCCACTATCTACATAGTGATTTCCCATCTTTCAATGATTCTAATAATCAAATGAAAGTGCCACAACACATGTTTAGATCGAAGATGAGACTTAGGAACTATTCTAGTTACGTAATGAACTTTTAATCCAAACAATCAACTTGCGACTTCATTTATAGCTATATACTTTGTCTTTATCACTAAACCGGCAACTCTTTCTTTGTTTGGAACCTTTCGATTCAACTTTGCACCTTTATTCGAGAGATAACACTTTTACCTTAAAGTGGATTTTTACATCATCTTGGTGCATACGAAAAACTTGAGTGCATTAAGCCCTCTAGTTTTAATTTAGACCCACCATGAATATGATCACATCCTTGAGTGTTGGGTTAAGCACTTTAAGATGTTTTCAGCGACTCATAGTGAACTTCTCCATAATATGGTGATCGACATCGGTCTCGTACATTTCATTGCATACATGATTGTCACTCATGCGACCTCTCTTTTTTTCGAGTGCATGGGGACTATTAAGAGATATACACTCCATAGCTCATCGACATGAGACATCTCTTGGAGTTTGCCATGCTAAATCACTTTAGCATCAAATGAATATCGTTCCTTGGGTTAAGTCGAGCATCCTCTTAAATCTATCTATATAGATTTATATCCCCAATTAAGATACTCTTCCCAAATCATTCATGGAGGAATGTTTAGACAACTTTATCTTTCTTGATTGTAGCATTGGTATGTCATTCCTTATCAAGTAGTATATCAACATATAATACTAGGAATGTCACGATGCTCCCATTGACCCCTTTTGTACACACTAGGTTCATTCTTATTTTGATAAAATCAAACTCTTTTGATTGCCTCATCAAAAGCAGAATGTTCCATATTTGAAAACTTGCTTGATCCATTTCTCTCGAGTGTCTACAACACTTACTTCATCATCGTATGTAATCTGGATCATCATCTTCTATGATGTGTACCTCATCATCATCATCTATGATGAATCCATACCTCCAGGTATCTTGATGCTTATTCGATTCTGATTAGGTTTGTGGTATAATAGAATTACATCTACGGTTTCCTCTTATTTGACTTATAGTATTTTGTGGTTCTTGAACTCTTGAGATCTATTATCCTCCACTAGCCCTTTTTTAATGATAAACACCTTTATCTTAGAAGCGGCGTGTTTCGTAACAAACACCTTTTGCTAAGTAGAATTATAGAACATATACCTAAACTTACTTTAGGATGTCCCACAAATCTGTACATGTCGAATCTTGTCCCAAACTTATCCTTTGAAACCTTTTCACATAAGTTGGACAACCCCTTATCTTAACATACTTAAGATTAGGAATCCTCCTGTCCCATAACTTTTATGGAGTCTTGAAATTTGGATTTTGAGGTTACCTTTTAAATGATATGTCTGACCATTTCTAGGACATGATCCTGAAGGATCTTTGGAATGTCGGTAAAATCATTTTGGACCGTACCATGTTCAACAAAGTATGATTTTTCCTTTCGGATACATCAATCAATTATTACGTCGGGAGGTGTCCATTATGAGAAAAACCATTTGAGATGATCTAGAAACTTATTGCACAAGTATTTATTCCTTGATCTAATCAAAGAATCTTAATACTTTGCCAATTTGTTTCATTACGAATTCTTTGAACCTTTCAAATAATTCACACTTGTATTCAACAAATACACACATTCAACTCTTTGAATGATCATCTCCTTTTCTTATACTAGTTTGTTCAATTTGCAAAATAATTTTTCACGTAAATCAGTATACAAAATCCATTAAGTAATCTTTCAGTTCTATCTGAAAACATTATTATTATAAATAGAACAACAATTGTTCTTAATTATAATACCAAAATTTTTATTGTCCAACAATAAAATGGAAATAATATTTCTAACAAGAATGGAATCTGATAACAACTTATTGACTTAATAGATTTGCCGTGGCGCGTTGCTAAACTATAAGTTTCTATAGCTAATCGTGACAACCTTTGCTTCATTTTCCACACATAGGATTACTTATCTTTGTTTAACTTTCTTACTTTTTGGTCCTTCATAAATCTATATTTATGATAACCAAAGTCGGTATCCAATACCCAGTAGAACCTTGACTTAAAGAAAAATTTATTTTAAATCATGAACAAAAGCGTATTTATAGCAAACTTCACTAAGCTTCTTTGGTTAGCCTCTGCAAGATGCTTCTCGCGATTTCTTTCCGATGTCGATGCTTATTGCGGTGGAAGCAAACTCCTTTCTTATCCGTATCGGTTTTGTTCTTATTATCCTTTGTTTTTGCCTTTTCATTTACCTTCTTTGAATCGTTCTTCTTCTTTTGGAAGATCCTTTGGCCCCTACCGGTAAGACTTGGTCTTTCTTGGTTGGAAAGTGACTCTCGACATTTTTCAACATGTTAAGCAAATCGGCGAGGGCGATATCTAGCTTGTTCATATGAAAAATTCACAACAATTGTGAAAGGAGTCCGGGGAGTGAGTGCAAGATCAAATCTTGGCTCAACTCTCCATCCATGACAAAACTTCGTTGTCTAATTGATCAATCAAATTGATTATGTTAAGAACTTTTTATGCATCTTATAGTGCCATTGGCCGTTCTAGATCGGAAGAGCTCCTTGAATATCGATATCTATCGGTCCTACTTTCTCACCATCACTACTTGATGTGCGGGAATATAGTAGGAAGCATCCATAGTTTCATCTTGTGGCTGAAGCTCGTTACTTTCGTGGATCTGAGCATGATGCGTTGAGCAATTGTGCATGCATCATCTTGCCACTTTCTAAAAAGTAGCAATCTCTTCCTCGGAGGCATTATGCGCAACCATTGCGAGGATAGGCGTATTAAGGACATAAGATAGCTTTTAACTTATGAGAACTATTCTCAAATTCCTTAACCAATCCGTTTAATTGATTACGGTTAATTTAGCATCTAATATGCTTCGCGATGATAGTAATTTTAGACATTGTAAAATTACGTAAATGAATTTGTAATTAACAACATTTTAACATACATTCTTTTATTAATTACCAAAATAAATTAGGTCTTGTTTTAAATTGGTATCTCCCACTATTTTCTTCAAACTATATTACCCTCACTTATATAGTTAAATAAAATCTAATTAAAGATTTGCTAGTGAGAATAAGGATCCCATTTCAAATGTATATAGCCTTGTGGTGACACAACAAACTATATATAAATAAATAGGTAGACAACTTTTGTCAATTACATCAACTATCTGACTCCTTTTCTTTTTGCCTCTTAGATTATTTTGATCAGTGGTGGTGGCACATCCAGAATCAAAATTATCCAAGTTAAGTCCGACCTAGCACTCCATATATTCAAAAAGAAAAATATCATCCTTGTGGTGACCAACAAAACAATATTGTTCAATTTTCTTTATAAGCATCAAATGTGATAAATTAACATCTTAAATACTTAATACTTGCCTTGTGGTGACACAACAAACTCATATTAAATATTTAATACTCTATTAATTTTATCATGCTAGAAAAGCGACGTTCGATATTCCAAATATCTTTGAGCAACTTAGGACTTAATATAAAAATTGAGGGGTTTGTTATTAATTTGTCTCATCTTGTTTAGCGTGCATGCACATATATATATAAAAATACGCGTCGTATTAATTAACATCTGAAGCATGTTTGCATAATATATAATATATATATATATATAGCATACACATATAGAATACTATATTCTACGGATTGATTATGGACTTTTATTCTAGTTTGGTTCACTAGAGCCACCAAGTGAACCAAAAGGTCAAACTCTAGGGGTGCAAGAAATAATATTTAAATATAACTATTACATTTAAACTTGGGCTCCATTCTGAAGCGGGTCTTCAAGCGCTCCTTGCTCCTTGATCTCCAATTCTTCAAAATTAATTCTAACTATTCTATTACAAAACTATTTAAAATAAATAGAAACCTTGATCGTGATCGAGGGAAATACATAGGAGGAGATAGAATTTACATTAAAAAAAATTAGAGAAGGCAAAGTCTGTGAGACCCCATTTAATAAAACCCATACATTCGTGCATCCAACTAAAATAAAATCCAATCACATTGGTCGATAGTCCATAATCAATCCCATTTATTATCATACATCATCATATGCATCGATAAATAACATTCATCTCATGAATAATAAACATTTAATATATATATTGATATCATTTAATGGGCAAATTTAGTTAGTATAAAATCTAATTTTGAATCAAAATAAACTCCTTTATTTTAATCCAAATTTAAATCAAAATAAAACTATTTTATTTTAATTTATCCAATTTTGAATAAAATAAACTATTTTATTTTAATCAAAATCTTTAATCAAAATAAACTCCTTTATTTTAATTAATTATGGAATCGATTCCATAAAAAAAAAATTTTTTATTAAAGGAAACACGATTTTTCTTTTAAAGGAAACACTTTCACATTCAAAATAAACTCCTTTATTTTGAATAATATGAAATCTTATTTCATATCTAAATAAACTCCTTTATTTAAGGAAATTAGGATTCTCTTTCTATTCACAAAAAAACTCTTTTATTTTGAATAATATGAAATCTTATTTCATATCTAAATAAACTCCTTTATTTAAGGAAATATAGAAATCAATTTTCAACTCCAATTAGTTATCATGGAATCCAATTCCAACTTTAATTAGTTAGCATGAAATTTAATTTTAAAATTAAAATAAACTTTTTTTTTTTTAAATTAAAATAAACTTTTATTTAAAAATTAAAATAAACTTTTTATTTTAATTATAAAATATAAGAATAATATATATATATATATATATATATATATATATATATATATATATATATATATATATATATATATATATATATATATATATATATATATATATATATATATATATATATATATAATATATAATATTATATTATATATTATATTTTCCTTTATTAATTCTTGATATAAAGCTATATATATATATTATATATATATATATATATATATATATATATATATATATATATATATATATATATATATCCAAGTATATCAATGTATTGTAATTTAATTTTGAAAAAGAAAATAATGAATTCTTTAATAAAAAAAAAAATCTTTTAATTGCGAATATCGATTATTTCATTTTTTTAAAGATTTTTTTTTTTTTTTTTTTTTTTAAATTTTATACTGACAAAATTATGCCCAATTAAATTGTTCTAAACACATATCAATATACATATCAAATTAAAACAATTAATAATTAGCATAAAGGTTTGGCTCGATGCCCTTTATTAGGTTTGTAATATTCATGATATGATCAAATTGCAAAAATAATGCGAGAAACGTGTAAAAATCGAGTTTAAAATTTTACAAACCATATACGGGGATCACCTTTATGCACAATTATTAATTAAGCGAAAAGATGAAGAATAAAATCATACCCTTGAAGATCAGAGCTTCCTCCGTACAAGTTCACCTCCAATCCTTTTCGCGTTTGACTTGAATCCATGGGTTTTGTTCCTTCCTTTGATCGGCGTTAGCCACCCAGTGTTTGGCCTCTGGGGTGATCCACCAAGGAAAAAGAAGAATTCAAGAAGATGGGTGGTTGGCTAAACCCTAGTTTTTATCTCATAGAAAAGGCGTACTCTCGACCATTGGAATTATATCGTATAAAAATCGATATATCGATATAAGACTCCTCTTATAAAGATATCAAGTAACCCCTTAAAAAATAAGGTATTATTTAATTAAACCCTTTTTTAATTAAAGGGCTCCCTAATCTTATTAGGGATAATTAATTAAACTCCTTTAACTAATTTTTTCTTCTAAATCCATTAGGAATAAATGAAATACTTATATTAAATTAATTCCTAAACTCTTTTAGAAATTAAAATAATAATAATAATTGTAATAATATTAATAAGACTCCTCTTATTAATTTATATTTAATATTTCTAAAATATTAAATAATAAATATTAAACTATTTAATTTATTCTATCACCATAGATTAAATTAAATATACATAACTATATTATTACGATTATGCCATTAACTTCTTAAATAATTATTCTTCCTTTTATGGTGTGACCCTTTAGGTTCTCCATATTAAGCGGGTTGTGAATAAATCAATTAGAACAATTCTAATCTTATTTAAATAAATAAATTAAACAATTAATTTATTTAAATAAATAATATTTATTCTGATAGGGATAAGCCTCCTAGCGATCAACGACTTTCCGGATAATATAGATTTCAACATTAATCATAAAAGAACCTTTGAGTAAATAGTTCTTAAATACAATTCAATCCTTCCACCATCTGATGTCCCAATTAAATATAAGGCATGGAATTCTTTGTCGAGTCTTATTTTATTTAATTATATGTATTTCGATCTTAAATGCATGACTCCAAATAATGCAAATTAGAAACTCCTTTCTAATTTCATTACGCCTTAACCCGAGACTCTTTGGGGTTGTCATTTATCGAATCACATAGGACATTTCTCTTCTTTTAATAGAAGTGGTAGATTCTTTATTGATCATACATTATCTCCATATACTGACTTATTATACCCAAGCATACCCTTTGATATACCTAAGGGTCTTAAGGAATAAGTCAAAGTATAACTCATCATACACAAGATACTATGATGATCTCAAGTCGAAGGATCACTTGTCTACTATCACTACTGAGAATTCTATTGACGAGAAATAAAAAACTCCATTAGGTATTCCTTAGCGAGCCACGTTCGATGAACTTATTCTCTAATAAGCACCTACATACTTGCTTTAGTGTCTCCACACAAATGATCATGAGATCAATCATCCTCATCCATGAAGCAAGCAACGTATGTACCAATCTATCCGGATTCACTAATCCCCGATTTAGTAATCCATGATTGGGAACTATTTTAGTTTTAAGCTTTAAAATTTAGATCTCATTAGAATGATCATCATCATTATTCTAAAAGCATTGCTTAAAACTATGGGTTTATCACATATTATAAAAATCATCATGTAGATAATTAAAAGCTTTAATAAATTAATACTTTTATTAATAAATGAATAAGATTGTTCTGAAAGTATATGCTTTATCATCAAACATGATTGGCTTGTGTGCATACTACTTTCAATCTCCCACTGCGCGATCTCACTTATGGTATAAAGATAATTTATTCTGTCATTGGATAAGCTTTAGTTAATGGATATGTAATGTTGTTCATGAGATTAGTCTTTTCTACTATAGTGATTTTATTATTCTAATAATCAAATGAAAGTGCTTTTTTATTGGATAAATGTTGTTCATGATGAGTCCATTATTCTATATAGTGATTTCCCATAATTATTCTAATAATCAAATGAAAGTGCCACAACACATGTTTAGATCCAAGATGAGACTTAAGAACTATTCCTAGTTCTTTAATGAACTTTTAATCCAAACAATCAACTTGCGACTTCATTTATAGCTATATACTTTGTCTTTATCACTAAAACGGCAACTCTTTCTTTGTTTGGAACCTTTCAATTCAACGCACCATTAAGTAGATAACGCTTTACCTTAAAGTGGATTTTTACATCTTCTTGGTCTTTCACGAAAAACTTGAGTGCATTAAGCCCTCTGGTTTTAATTAGAGACCCATGAATAATATGATCACATCCTTAGTGGTTAAGCACTTTAAGATGTTTTCAGCGACTCATAGTGAACTTCTCCAGTATGTATGGTGATCGACATCGGGTCTCGTACATTTCATTGCATACATGATTGTCACTCATGCGACCTCTCTTTTCAGGAGTCTGTGGGGACTATTAAGAGAGATACACTCCATAGCTCATCGACATGAGACATCTCTTGGAGTTTGCCATGCTAAATCACTTTGGCATCAAATGAATATACATTCCTTGGGTTAAGTCGAGCATCCTCTTAAATCTATCTATATAGATTTATATCCCCAATTAAGATACTCTTCTAAATCATTGATGGAGGAATGTTTAGACAACTTTATCTTTACTGATTGTAGCATTGGTATGTCATTCCTTATCCGTAGTATATCAACATATAGTACTAGGAATGTCACGATGCTCCCACTGACCCTTTTGTACACACTAGGTTCATTCTTATTTTTGATAAAATCAAACTCTTTTGATTGCCTCATCAAAAAGAATGTTCCATATTTGAGAAACTTGCTTCAATCCATTTCTCTGAGTGTCTACAACACTTACCTCATCGTATGTAACTGGATCATTATCTTCTATGATGTGTACCTCATCATCATCATCTATGATGAATCCATACCTCCCAGGTATCTTGATCTTATTCCGATTCTGATTCGGTTGTGGTATAATAGGTTACATCTACGGTTTCTCTTATTTGACTTATAGTATTTTGTGGTTCTTGAACTCTTGAAGATCTATTATCCTCCCACTAGCCCCTTTTAATGATAAACACCTTTATCTTAGAAGGCGTGTGTTCGTAACAAACACCTTTTGCTAAGTAGAATTATAGAACATATACCCTAAACTTACTTTAGGATGTCCCACAAATCAGTACATGTCAAATCTTGTCCCAAACTTATCATTGAAACCTTTTCACATAAGTTGGACAACCCCTTATCTTAACATACTTAAGATTAGGAATCCTCCACATCCATAACTTTTATAGAGTCTTGGGGCTTTGGATTTTGAGGTTACCTTTTTAAGTAGATATCTGACCATTTCTAGGACATAATCCTGAAGGATCTGGAATGTCGGTAAAATCATTTTGGACCGTACCATGTTCAACAAAGTATGATTTTTCCTTTCAGATACATCAATCAATTATTACGTATCATGAGGTGTCCATTATGAGAAAAACCATTTGAGATGATCTAGAAACTTATTGCACAAGTATTTATTCTTTGATCTAATCAAAGAATCTTAATACTTTGCCAATTTGTTTCACTTCTGAATTCTTTGAACCTTTCAAATAATTCACACTTGTATTTCAACAAATACATACATTCAACTCTTTGAATGATCATCTCCTTTTCTTATACTAGTTTGTTCAATTTGCAAAATAATTTTTCACGTAAGTCAAGTATACAAAATCCATTAAGTAATCTTTCACTTCTATACGAAACATTATTATTATAAATAGAACAACAATTGTTCTTAATTATAATACCAAAAATTTTATTGTCCAACAATAAAATGGAAATAATGTTTCTAACAAGAATTGGAATACAATAACAACTTATTGACTTAATAGATTTGCATGTAGGCGATCTTCAAACTATAAGTTTCTATAGCTAATCTGACAACCTTTGCTTCATTTTCCACACATAGGATTACTTATCTTTGTTTAACTTTCTACTTACATTTGGTCCTTCATAAATCTATATTTATGATAACCAAAGTCGGTATCCAATACCCAAGTAGAACCTTGACTTAAAGAAAAATTTATTTCAATCATGAACAAAAGCGTATTATTATGGCAAAACTTCACTAAGCTTCTTTGGTTAGCTTCTGCAAGATGCTTCTTGCAGTTTCTTTTCAGTGTCCATGCTTATTGCAGTGGAAGCAAACTCTTTTGCTATCCGTATCAGTTTTGTTTTTATTATCCTTTGTTTTTGCCTTTTCATTTACCTTCTTTGAATCGTTCTTCTTTTGAGAAAGATCCTTTGGCCCCTACCAAGTAAGACTTGGTTTTCTTGTTTGGAAAGTGACTCTCAACATTTTTCAACATGTTAAGCAAATCAATGAGGCGATATCTAGCTTGTTCCATATGAAAAATTCATAACAATTGTGAAAAGGAGTCCGAGAGTGAGTGCAAGATCAAATCTTGGCTCAACTCTCCATCCATGACAAAACATGTTGTCTAATTGATCAATCAAATTGATTATGTTAAGAACTTTTTGTCTGCATTTATAGTGCCATTGGCCATTCTAGATCGGAAGAGCTCCTTAGATGTCGATATCTATCGGTCCTACTTTCTCACTATCAACTACTTGATGTGCGGGAATATAGTAGGAGCATCCATAGTTTCATCTTGTGGCTGAAGCTCGTTACTTTCATGGATGCGAGCATGATGCGTTGAGCCAATTGTGCATCATCTTACCACTTTCTAAAAGTAGCAATCTCTTCCTCGGAGGCATTATGCGCAACCATTGCGAGGGATAGGCGTATTAAGGACATAAGATAGCTTTTCAAATGGTATGAGAACTATTCTCAAATTCCTTAACCAATCCGTTTAATTGATTACGGTTAATTTAGCATCTAATATGCTTCGCGCAGTGATAGTAATTTTAGACATTGTAAAATTACGTAAATGAATTTGTAATTAACAACATTTTAACATACATTCTTTTATTAATTACCAAAATAATTTAGGTCTTGTTTTAAATTGGTATCTCCCCTTTTTTTCTTTAAACTATATTACCCTCACTTATATAGTTCGTAAAATCTAATTAAAGATTTGCTAGTGAGAATAAGGATCCCATTTCAAATGTATATAGCCTTGTGGTGACACAACAAACTATATATAAATAAATAGGTAGACAACTTTTGTCAATTACATCAACTATCTGACTCCTTTTCTTTTGCCTCTTAGATTATTTTGATCAGTGGTGGCACATCCGAATCAAAATTATCCAAGTTAAGTCCGACCTAGCACTCCATATATTCAAAAAGAAAAATATCATCCTTGTGGTGACACAACAAAACAATATTGTTCAATTTTCTTTATAAGCATCAAATGTGATAAATTAACATCTTAAATACTTAATACTTGCCTTGTGGTGACACAACAAACTCATATTAAATATTTAATACTCTATTAATTTTATCATGCTAGAAAGCGGCGTTCGATATTCCAAATATCTTTGAGCGCTTAGGACTTAATATAAAAATTGAGGGGTTTGTTATTAATTTGTCTCATCTTGTTTAAGCGGCATGTACATATATATATAAAATACGGCGTCGTATTAATTAACATCGCGAGCATGTTTGCATAATATATAATATATATATAGTATAAGCATACACATATAGAATACTATATTCTACCCGGATTGATTATGGACTTTTATTCTAGTTTGGTTCACTAGAGCCACCAAGTGAACCAAAAGGTCAAACCCTAAGGGTGCAAGAAATAATATTTAAATATAACTATTACATTTAAACCCGGGCTCCATTACAAAAGCGGGTCTTCAAGCGCTCCTTGCTCCTTGATCTCCAATTCTTCAAAAATTAATTCTAACTATTCCTATTACAAAACTATTTAAAATAAATAGAAACCTTGATCAGCAGTCAAGGGGAAGTACATAAGAGGGAGTTAGAATTTACATTAAGAAAAAATAGAGAAAGGCAAGTCTGCAACCCCATTTAATAAAACCCATACATTCATGCATCCAACTAAAATAAAATCTAATCACATTGGTCATAGTCCATAATCAATCCCATTTATTATCATACACATCATCATATGCATCGATAAATAACATCCATCTCATGAATAATAAACATTTAATATATATATTGATATCATTTAATGGGCAAATTTAGTTAGTATAAAATCTAATTTTGAATCAAAATAAACTCCTTTATTTTAATCCAAATTTAAATCAAAATAAAACTATTTTATTTTAATTTATCCTATTTTGAATAAAATAAACTATTTTATTTTAATCAAAATCTTTAATCAAAATAAACTCCTTTATTTTAATTAATTATGGAATCTAATTCCATGTAAAAAAAAAAAATTTATTAAAGGAAACACGGATTTTATTTCCTATTCACAAATAAACTCCTTTATTTTTAATAATATGAAATCTTATTTCATATCTAAATAAACTCCTTTATTTAAGGAAATTAGGATTCTCTTTCCTATTCACAAATAAACTCTTTTATTTTGAATAATATGAAATCTTATTTCATATCTAAATAAACTCCTTTATTTAAGGAAATATGAAATCCATTTTCAACTCCAATTAGTTATCATGGAATCCAATTCCAACTCTAATTAGTTAGCATGAAATTTAATTTTAAAATTATAATGACTTTTTTTTATTTTAAAATTAAAATAAACTTTTTATTTCAAAATTAAAATAAACTTTTATTTTAATTATAAAATTATAAGAATAATAGCATTGTTAGCGAAATATAATAATGTTATTATTCATACTAAGATTCATGTTCACATATATCCGTATAAAACAAAATCCTGTAGCTAGAATTCAAAAAGCATTAACATGATTGCATTTTCCTGCTAATTCTTCAGAGGAAGGCCACGTGATATTACCTATTAAGTATATAAATATATATATATATATATATATATATATATATAAATGCATATCTTGGGCATCCCACGTCAAACCATGAATTCAACGAAAAAAGAAAATAACAGGATTCGCAATAAATAAAAGCTTTCGGAAATCTGCAGTACATGCGTCGCGACGAATTTCAGATTTTTTTTTTAAAATTTTATACAACAAAATTATGCCCAATTAAACTGTTCTAAACACATATCAATATACATATCAAATTAAAACAATTAATAATTCGCATAAAGGTTTGGCTCTGATACCACTGTTAGGTTTGTAATATTATTCATGCAAGTGATCAAATTGCAAAAATAATGCGAAACGTGTAAAAATCGAGTTTAAAATTTTTACAAACCATATATACGGATCACCCTTTATGCACAATTATTAATTAAACGAAAAGGATGAATAAGAAACATACCCTTGAAGATCCGAGCTTCCTCATGTACTAGTTCACCTCCAATCCTTTTCGCGTTCAACTTGAATCCACCGGGTTTGGTTCCTTCCTTTGATCAACGTTATCCACCCAAGTGTTTGGCCTCTAGAGGTGATCCACCAAGGAAGAAGAAGAATTCAAGAAGATGGGTGGTTGGCTAAACCCTAGTTTTTCTATCTCTATAGAAAGGGAGCGTACTCTCCAACCATTGAAATAATCACGTAGTACTAATATCTGATGTGACGCCCCCAAAATAGGTATACATCACCTATTCTGAGTTGTCAATACATGGTACAGAAACAACTACAACTTTATTATTACAACAGTAAAACTGTGAGTTTGAATACAAATATTATCTTCTGATAATATCTATACTCAAATAAATCCTCATCACATTTATTGATACATTATTTTACAAAAATGGTGAGGACTACTAAACAATTCTTTCTAAAACATTCATTCCATACCCAGACTAAATACTTTCTTATATTCTCGCCTCCCGAGAAGAAAAAATGGAACAAAAAGGAAAAGGGTGAGCTCAACTAGCCCAAAGAAAAGAATATTATGACTAATATAATATACAACAAATTATCGTTAGTCTTCAACAGGAAAAAAATCTAATAGAATACAATAGATAACAAATTTTAAATCAATATTCGCAGTGAAATAATAATTCATTAGAAGAGTTAAGTAGAGAATGCAAACTACTATCTTCTATGTATGAATTTAAAATTTCATCGCTTATCTTTTATCCTTAACATCAATCAATATATATCTGGAATCAAATATTCATCTTTGCACTACAGGCCAAAGATATTCATCGATTAGTCATGTTCATCTAAACACTGCTCATCTTTGCACTACTACCAAAGATATTCTTCAAAATCATTCATCTTTTCTGCTCTACAAAGCCAAAATATTCAATAATATCATCATTTAAGATCGAGGATGATGAAAATATTTTTAAAGAAACGAATCCAAAGAAACAAAATGACAAGGATTAAGGATTAAGGATTAGTACTTTGTTTTATCCATGTTCAAAAATACCTCAAAAATAATCATAGTGGTGTAAAATTCAAGAATGATCAAAACATGGATACAATCAAAGCTAGTATCCGTAATAGATATTTTGGACAAAAAGAAAAAATTTTATTTTTTATGAATAGTCTCAGTATCGTGAATAGTCTTAGTATACGTGAATAAGAACTCAGACACCAAAAGATAGAAATTTCACAAAAAAACATCTTCACGCTTCATGAATAGTACTATCGTGAATAGTAACTCGTGAATAAGAACTTCATGAATAGTAACTTCGTGAATAAGAACTCATGAATAAGAACTCATGAATAAGAACCCCACATGGAAAAGTTCTAAATTTGATAAAAAGTTTCAACCAATATTTCAAAGATAATGATATTGAAGAGATAATATCATTTGAGAAAAAATAACATCCCTTTCCTCGAAAGATTAGTACTTTCTAAATTTGGAATCTAGGTATAGTGCTAAAAGGAACTTGCACCGCCTAACAATACTCAAAGTATACTCACAAGAATACGTTCAATATATCGAGAGAGAAATAGAGAAAACTTCAGCTTTCTAGTGTGTTTTCAATTCTAACCTAAGCACCCTATTTATAGGAAAATGCTTAGAACACCAAAAGCAGAAAATTGAATATAATATTAATATATTTTCACATTTTCTTTAGCCCACCTTAGACAACTGATCTCAGCCCATTTGAATCACATGTGAGGCCAACTTAGTTGCAAAAAACGTTTTTCTCAAAATAATTAACTAAAACTCACAAAAATTAATTATTTCAGAATTTCGGAACTTCAATAATTCATAATAAATAGCCCTTTTATCAGAAAATTCAAATCTTGCGGGTTTTTATAGGAAATTCAATTCTCTACAACTTTGCAGAAGAAAGTTTTTCCGAATTCCAAAAATGAAATTGACCAAATCCACAAACAGGCGATTTTACAGCTATAATCAAATTTCTATTAATAATTGTGTCCACCAACACACAAAACATGTGTTAAACATTTAATGCCACAAAATACTCTTCCTCCTCATATACTCATATATCCCACATTCATTGTAAAATATCATCGTTAATATATTATTAAAATAATATATTTAAATGAATTATTTTATCGTAAAAAAGATAAAATATTAATTTTCAACAATTGTCAAATTAAAAATTTTCTCCATCTATATCCTCATAAAATCAATATTTTCCTCATCATATAAATCAATAATTAATTATTCATAAATAATATTACGAATCACATTATTGACAACCGTGCGGCTCCTGGGATAGAGGGGCTTTCCAATAAGGATCTCTCCTTCTTGGCGCCAAGAATTAGATGACCAAACCTCTCCTTAGATGAACTTTCTAGACATTGTCAATAATGTTATCTTATAATATTATTCAGATAATATGAATTATTGTCTGATAATGGAAAATACGGTTGTAATGACAATTATTGAAACAACAACAATATAAAATGTCAACGTAGCAATTATTGAATCAATAAAATAAAATCTTTGAATAAGAATTACTATAACCATTATTGAGTAGTGCCTTCATAATTGGTGCAATCAGC
This sequence comes from Panax quinquefolius, assembly GCA_020205615.1. Classification (NCBI taxonomy): domain Eukaryota; kingdom Viridiplantae; phylum Streptophyta; class Magnoliopsida; order Apiales; family Araliaceae; genus Panax; species Panax quinquefolius. Next base: position 25,544,257 of record CM035154.1, read on the forward strand.
TGTCTTCTTGTGCAACAACGCGTATTCGTGTTTTAACCACCGGGTATTCCAACAATGTTAATTGATAATAACTACTGCCAATTATTTTTAAACAACTTATATTTGTCGTTTTCTTCATCCAATCGCTTTCATGGGGCCCACATATGCATAAGGCTTGCGCCGCATATTCCCAGACGATGCGAATATTCCCCGACAAAGCATTTAATATTCTCCGACAACAATGAATATTTTATAACCACTTGCTTATTTTGAAATATTTGCGTATTTTACCCCTAACTATCCACATTAATCAAATCAACCCTTACTATTTCAAAATAATAAATAGAAAAATTAAATTTCATTAATAATAAGTTGGGGTCTTACAACCTCCCTCCTTATGAAATTTCGTCCCTCGAAATTGGCGTGACGACTGGTGTTTCAAAAGGTGAGGATACCTCGCTTTCATTTCCGCTTTCCAATTCCCACGTCATTTCCTCTATAGCATGATTCCTCCACAAAACTTTAACTTGTGGTATGACCTTTCAAGGCGTAGGACATGCCCTTCCTATCCAAGATCTTGACAGTACCTCCTCATACGTTAAGTCTTCTGGCTATCTCGTCCGGTTAACTAACTCTATAACGTGGTTCGGTCTTTCACATATTTACTGAAGTGCGGATATGTGAAACACATTATGAACACGAGACATACTCGAGGTAACGCGAGTCTATAGGCTACATTTCCTACTTTCGGTCAAGATTTTGAAATGGACCAATAAATCGTGGATTGAGCTTTCTCTCTTCCCAAATCTTGTAACTCCCTTCCATGGAGCAACTCACAACAATACATGATCCCCTACACTAAATTCCACGTCCTTTCGATGAAGATCCGCATAACTCTTTTGTCGATCTTGTGCCGCTTTGTATCGTTATCGAATCATTTGGATCTTTTCAGAGTCATATACGTACTAACTCGGGTCCCAACAAAGGTTGCTTCACCCACCTCGTCCCAACATACCGGAGAGCGACACTTTCGCCCATATAATGCTTCAAATGGAGCCACACCTATACTTGCTCGATAACTGTTGTTGTAGGAGAATTCCACCAATGGTAAATACTTATCCCAACCCCCTTGAAGTCTGGGACACGAGTCTTAATAAATCTTCAAGAGTTTGAATAGTCCTTTCGATTGTCCGTCTGGTTTGAGGATGGTATCTTAATCAATCGTAAATCCATGCCCATAGCTTTTTGCAAGCTAACCCAAAATCTTGAAGTGAATCTTGGGTCACGATCCAAAACTATGGATACAGTACATGCCATGCAACCTCACAATCTCATTCACGTCGCATATACTAGCAAGACGTTCAAGTGAATAAGTCTCCGTGTCGGCAAGAAATGAGCGGACTTGGTTAATCTATCAACAATAACCCAAACAAAGATTGATGCCTCGAGAAACCGTAGGAAGACCCGTAATTAAATCCATGGTAATGTGTTCCCACTTCCATTTCGAATCTCAAGTGGTTGCAACGGACCCTTAGGTACCGGATGCTCGCCTTTACACGTTGACAAGTTAAACACATTGAGATAAACTTTGCAATCTCTCTCTTCATATTGTTCCACTAAAATGTATGTCAAGATCACGATACATTTTAGTACTTCCGAGATGGATTGCAAATGGTGTATTGTGTGCCTCCATCATAATCTTGTACTTCAAATCGAGTCGTTAGGAACACAAAGTCTAGAGTGGACTCAAGTATTCCTTCTTCATTAATTCTCGCCCTAATAGCTCCTTCTTGTACTTTCTTCTTCATACGCATCACCTCCCGGCCTGGTGGCTTGAGTAACCTTAACTTTTCTATTAAAGTTGGCTCTACGCGATACTTGACATCATCGCACTCATTCCGCATATGATCTTCTACTCAATGCGTCACCTTACCACGTTAAACTTTACCGGGATGGTATTGAATAGTGTGGTCGTAGTCTTTCAATAGCTCGAGAGCCAACGTCATTGCCGCATGTTGAGTTCTTTTTGAGTGAAGAAATATTTAAGGCTTTTATGGTCCGAATATATCTCCACTTTCTCCCCATATAGATAGTGCCTCCGAGTATCTTTAAGCGCTAAAAACGATTGCCCGCTAACTCTAGATCATGAGTAGGATAATTCCTCTCATACTCTTTAAGTTGTCGCGAGGCATAAAGCTATGACTTTCCCACGCTGCATGAGAACACATCCTAACCCTTTGCTCAAGCATCATTTGAGATAACAAATCCATCCAGAACCAGGATGGTATTGTTAGAACAGTCTTAGAAATAAGTCTCTTCTTAAGCTCTTGGAAACTCTTCTCGCATTCTTCGCTCCAAACGAATTTTGTATCCTTCCGAGTTAGTTGGGTTAATGGAGTAGCGATTCGAGAAAACCTTCCACGAATCTCCGATAATAACCAAATAAGCCCAAAAACTACGTGACTTCATCCACCGACTTCGGTTGCTCTAACTTTGTATTGCTTCAATCTTGGCACGGATCGTGAGATACTCCATGTTTCGACACCACGTGCCCAAGGAATGCTACTTCCTCAAGCCAAAACTCGCATTTCTTCAATTTGGCATATAGTTTGTTTTCACGAAGCCTTTGGAGTACCAAACTTCAAATGGTGCTCATGATCTTCACGACTTTTGGAATATATGAGGATGTCATCGATAAAAACAACAACGAATCGATCCAAATATTCCTTGAATACTCGGTTCATCATATCCATGAAAGCAGCAGAGAGCATTAGTCAATCCGAAAGACATGACTAAGAATTCATAATGCCCGTCTCAGAGTTCTAAAGGCGGTCTTTGGAATATCCTCGCCTCTAATCTTCAAATGATGATATCCAGAACGAAGATCGATTTTTGAAAAGAATTGTGCCCCTTGCAACTGGTCAAATAAGTCATCAATACGAGGTAGAGGATACCTATTCTTGATGGTGACATGGTTCAATTCCCGATAGTCAATACAAAGTCGCATACTCCCGTCTTTCTTCTTTACGAATAAAATAGAGCACCCCAAGGAGATGTACTAGGACGAATGAAACCGATGTCCAACAATTCTCATTGTTGGACCTTTAACTCTGAAGTTCAATAGGAGCCATTCGATATGGGGTTTTAGAAATGGGCTTTATACGCGGTTCAAGATCAATAAAGAATTCAACTTCACGCTTACGGGGTAGCAGGAAGTTCTTGAAATCGTCGGAAAGTCAATAACAACAGGAATATTATTCAAATTTGGCGTGTCTTTATTCAAATCCATAACATGGGCTAAGAAAGCTTGACATCCATTTTTAATAAACGAATAGCTTTATGATTAGATATGACGGTGATTGATTTTAATGGTTTAGTTGCTTGAATTAAATACAACAGTCAAGTTAGGTTATGAAAACTAACAACCTTACGAAAACAATCAATTTTGGCATGATGAGTAGTTAACCAATCAATCCCTAAAATCACATCAAAAGCAAGTATCTTTAAAGAGATAAGGTCAATGTGTAAGGTAATGGTGCCAACTTGAATCAAACAAGATTTATAAACAATTGGATGTGATGAAAGTTTCTCCTAACGGAGTTTCCACAGATAGGTCAAAGTCTAATTTCTCCGGAGTCAAGTTTAAACGTTGAGCACAAGCAGGAGAGATAAATGAATGGGTAGCACCGGTATCAAGTTGTTAGGTTTGTAATATTCATGTGCGCAATCTAATTGCATAAAAATGCGGAAGCGTGTAAAAATCAGAGTTTAAAAAATTTACAAACCATAAACCCGGATCACCCTTTATGCACAATTATTAATTAAACGAAAGGATATGAAGAACAAGAATCATACCCTTGAAGATTCGAGCTTCCTCAGGTACAAGTTCACCTCCAATCCTTTTCGCGTTCAACTTTAATCCACCGGGTTTGGTTCCTTCCTTTGATCAACGTTAGCCACCCAAATGTTTGGCCTCTAGAGGTGATCCACCAAGGAAGAAGAAAATTCAAGAAGAAGGGGTATTGACTCAAACCCTAGTTTTTCCTATCTCTATAGAAAAAGGGCGTACTCTCCAACAATTGGAATTATGTCGTTGTAAAAGTCAACCACACCCACCACCCATAATAAGACTCCTCTTATTTATAGATGTGGGCAACCCACCTTAACAATTAAGGAATTGGGTTTTATTTAATTAATTAAATTCTTTTAATTAATTAAGCTCCCTAATCTTATTAGGGATAATTAATTAAACTCTTTTAACTAATTTTCCTTCCTAATCCAATTAGGAATAAATGAGAGTACTTATATTAAATTAATTTTAAACTCTTTTAGAAATTAAAATAATAATAATTGTAATAATATTAATAAGACTCTCTTATTAATTTATATTTAATATTTCTAAAATATTAAATAATAAATATTAAGCTATTTAATTTATTCTATCACCATAGATTAAATTAAATATATTTAACATATTATTACGATTATGCCATTAACTTCTTAAATAATTATTCTTCCTTTTATGGTGTGACCCTTTAGGTTCTCCATATTAAACCTAGTTGTGAATAAATCAATTAGAATAATTCTAATCTTATTTAAATAAATAAATTAAACAATTAATTTATTTAAATAAATAATATTTATTCTACAATAGGGATAAGCCTCCTGCGATCAACGACTTTCCGGATAATATAGATTTCAACATTAATCATAAAAAGAACCTTTGAGTAAATAGTTACTCGTGACAATTCAATCCTTCTACCATACATGTCCCAATTAAATATAAGACATGAAATTATCGTCAAGTCTTATTTTATTTAATTATATGTATTTCGATCCTTAAATGCACAACTCCAAATAATGCAAATTAGAAACTCCTTTTTAATTTCATTCTCCGCCAAGGACTACTGGGTTGTCATTTATCGAATCACATAGACATTTCTCTTCTTTTATTAGAAGTGGTAGATTCTTTATCGATCATACATTATCTCCATGTACAACTTATTATACCCAAGCATACCCTTTGATATACCCTAAGGGTCTTAAGGAATAAGTCAAAGTATAACTCATCATACACAAGACACTATGATGATCTCAAGTCCAAGGATTACTTGTACTACTATCACTACTGAGAATTCCTATCGACAGCAAATAAAACTCCATTAGGTATTCCTTAGCGAAGTCACGCTCAAAGAACTTATTCTCTAATAAGCACCTACATACTTGCTTTAGTGTCTCCACACAAATGATCATGAGATCAATCATTCTCATCCAATGAGCAAGCAACGTATGTACCAATCTATCCGGATTCACTAATCCCCAATTTAGTAATCCAATGATTGGGAACTGTTTTAGTTTTAAGCTTTCTAAGAATTTAGATCTCATTAGAATGATCATCATCATTATTCTAAAAACATTGCTTAAAACTATGGGTTTATCACATATTATAAAACAGCATCATGTAGATAATTAAAAGCCTTTAATAAATTAATACTTTTTATTAATAAATGAATAAGATTGTTACAAAGTATATGCTTTATCATCAAACATGATTGGCTTGTGTGCATATTACTTTCACAAGTAAGGTATAAACTTCGCAAGAATTTATAAATAGCTTACCCGTGATCACTTCGTTTGGGTTCCTCGCATTATGACCAGTCACAACAAACGCTCTTCCTAATCGTTGACTTTGACTTTTCTCGGGATGGTCTTTTGAGTCACCGTCCCCGCATTGAACTAGGTTTCGCTTCGTCTAATCTCGAGCGATATGTCCTTCCTTTCCACAATTATAGCATACCTTGAATCACATGTGGGCGGTTTGATCGATATGTCCTCTTTTCCGCATTTGTAACATATAACCGGTGGTCGTTTCTCTCCCTTAGAACCGATTCTTTGTTTAAGACCGTCGCCTTCACATGGTCATTGTTAAATCTCCTCTTTTTAAAATCTCCTCCCCGACTTCGCTTCTTCTATTTTCATGGCTATGATTACCACCGAGTGGTTACCATTTTTGTCCGCTCTATTTCTTTCTCCATTTGGTTATCATTATTTTGTTGATCGCTATCTCGGTATGATCCTGGTTATGGTCCTCAATTTGACTGCAGTACTTTCGTTATCTCGCTTTCTAATAATTGAGCCTGCTTTACAACATCTGAATAGAGAGAAAGTTTATGAGAAATGAGATATTGACGTACGCCGGGTTTCAAACCTCTAAGAAACATCCGCGTATACGCTCCTCATTCTCCACCAAATGAGGTGCAAACTCGGATAACTCGCAAACTTTGCCTCGTCTTTGAGACACCGTCATGTTGTTTTGCTCTAATCGATGAACTCCACTTCCTTCATATAGCGAACACTTTCGTGAAAGTATTTGTCATTAAATAGTTCTCAAACGCCTCCCAAGACATCTTTGAGCCGAAAAGTGGATGGGTACGCTTCACGAGACTCCCACCAGTAGTCTTGCCTCGCCACGGAACATAAAGGTGGCGAATGGAACCTTCTGCTCCTCCGTGCATCCTAAGACATCGAATATCTTGGTAATTTGCTTGACCCATGTTTTCGCCATGATCGGATCTGGGTTTCCCTTAAATTCGTGGTCCCAACTCTTTGAATCGCTTGCATTTGTGACAACCCGTGAATTGCTATCATTTCTCCTGTATTTTGAACACGAGTCTCCCTCGTCCGATTTTGCATGAACTACAAAAGCTTCTAAACATCCCCTCGCTCATCATCCTTTCGTTGGTGTTGTTTACAGGAGGAACATTGCCAGCCTGTTGCACGTTCTCCTCGTTGGTGAGTACATGCGTCTCCACGGTCTCATTTCCATTGTTAATATTGTGACGCCCCCAAAATTAGGTATACATCACCCATCTTGGGTCGCCACTTACATGGTACAGAATTTAAATACAACTTATTAACATAACTGTCGTGTACAATACGACATAAACTGTGAGTTTAAATACAAATATCGTCTACTAGATATTATACAAACTCAAACAAAAAGTCCTCATTACAATTATTATCACACTATTTCACGAATAGTGAGGACTACTAATGCTATCTTCGTGACCATCACTCGTTTCCCATTCTCGTCCCAAATTATATTCTCATTTCACAAGAGAACAAAAAGAAAGAAAGGGTGAGCTCAACTAGCCCAAGAAGAAATATTATGACTAAGATAATGCACGTAATAAATTATCAATAGTCTTCAACAATGTTAAACCGATAAAATACAATGTAGACAACCAGGTTTAAGCTGCGGCGAATATGCAATCCATTAAAAGAGTCAAGTAGAAAATAAAGTCTACTATCTTTTAGGTTTTAAAAGGTTTTTTCATCATCGTTATAGCCGAGACTCAAATTTTAATAAATATTCCACATCATCGAATCACCCCTCGCACTACTGCCAAGGATATTCTTTAGTATCACGACCACAATTATTCATGCACTACTGCCAAGCATATTTGTGTATTCATTAATGGTTATGATCATGCCAACAATCATCCACCAATGCACTACTACCATCGAGGATTTTTATCACATCATTTGTAACATTACTACCATGATTACAATCCGATAGTCTCTCAGTCATAATCATACCAAGTCCATCTATGCACTTCACAGCCACAGATGACTTTCAACATAATATAAGCATGAGGATGATGACAATGATATAAGAATTCAATAAAACAAGTTCAAGAATTATTTTATCCGAGAATTATTAACGTCCAAATTAGTAAAATTCAAGAATGATCGTAAGAATATTTCCATGCAAAGATACCGGATGAAACGCAAATATTAAGGATATTCTACTAATTTCATGGAGTATAGAAGTCAAAGTTTTAACCAACCGGGTATAATAAAGAATGGAATAACAAAAGAAATCACCATGCATGCGGTACTTGATGACAAAAGTTATTCCAACAGAATAATAATAACGGAACCCGGTCGGTGAAATTCACAAGCACAGATGTTCCAACGAATAATAAAGATGGAACCAGTCCTGTTAAACACACGAGATAGATATTCCAACAAAATGATAAAGATTTTAACCAGTCCGTGTAAAACACACGCATGTGATGTTCCAACAGAATGATAAAGAAAAAGCGGAACCAGTCCTGTAAAACACACGAGCATGTGATGTTCCAACGTAATAATAATAAAGATTTTAACCAGTCCTGTGTAAAACACACGCATGTGATGTTCCAACAGTAATAATAATAAAGATTTTAACCAGTCCTGTAAAACACATGCATGTGGATGTTCCAATGTAATAATAGAAGAATGTCACCAAGTATAGGGTAAACCTCAGATACAAAGTTATTCCAATGTAAATAATAAGCAATGGAATAACAACAGTTCTCTTTCATGAATAAGAAAGAATAACACCCTTTACTTTTGGTAGGAGATTGAATACCGCAGCGGTGTAGTAGAAAAAAATACTCTTCTTCTTTCTCTTATTCTTTCTATACTTTCTCTCTATAGCTTGAATGAATTAAGTGAAAAATAATGAAGCCCTAGCCTCTATTTATAGAAGATTTCTAGCTTAGCAAGACCGCGCCGTGTGAAAAGGCAAGTGGCTTGACGACTAATGATGTGAAAAGAAAAGTGGTTTGACGCCTGTAATGTGAAACGACAAGTGGTTCGACGCCTGTAATGTGAAACGACAAGTGGTTCGACGTCTGGTAAAGGTAATTACTATTAACGAAGGTAAATACTATTGACGAAGGTAAATACTATTCACAAGGGTAATTACTATTGACGAAGGTAATTACTATTGACGAAGGTAAATACTATTCACAAGGGTAATTACTATTGACGAAGGTAATTACTATTGACGAAGGTAAATACTATTGACGAAGGTAATTACTATTCACAAAGGTAATTACTATTGACGAAGAGACTCTTAGATGATGACATATGAGCCCCCCCATAAAATAATCAAACTTACCACAAATCATTTTATTTTTAATCAACACATATTTAATCTTTCAACAATTATTAATCATTTATAACTTGTCGTCTCAATTATTGATTTAATACTATAACATATTATACAGATGATACTGTGACAATAATTGAATCAATAATATAAGAGATATGATGCAGCAATTACTGTAGCAATAATTGAGCATAGCTGAGTGACTTCTCACGTAAGCATCAATAATCAATACTTAGAAAGTCTTCTCTACTATGCAACACTGCCAGATTCTCGTACTTTTACCACCGGGTAGTTCAACAGTTTTAATTCGGTAACACCTCCGTAGTTATTTTTATAAAATATTTTTTGTCGCTTTCTCAATCCGACAATAATTACGTCAGGGGGGTCCACCAATAATTGAGTAGTTATGCGAATATTCCTAAAAAGAATATTCCCACCAAACGAATATTTTATGCATACTTTGCAAAATTTATAAATATTACCCACAACTATAACATTATATCAAATTTATTCCATATTATTCAAAAATAATATTTATAGAAAAATTCATCTTTATTTATAAAAGTTGGGGTCTTACAACCTCCCTTCTTATGAAATTTAGCCCCTCGAAATTAGGGTACGTACTGGTATGTCGAAGAGGTAAGGATACCTTGATTTCATTTCGATTCTAACTCCCAAGTCATTTCCTCAACATCGTGGGTTCCTCCACAAAACTTTGACTTGAGGTATAACCTTGGGCGTAGAATATGTTCCTTCTTATCCAAGATTTGAACAGAACCTCTTCATACGCCAAATCTTCCGCTATTTCATCCTGGTTCTAACTCAATAATGTGGTTCGGGTCTTTCACATATTTACGTAACATGGATATGTGAAAACGTTATGAACACGAGACATATTTAAGCGAAAGCGAGTCCATAGGCCACGCCTCCTACTCGATCGAGGATTAAAATGGACCGATGAATCGAGGATTAAGTTTTCCTCTCTTTCCAAATCTTGTAACTCCTTTCCATGGAGCAACTTTTAACAACATACGATCTCCTTTATCGAATTCCACGTCCTTTCGATGAAGATCGGCATAACTCTTTTATCGATTTTGTGAGGTTTTTATACGTTGTCGGATCGTTTGAATCTTTTCCGTAGTCATACGTACTAACTCCTGGTCCCAACAATGTTGCTTCACCCACCTCATCCCAAAGATACTTTGAACGACACTTTCTTCCATACAACGCTTGAATGGAGCCATGCCAATACTTGCTTGATAACTGTTGTTGTAGGAAAACTCCACCAATGGTAAGAACTTGTCCCAACTCCCTTGAAATCAAGGACACAAAGTCTTAATAGATCTTCAAGAGTTTGAATAGTCCTCTCCGATCGTCCGTCCGTCTCGAGGATGATATCGCCGAGCTAAATCGTAAAGTCCGTGCCCATAGCTTTTTGCAAACTAACCCAAAATCGTGAAGTGAATCTTGGGTCTCGATCGAAACTATGGATAACGGCATACCATGCGGTCTTACAATCTCGTTTATGTACATACTGAGTAAGACGTTCAAGTGTATAAGTTTTTCAGATCGGTAAGAAATGAGCGGACTTGGTCAATCTATCAACAATGACCCAAATCGCATCAATGCCTTGAGAAACCTTAGGAAGGCCGTGAATGAAATCCATGGTAATGTGCTCCCACTTCCATTCCGGAATTTCAAGTGGTTGCAATGGACCTTTTGGTACTTGATGCTCCGCTTTAACTCGTTGACAAGTTAGACACCTTGAGATAAACAAAGGCTATCTCTCTCTTCATATTGGTCCACCAAAATGTATGGCGAATATCATGATACATTTTGGTACTCCTGTGATGGATTGCAAATGGTGTGTTATGCGCCTCCATCATGATATTATACTTTAAATCGTGGTCGTTAGGAACACAAAGTCCGAGTTGACTCAAGTATTCCTTCTTCATCGATACTTGCTTCCTAAGATAACACCTTCTTGCACTTTCTTCTTCATACGCATCGCCTCCAAGTCCGTAGCTTGGCAGGCAAATTTTAACTTTATCGATTAAAGTCGGTTCTACTCAGATACTTGCTATCATCACATGCGTCCCTCGAGTCTTTAACTCTATCTCAATCCTTTGCAAGTCACACAAAAATGGGCCTTTACGTTGACAATATCGCACTTCGTGCTTGCGTATATGATTTTCTACTCAATCGTCGCACCTACCACGTTAAACTTTTCGGGATGGTATTGGATGGTATGATCATAATCTTTCAACAGTTCAAGCCAATGTCGTTGTCGCGTGTTGAGTTCCTTTTGAGTGAAGAAATATTTGAGGCTTTTTATGATCCATAAAGATCTCCACTTTCTCCCCATACAAGTAATGCCTCCAAATTTTAAGTGCAAAGATAACAAATGCCAACTCTAGATCATGGTAGGATAATTCCTCTCATATTCTTTGAGTTGTCGCGAGGCATAAAGGCTATAACTTTTCCATGTTGCATAAAGAACACATCCCAACCCTTTGCTCAAGCATCACCATAGATGACAAATCCTCCAAGCTAGATGGTATTATCGAGCAGTCTTTGAAATAAGTCTCCTCTTGAGTTCTTGAAAACTCTTCTCACATTCTTCGCTCCAATCAACTTTGTATCTTTCCGAGTCACCGAGTCGATGGAGTAGCGATTCGAGAAAATCCTTCCACGAATCTCCGATAATAACCAAATAAACCGAGAAAGCTACGATTTGGTCATCGATTTAGGTTGTTCCCGGCTTTGAATAGCTTCAATCTTTCTTTGGGTCAATGATATTCCATGACTTGATACCACGTGCCCAAGGAATGCTACTTCTTCAAGCCGAACTCACATTTCTTCAACTTGGCATAAAGCTTATATTCACGAAGCTTTTGGAGTGTCGACCTCAAGTGTTGCTCATGATCTTCACGGCTTTTGGAATAAATAAGGATGTCATCAATAAAGACGACCACAAAGTGATCTAAATATTCCTTGAATACTCGGTTCATCATATCCATGAAGGCGGCGAGGAGCATTAGTCAATCCAAAGGACATGACTAGGAATTCCTAATGCCCGCATCGGGGTTCGGGCCGTCTTTGGAATGTCGGCGGTTCTAATCTTCAATTGGTGATATCCTAACGAAGATCAATCTTTGAAAAAGAATTTGGCTCCTTGCAACCGGTCAAACAGTCATCAATACGTGGCAATGGATACCTATTTTTGATGGTGACATGATTCAACTCCCGATAATCAATGCAAAGTCGCATACTCCCATCTTTCTTCTTCACGAATAACCGGAGCACCCCGAGGAGAAGTACTAGGACGAATAAAACCAATGTCTAACAATTCCGCAGTTGGGTCTTTAACTCCTCGAAGTTCAATAGAGCCATTCGATATGGGGCTTTGGAAATAGGTTTTGTCTGGGGTTCAAGGTCGATACAAAATTCAATTTCACGCCTCGGGGTAGGCCAGGGAAGTTCTTCTAGAATACGTCAGAAATTTATTAACAATAGAAATATCGTTCAAAACCTCGACGTATTTTTGTTTAAATCATGACATGAGCTAAGAAAGCTTGACATCCGTTTTCAATAAACGAATAGCTTTATGGCTTGAGATGACCGTGATTGATTTTAATGGTTTGGTCATTTGAATTCGCATAATAGGTTGATTAGGAATATGAAAGCTAACAACCTTACGAAAACAATCAATTTTGCATGATAAGTAGTTAACCACTCAATCCCTAGAATCACGTCAAATGCAAGTATTTTTAATGAAATAAGATCGACAATAATGTGAGGGTACCGATTTGAACCAAACAAGACTTATAAACGATGGATGTAATGAAGGTTTCTCTAACGGAGTTTCCACAGATAAGTCAAAGTCTAATTTCTCCTGAGTTAAATTTAATCGATGAACGCAAGTAGAGAAATAAAAGAATGGGTAGAACCGGTATCAAATAAAGTATAGACTTCATTAGAGTTTATGATAAGCTTACCCGTGATGACCTCATTCGGATTCTTTGCTCTTTGGGAGGTCACAACAAACGCCTCCCTTGCCTTCTGGGTTTTGAATTTTCCGGGATGGCCTTTGGTGCCTCCATCCTAGTAATTTGTCTTTGGTAAACGACAAAAAATCGAGCTAAGTGACCTTCTCTTCCACAATTATAACATGCTTTGACTGGCATGACGCAGTTTGATCGATGTGTCCCTCTCCTCGCATTTGAAGCATATGATAGGTGGTCTTTCTCCTTCCTTAACAATGGGTCTTTGGTCTTGACGCCTTTCCATCATTGTTGAATCTCCTTTTCTTGAAATGTCCATTCTTATTATTTTGGCCCGATTACCACCGGTGGTTACCATATCCGCTTTGTTGATTCCATCCACGCTTATTGTCACCGCTCGATGACTACTCTCATTGGTATTATAATTTTGTCATTTGCGCTTCTTTTAGTTAGTTGACTCATTATCGCTACTCCACTAATCGAGCCCTATTTACAACATCCTAATACAAACACGGTTTATGAGAAATAAGATGTTGACGTATCTCCCGCTTCAAACCTCTTAAAAACATTCGCGCCATTCTCTCTTCATTATCCACCAAGTGGGACGAAAAACCGTGATAACTCCGCAAATTTTGCCTCGTATTGCGACACGGTCATATTGTTTTGTTCCAACTTGATAAACTCCACCTCCTTCATGTGGCGAATACTTTCGGAAAGTATTTGTCGTTGAAACGACTCTGGAACTTCTCTAAGATATCTTCAAGACAAAGAAGTTGAGTACGCTTTCTGGAATTTCCCACCAAGAATCGCCTCTCCGCATGAACATAAAAGGCGTGAAGGAAACCTTTTGCTCCTCGGAGCATCCCAAGACATCAAATATCTTGGTAATCTACTTTATCCATGCTTCCGCCAGTATGGTTTTGGCTCACCCTTAAACTCCGGTGGTCCCAGCTCCTTGAATTGTTTAGCGGTGGCCGCCTCGAGAGTTTTTCGTGTTTCTACCTACGTTTTGGGCGAGAGTCGCCTCTTTCATTGTTGCGATAAAGCCTCTGAACATTTGATCATTCATCATTTGGTCGGTGTTGTTGTTTCTTGCGAGGATTGTCGCCTTCGATGCACATTATCCTCGATTATTGATATGTGGTGAATCAACGATCGCTGCGCTCCATTCTATTCTCAACATTCTCGGATGTCATTTTCAGATCTCGCCACAAAACAAAAGGTTAATTGATATGTAACAAATTATCCCTATCTTCGACCAACCAACCAATAAAATAAAGACATAAACTTAGGTAGGTCATACTAAGCGAAGGTATTCCCCGCTCTCCCCTCCTAGTACTATTCTCACATCTTAGCGTGGATCATATCCTATGCTCGATATAAACTGTGACGCCCCAAAATTAGGTATACATCACCCATCTTGGGTCGCCACTTACATGGTACGTAATTTAAATACAACTTATTAACATAACCGCCGTATGCAATACGACATAAACTGTGAGTTTAAATACAAATATATCGCCTACTAGATATTATACAAACTCAAACAAAAGTCCTCATTACAATTATTATCACACTATTTCACGTAATAGTGAGGACTACTAATCTTATCTTCGGACCATCACTCGTGAATAATCTTCGTGAATAAGAACTCATGAATAGTAACTCGTGAATAAATAACTCATGAATAGTAACCCAGACATGAAAAAAAATTCCAAATTTGATAAAAGTTCCAACCAATATTTCAAAGATAATGATATTGAAGAAATAATATCATTTGAGAAGAAAATAACATCCCTTACCTCGAAAGATTAAGACTTCTAAATTTGGAATACCGGTATAAGTCTTTGAAGGAACTTAGCACCGCTTAACAATACTCAAAGTATACTCACAAGAATACGCTCAATATATCGAGAGAAAATAGAGAGAAACTTCAGCTTACGGTGTATTTTTCAATTCTAACCTAAGACCTTTATTTATAGGAAAATGCTTTAGAACACCAAAGTAGAAAATTGAATATAATATTAATATATTTTTTACATTTTCTTTAGCCCACCTTAGACAACTGATCTCAGCCCATTTGAATCACATGTGAGGCCAACTTAGTTGCAAAAAACGTTTTTCTCAAAATAATTAACTAAAACTCCCAAAAATTAATTATTTCGGAACTTCGGAACTTCAATAATTCATAATAAATAGCCCTTTTATCAGAAAATTCAAATCTCGCGAGTTTTTATAGGAAATTCAATTCTCTACAACTTTGCAGAAGAAAGCTTTTCCGAATTCCAAATAGAAATTGACCAAAATCCACAAACGGACGATTTTACACAAAGTATAATCAAATTTCTATTAATAATTGTGTCCACCAACACACAAAACATGTGTTAAACATTTAATGCCACAAAAATACTCTTCCTCCTCATATACTCATATATCCCACATTCATTGTAAAAAATATCATCGTTAATATATTATTAAAATAATATATTTAAATGAATTATTTTATCGTAAAAAGATAAAATATTAATTTTCAACAATTGTCACATTAAAATTTTCTCCATCTATATCCTCATAAAATCAATATTTTCCTCATCATATAAATCAATAATTAATTATTCATAAATAATATTATGAAATCACATTATTGACAACCGGCATAGCCCAGGGATAGAGGGCTTTGCAATAAGGATCTCTCGCTGCTGGTAAGAATTAGATGACCAAACCTCTCCTTGATGCAAACTTTCTAGACATTGTCAATAATGTTATCTTATAATATTATTCAGATATAATATGAATTATTACTCCGATAATGGAAAATACTGATTGTAATGACAATTATTGAAACAACAAAGAATATAAAATGTCAACGTAGCAATTATTGAATCAATAAAATAAAATATCGAATAAGAATTATCGTAACCATTATTGAGTAGTGCCTTCAATAATTGGTGCAATACCGTGTATCTTCTTAACAACGCCAGACATTCGTGTTTTAACCACCGGGTATTCCAACGGTTAATTGAATAACTACGCCTGATTATTTTTAAACAACTTATATTTGTCGCTTTCATCCAATCGCTCGCTTTTCGTTATGGGGCCCACATGGTCATTTACTTGCATAAATGCGAATATTCCCCGACAGTGATTTAATATTCCCCGACAACAACAATGAATATTTTATAACCACTTGCTTATTTTGAAATATTTAAGTATTTTACCCCTAACTATCCACATTAATCAAATCAACCCTTACTATTTCAAAATAATAAATAGAAAATTAAATTTCATTAATAATAAGTTGGGGTCTTACATCCGATATAAGATTCCTCTTATAAAGATATCAAGTAACCCCTATTAAAATAAGGTATTATTTAATTAAACCCTTTTAATTAAAGGGGCTCCCTAATCTTATTAGGGATAATTAATTAAACTCCTTTAACTAATTTTCCTTCCTAATCCAATTAGGAATAAATGAGAGTACTTATATTAAATTAATTCCTAAACTCTTTTAGAAATTAAAATAATAATAATTGTAATAATATTAATAAGACTCTCTTATTAATTTATATTTAATATTTCTAAAATATTAAATAATAAATATTAAGCTATTTAATTTATTCTATCACCATAGATTAAATTAAATATACATAACATATTATTACGATTATGCCATTAACTTCTTAAATAATTATTCTTCCTTTTATGGTGTGACCCTTTAGGTTCTCCATATTAAACCTATTGTGAATAAATCAATTAGAATAATTCTAATCTTATTTAAATAAATAAATTAAATAATTAATTTATTTAAATAAATAATATTTATTCTACAATAGGGATAAGCCTCCTAGCGATCAACGACTTTCCAGATAATATAGATTTCAACATTAATCATAAAAGAACCTTTGAGTAAATAGTTACCGTACAATTCAATCCTTCCACCATACAATGTCCCAATTAAATATAAGACATGGAATTACTGTCAAGTCTTATTTTATTTAATTATATGTATTTCGACTCTTAAATGCACAACACCAAATAATGCAAATTAGAAACTCCTTTCTAATTTCATTCTGCCTTGGCCAAGGACTACTGGGTTGTCATTTATCGAATCACATAGGACATTTCTCTTCTTTTAATAGAAGTGGTAGATTCTTTATTGATCATACATTATCTCCATGTACAACTTATTATACCCAAGCATACCCTTTGATATACCCTAAGGGTCTTAAGGAATAAGTCAAAGTATAACTCATCATACACAAGATACTATGATGATCTCAAGTCCAAGGATCACTTGTACTACTATCACTACAGGAATTCCTATTGACAGGCAAGTAAAACTCCATTAGGTATTCCTTAGTGAGCCACATTCAGTGAACTTATTCTCTAATAAGCACCTACATACTTGCTTTAGTGTCTCCACACAAATGATCATGAGATCAATCATCCTCATCCAATGAGCAAGCAACGTATGTATCTGTAAGACCCCGAAAAATTTTTAAATAAAAAGGAATTTCCTTTATTTATTATTTTGAAATAGTAAGGGTTGATTTGATTAATGTGGATAGTTAAGGGTTAAATACGCAAAATAAGCAAGTGGTTATAAAATATTCATTGTTGTTTGGAATATTCGTTTGGTCGTGGAATATTCAATCTTTCCTGGGAATATTCGTATGACGACCACATGCATGTATGTGTGGGGCCATAACGAAAGCGATTGGATGAGGAAAACGACAAATATAAGTTGGTTAAAAATAACTACGTAGTTGTTACCAAGTAAGACCGTTGGAATACCCGGTGGTTAAAATACGATGTATACACGTGGTTGCACAAAGAGTACACGGTATTGCACAAAGATTGTTGAATTATTGATCCTTACGTAAGAAGGCACTACTCAATAATTTTTACAAGAGTTATCGCTCAATATTTTATTTTATTGATTCAATAATTGTTGCGTTGATATTTTATATTATTGTTGTTCAATAATTATCAATTATTATCTCCCATTATCGATCAATAATTCATATTATTTGAATAATATTATTAGATAGCATTATTGGCAATGTCTAGAAAGTTCTGTCAAGGAGAGGTTTGGTCACCTAATCATGCGCCCAAGAAGGAGAAATCCTTATCTGAAAGCCCCTTTCCCGGAACTACTTTCATTGTCATAATTGTGATTACGTAATATTATTTGTGAATAATTAATTATTGATTCATATGATAAAGAAATATTTATTTTATGTGGATATAAATGATGGATTTATTTATGTGGTTATAAATGAAGAAATTATTGTTGAGGTGTTTTATCAAGATTTTTACCGTTCGGAGGTATTAAAATTAAATCGTGGGTTTTGAGATATATTATGGGGTTATAATTTTTAATCCGACCGTTGGATTGTGGTAATTTTGGGTATGTTATACATACATTAGTTGAGTATATGTCCACAAATTTTGAACCGTTAAAAATGCACGAATGATTTGTTATGAATTTTAAGAGGTGTCTGATTCGGAAATTAGGGTTATAATTGATTTTGGTGGAAAATTCTAGAATTGAGTGGGCCCCACTTGTGGTTGGTGAAGAAATGTGTTGAATTTTATTTCAAATGTGGTGGGTGGCAATAGTAGCGTGTAAAGCCATCGTGTAGCGTGTCAAGTCCGCTTGGTTTGCAAGCTAACATTTTCCTATAAATAGAGGGCTAAGTTAGAATTGAAAATCACACCGTAAACAAAGTTTTCTCTTTCTCTCTATATTATCGAGCGTATTTTGTGAGTATTTAGATACTTTGAGAGTTGTTGCTCAAAGACAAGTTTCATTCAAAGATCACTTCCCTTTCCTTCCAAGTATTGATTCTTTGAGGTAAGGGATATTATTTTTTTTCAGAATGATATTATTTCTTCAATATCATTATCTTTGAAATGTCGATCTCAAGTTTTATCAAATTTGAAACTTTTCATGTCGGGTTACTATTCATGAGTTACTATTCATGAGTTACTATTCATGAGTTACTATTCACGAAGTTACTATTCATGAGTTACTATTCACGAAGTACTATTCATGAAGCGTGAAAATGTTTTTTTTGGAATTTCTATCTTTTGGTGTCTGAGTTACTATTAACGATACTCAAGACTATTCACGATATCTGACACTATTCACGTGATACGGTACTATTCAATTTAAAAATGAAATTTCTTCTTTTCGTCTAAAATATATCTATTCGGATACTAGCTTTGATTGTATCCATGTTTTGATCATTCTTGAATTTTACACCACTATGATTATTTTTGAGGTATTTTTGGACGTGGATAAAACCAAGTATGAATCCTTAATCCTTAATCCTTGTCATTTTGTTTCACTGGATTCGTTCTTTAAAAATATTTTCATCATCCTCGGTCTTAAATGATGATATTATTGAATATCTTTGGCCCGTAGTGCAAAGAGATGAATGATTTCTGAAGAATATCTTTGGCCCAGTAGTAAAAAGATGAGCAGTGTGTTTAAATGAACATGATCGATCGATGAATATCTTTGGCCTTTAGTGCAAAGATGAACAGTGTTGAGATGAACACGACCGATTGATGAATATCTTTGGCCTTTAGTGCAAAGATGAACAGTGTTGAGATGAATACGACCGATTGATGAATATCTTTGGCTCAGAGGTGCAAAGATGAATATTTGATTTGAGATGAATATTGATTGATGTTACGAGGATAAAATATTGATGATGGATCGTTAAATTCATAGATTATAGTAGATTTCATTCTCTACGTAACTCTTCTATGAATTATTATTTCACCATGAATATTGATCCGAAACTTGTTGTTCTATCAGATTCTATCGATTTTTCCTCAATGAAGACTAACGATAATTTGTTGTATATTATCTTAGTTATAATATTCTTTACCGGGCTAGTTGAGCTCACCCTTTTCCTTGTTGTTCCATTTTTCTTCTCGGAGGCGAGAATGTAGCGAGTACTTAGTCTGGGTATGGAAATGAAGGTTCTAGAGAGTTGTTTAGTAGTCCTCACCATTTTGTAAAATAATGTATCAATAATTATGATGGGGATTTATTTATGCGTGTGGATATTGTCTAGAAGACAATATTATATTTAAACTCATTAAGATATATTGTCGTATTTCACACGACATTTGTATTATTGAAGTTGTAGTTTGCTTCTTGTACCATGTATTCGGCGACTCGAATGGGTGTTGTGTATACCTATTTTGGGGGCGCCACAATTGGTATCGAGCTTAGGATATGATCTCCCATGAGATCGGGGAATAAAACTAGGAGGGAGAGATTTGTAAATCCTTCGCTAAGGTGTCCTACCTAAGCTTATTTGTTGGTTGAGTCATATTATAGGGTATTATGTGATTTGTTAATTTATTTAATTAACCCTTGTTTTATGATAGTTTTTTAGAATGGGTCACGAGAACGTTAACAATGGAGTGAATGAGATCGTGGAGACACCTCTAATCGCCAACCGTGATAATGTGATGTCAAAGTAAGAAGGAATTAGAGATATCCATGTGGTGAGTGAAAGAATTGATAGTTGCACCTTTAGATAATCGCAGAGGTAACAATTGAGAGTGAGGAAGAAGAGGAAGAAGAGGTACCTGAAGAGAGTTTATTAGAGGTATTTTATGATCGAAATATAGAATTGCAAAATCGTATTCATGAGTTAGAAGAGCAGGCTAAAGAATTGCAGGCAGTCGTGGAGCAAAAGGATGCAACGATTCAAGCTTGTGTTACCCGATACGTGATGCTTGAATGAAGCACTCTTTTGGCGAGTATAAGATGATAAAGCTGGAATCTGAGCTGAAAGAAGAAATAACTGAACGAGTGAGAATGAGTGATGCATGGGTAAAAGCTGCACGACGCGTTGATATTATGGAAAGAGATGTCCAATCTAAAAAGAGAAGATTTAACGATGATGGGAAGACGTCGGCAGCAACATCAGCACTATCAACAAATTCTAGGGGAAGAGAACGATCGCCAGTTAGATGCTACAGATGTGGAGAGGAGGGACATATAAGGTCAAACTGTTCAAAGCCTTCCAAGGTATGCTATAATTGTGGAAAAGAAGGACATATCGCCGAGATCATGCGATATCGAAACCCATCCAGCGTGAATGGTGACTCAAAAGGATGTCCAAGAAAAGTCAAAGTCAACGGTTCTTGGAAGAGCGTTTGTCGTGACCAAATCAAAAATGCAAGGAACCCGAACGAAGTTAAGCACTTAGGTTAGTTAATTATAAATTCTTCTGAAGTTTATACCTTACTAGATACCTGCTTCTACCCATTCTTTTATCTCTCTTGCTTACCAACGTTTGAACTTGACTACGGAGAAATTAGACTTTGACCTATTTATGGAGAATCCGTTAGAGAAACTTTCATTACATCCGTTGTTTAGAAATCTTGTTTGATTCAGTTGGCACTATCACATTACCTCGTTAACCTTATTTCTATAGAGATATTTGCTTTTGATGTGATTTTAAGGTTAACTACTCATCATGCCAAATTGATTGCTTTTGTAAGGTTGTTAGTTTTCATATTCCTAAGCAACCCGTTATTCAATTCAAGCAATCAAACCATTGTAATCAAACATTTTCATATCAAGCCATGAAGTCATTCGCTTTTATTACGGATGTCAAGTTTTCTTAGTCCATGTTATGGATTTGAATAAAGACACGCCGATTTGAATAATATTCCTGTTGTTATTGATTTTTCCCGATGTATTTCTGAAGAATTTCTTGGCTTACTCCCAAAGCTTCGATATTAAATTTTGTATCGACTTTAAACCCAGACAAAACTCATTTCTAAAATCTCATATAGAATGGCTCCTATTGAACTTCGTGGAGTTAAAAATTCAACTATAGAATTTGGTACCGAGCCTTTATCTTGTGACTTCCTTTGTGGAATGCACCTGCCGACTCTCTAGAGGGGACGCCATATTCGATGCGATAGTAAACCGATAGGTGTCATTGTGACGTCTTATCCAAGGTTGGGATATGAGTCACGATTGAGAGCAACCTAAGTCAAGAATCGAAATACGTAGCTTTCAGGCTTAGTTGGTTATTATCGGAGGATATTCTCGAATCGCTATTCCATTATCGCCATTCCATTAACTCAAATTTCGAGATACAAAATTCGAATGGAGCAAGGAATGTGGAAAGAGCTTCAAGAACTCAAGAGGAGACTCATTTCAAAGACATGTTCGACCATGCCATCCTCGAAAAGCGAACGTGGTAGGCGACGTGTTGAGTAGAAGATCGTATACAAGTACGAAAATGATATTGTCAAAGACTAATTTCAGTATAATTTACAAATAATAGAGATGGAGATGAAAACTCTAGGTACCCACGTGATGATATACGAGTATAATCGACTTTTAATCGATAAAGTTAAAGTCAGTGCTTTCCACCCAATCGAGAGTCGATGCGTATGAAGAAGAAAGTACAAGAAGGAGCTATTCCTAAGCTTAGAATTGATGAAGAAGGAATACTTGAGTCCACTCTAGACTTTGTGTTCCTAACGACTGATTTGAAGTACAAGATTATGATGGAGGCACACAATACACCATTTGCAATCCATCCTGAAGTACTAAAATGTATCGTGATCTTCGACATACATTTTGGTGGAACAATATGAAGAGAGATTGCAAAGTTTATCTCGATGTGTTTAACTTGCCAACGGTAAAGGCGAAGCATCTAGTACCTAAGGGTCCGTTGCAACCACTTGAGATTCCGAATGGAAGTGGGAACACATTACCATAGATTTCACTTTCGGGTCTTCCTACGGTTTCTCAAGGCATCAATGCTATTTGGGTTATTGTTGATAGATTAACCAAGTCTCATTCATTTCTTGCCGATATGGGAGACTTATTCCTTGAACGACTTCACTAGTATGTACGTGAATGAGATTGTGAGGTTGCATGGCATGCCTGTATCCATAGTTTCGGATAGTGACCCAAGATTCACTTCATGATTTTGGGTTAGAAAGCTATAGACGCAATTTACGATTCTGGTTGGCATACCATCCTCAAACGGATGGGCAATCGAGAGGACTACTCAAACTCTTGAAGATATATTAAAACTCGTGTCCTAGATTTCAAAGGAAGTTGGGATAAGTACTTGCCATTGGTGGAATTCTCATACAACAATAGTTATTAAACAAATATAGGCATGGTTCCATTTGAAGCATTATATGGACGAAAATGTCGCTTCTCCAATATGTTGGGATGAGGTGGGTGAAGCAACATTGTTAGGACCCGAAGTTAAGACGTATGACTCACCGAAAAGATCCAATTGATTCGACAACGATACAAACCGGCACAAGATCGACAAAAGAGTTATGCGGATCTTCATCGAAAGGACGTGGAATTTAGTGTAGGGATCATGTATTATTGCGAGTTGCTCCATGGAAGGGAGTTACAAGATTTGGGAAGAGAGGAAAGCTCAAATCCACGATTTATCGGTCCATTTCAAATTCTTGACCGAGTAGGAAATGTAGCCTATAGACTTGCATGCTACCTCCAAGTATGTCTCAGTATTCATAATGTGTTTCACATATCCAGCATTTCAGAAATATGTGAAAGACCAACCACGTTATTGAGTTAGAAATCCGGACGAGATAGCCAAGACTTAACGTATGAGGAGGTACCGCCAAGATCTTGGCTAGGAAGGAGCATGTCCCATGCCAAGAAAGGTCATACCACAAGTTAAAGTTTTGTGGAGGAATCATGCTATAGAGGAAATGACCGAATTGGAAACGGAAATGAAAGCGAGGTATCCTCACCTTTTCAAACACACAGTACGTCGTCAATTTCGAGGACGAAATTTCATAAGGAGGGGGAGGTTGTAAGACCCAAAAATTTTTAAATAAAAGGAATTTCCTTTATTTATTATTTTGAAATAGTAAGGGTTGATTTGATTAATGTGGATAATTAAATACGCAAATACGCAAAATAAGGAAGTGGTTATAAAATATTCATTGTTGTTTGGGAATATTCGTTTGGTCGTGGAATATTAAATGCATCGTCGGGAATATTCGTATTTACTCAGCAGCGACCATGTGTGGGCCCCATAACGGAAAGCGATTGGATGAGGAAACGACAAATATAAGTTGGTTAAAAATAACTACAGTAGTAAGTTATTCTGCTAAGACCGTTGGAATACCCGGTGGTTAAAATACGATGAATACACGTGGTTGCACAAAGAAGTACCAGATTGCACAAAGATTGTTGAATTATTGATCCTTACATAAGAAGGCACTACTCAATAATTTTTACAAAGAAGTTACTGCTCAATATTTTATTTTATTGATTCAATAATTGTCAAGTTGATATTTTATATTATTGTTGTTCAATAATTGTCATTTGCATTATTATCTCCATTATCGATCAATAATTCATATTATTTGAATAATATTATTAGATAGCATTATTGGCAATGTCTAGAAAGTTCGCCAAGGAGAGGTTTGGTCACCTAATCATGGCGCAAGAAGAGAAATCCTTATCTGAAAGCCCCTCTTTCCTCGAACTACCAATGGTTGTCATAATTGTGATTCTGTAATATTATTTGTGAATAATTAATTATTGATTCATATGATAAAGAAATATTTATTTTATGTGGATATAAATGATGGATTTATTTATGTGGTTATAAATGAAGAAATTATTGTTGAGGTGTTTTATCGAGATTTTACCGTTGGAGGTATTAAAATTAAATCGTGGGTTTTGAGATATATCATGGGGTTATAATTTTTAATCCGACCGTTGGATTGTGGTAATTTTTGGGTATGTTATACATACATAAGTTGAGTATATGTCCACAAATTTTGAACCGTTAAAAATGCACGAATGATTTGTTATGAATTTTAAGAGGTGTCTGATTCGGAAATTAGGGTTATAATTGATTTTGGTGGAAAATTCTAGAATTGAGTGGGCCCCACTTGTGGTTGGTGAAGAAATGTGCTGAATTTTATTTCAAATGTGGTGGGTGGCAATAGTAGCGAGTAAAGCCCATCGGTGTAGGTGTCAAGTCTCGCTTCTACGGGCTAACATTTTCCTATAAATAGAGGGCTAAGTTAGAATTGAAAATCACACCGTAAACAAAGTTTTCTCTTTCTCTCTCTATATTATCGAGTGTATTTTGTGAGTATTTAGATACTTTGAGAGTTGTTTGCTCAAAGATAAGTTTTATTCAAATCACTTCCGACCTTTCCTTCCTAAGTATTGATTCTTTGAGGTAAGGGATATTATTTTTTTTAGAATGATATTATTTCTTCAATATCATTATCTTTGAAATGTCGATCCAAGTTTTTATCAAATTTAGAACTTTTTCATGTCAAGGGTTACTATTCATGAGTTACTATTCATGAGTTACTATTCATGAGTTACTATTCATGAGTTACTATTCACGAAGTTACTATTCACGAGTACTATTCATGAAGCGTGAAAATGTTTTTTTGTGAATTTCTATCTTTTGGTGTCTGAGTTACTATTCACGATATCGGACTATTCACGATATCTGACCTTATTCACGTGATACTCAGATTATTCAATTTAAAAATGAAATTTCTTCTTTTCGTCCAAAATATCTATTCGGATACTAGCTTTGATTGTATCCATGTTTTGATCATTCTTGAATTTTACACCACTATGATTATTTTTGAGGTATTTTTGGACGTGGATAAAACCAAGTATGAATCCTTAATCCTTAATCCTTGTCATTTTGTTTCACCGGATTCGTTCTTTAAAATATTTTCATCATCCTCGCCTTAAATGATGATATTATTGAATATCTTTGGCCCAGTAGTGCAAAAGATGAATGATTTCAAGAATATCTTTGGCTCAGTAGTGCAAAGATGAGCAGTGTTTAAATGAACACGACCGATCGATGAATATCTTTGGCCTTTAGTGCAAAGATGAACAGTGTTGAGATGAACATGACCGATTGATGAATATCTTTGGCCTTTAGTGCAAAGATGAACAGTGTTGAGATGAATATGACCGATTGATGAATATCTTTGGCTTTTGTAGTGGTGCAAAGATGAATATTTGATTTGAGATGAATATTGATTGATGTTACGGGGATAAAATATTGATGATGGATCGTTAAATTCATAGATTATAGTAGATTTCATTCTCTACGTAACTCTTCTATGAATTATTATTTCACCGCGAATATTGATCCAAAACTTGTTGTCTATTGTATTCTATCGATTTTTTCCTCGTGAAGACTAACGATAATTTGTTGTATATTATCTTAGTTATAATATTCTTTATCGGGCTAGTTGAGCTCACCCTTTTCCTTGTTGTTCCATTTTTCTTCTCGGGAGGCGAGAATGTAGCGAGTACTAGTCGAGGGTATGGAATGAAGGTTCTAGAGAGAGTTGTTTAGTAGTCCTCACCATTTTGTAAAATAATGTATCAATAATTATGATGGGGATTTATTTGCGTGGGATATTGTCTAGAAGACAATATTATATTTAAACTCACAGTATATATTGTCGTATTTCACACGACATTTGTATTATTGAAGTTGTAGTTTGCTTCTTGTACCATGTATTTGGCGACTCAGAATGGGTGTTGTGTATACCTATTTTGGGGGCATCACAGTATCAATCTATCCGGATTCACTAATCCCCAATTTAGTAATCCAATGATTGGGAACTATTTTAGTTTTAAGCTTTCTAAGAATTTAAATCTCATTAGAATGATCATCATCATTATTCTAAAAGCATTGCTTAAAACTATGGGTTTATCACATATTATAAAACAACATCATGTAGATAATTAAAAGCCTTTAATAAATTAATACTTTTTATTAATAAATGAATAAGATTGTTTCAAAGTATATGCTTTATCATCAAACATGATTGGCTTGTGTGCATACTACTTTCAAGTTGTTCATCCGGGGATGATTCATTGATTTCACACTTGTCCTCTTTCAATTTCCCTTGGTTTTCCAGCCTAGACAAGTGATCGGCTACCTGATTCTCCGTCCCTTTCCTATCTTTTATTTATAGATCAAATTCTTGAAGTAAGAGAATCCATCGGATAAGGCGTGGCTTAACATCTTTTTTCGCTATTAGGTAACGAATAGCTGAATGGTCCGTGTAGACAATTACCTTAGTTCCGATCAAGTATGCCCAGAATTTGTCAAACGCATACACAACTGCAAGCAACTCCTTCTCCGTAGTTGTATAATTTATTTGAGTCTCTGTGAGCGTTTTTCTTGCATAATATATAGCGTGAAATACCTTATGTCGGCGTTGTCCCAACACATTAATGCTAACGTAATCGCTTTGCATCATACATCGTCACCAAAAGGCCTACTCCAATCCAAAGGCGACAATTCTGAGTATGTAGTCAACTTCTTTTTCAACAACTCAAAGGCTGACTTGCTACTTTCGTCAAAACTGAAAATAGAATCCTTTTCTAATAGACTGCATAAAGGCTTGGCAATTTTTGAGAAGTCCTTTATAAATCTCCTATAGAACGCAGCGTGTCCCAGAAAACTTCTAATACCTTTAACTGAGCTCGGTGGAGGCAATTTTTCGATTGCTTCCAGCTTCTCTTTGTCGACCTCCAATCCTTGAACCGGTACCTTGTGTCCCAAAATTATGCCCTCCTCGACCATGAAGTGACATTTTTCCCAGTTAAGCACGAGGTTCGTATCCATGTAGCGCTGTAATACCATTACCAAATTCCCTAGGCAGGTATCAAAGTTGTCCCCATAGACAGAAAAGTCGTCCATGAAGACCTGAACATTTTTCTCCACCATGTCTGAGAAAATGGCCATCATACACCGTTGAAAAGTTACAGGTGCATTGCATAACCCGAATGACATCCTCCTGAATGCAAATGTGCCATAAGGGCATGTGAATGTCGTCCTTTCTTGATCCTCTGGAGTGATGACTATCTGGTTATAGCCCGAGTATCCATCCAATAGACAGTAATATTCATGTCCCGCCAATTTATCCAACATTTGATCAATAAAGGGCAGCGAGAAAGGGTCTTTTCGAGTTGCCTTGTTTAATTTTCTATAATCCATGCAAACCCTCCAACCTGTCACTGTTCTAGTTAGTATTAACTCGTTGTCCTCATTCTGCACCACGGTCATTCCTCCTTTTTTTGGCACGCACTGGACTGGACTAACCCACTTACTATCGAAAATCGGGTAGATGATGCCGGCATCTAACCACTTCAAAATTTCTTTCCTCACAACTTCCTTCATAATCGGGTTTAGTCGCCGCTGTTGCTCCACCGTTGGTTTTGCGTCATCTTCCATCAAAATCTTGTGCATGCAGAATGAAGGGCTGATTCCCTTTATATCCGCAATTGTCCACCCGATCGCTGATTTGTGTTCCTTAAGCACTCTCAGCAACTTCTCTTCCTGCAATTCGTTAAGTGCAGCAAAAATAATAACAAGTAACGAATTTGAATTGCCTAAGTATGCATAGCTGAGGTGTTTAGGGAGTGGATTAAGTTCCAGCTTTGGTGGCTCTTCCAATGATGGTTTCAATTTTTCTGCGGTTACCTCCTCCGTGTGCAGTTGTTCAAATGGTGTTCTAAATCTGGAAACTCGTGGCAATGAGTCTAGCATTTGTAAGTAATCCACCAATTCTGGATCGTCGACTTCTTTGTCCCCCAATAACATTGTTTCTAACGGATCGTTGACCAAACTCTTGCTCCTATCATCACTGATGATTTGCTCAATTAAATCCATTCTAAAACATTCTTCCTCATCCGTAGGGAATTTAATGGCCTTGAACACATTAAATTTTACTTCTTGATCTTGGACCCTCATAGTCAGTTTTCCTTTTTGTACATCTATGAGTGTCCTTCCTGTAGCCAAAAATGGTCTCCCTAGGATAATTGGGATGTTCTTGTCCTCCTAAAAATCCAGAATGATAAAGTCCGCGGGGAATATAAACTTATCCACTTTCACTAGAATGTCCTCTGCTATACCTCTCGGATATGTGACTGACCTATCCGCCAACTGTAATGAAATATTTGTAGGTCTTGGCAATTAGGTGACCAAACCTCTCTTTGACAGAACTTTCTCCTTACTGGCGCGCAATTAGGTGACCAAATCTCTCCTTGACAGAACTTTCTAGACATTGCCAATAATGCTATCTAATAATATTATTCAAATAATATGAATTATTGATCCGATAATGGGAAATCTTTGTCTTGTGACAATTATTGAAACAACAATAATATAAAATATCAACGCAGCAATTATTGAATCAATAAAATAAAATATTGAACAGTAATTACTGTAACAATTATTGAGTAGTGCCTTCTTACGTAAGGATCAATAATTCAAAAATACTGTGTAACCACACATATTACTGTATTTTTAACCACCGGGTATTCCAATAGTGTAACTGTAACAACTACCTCGTTATTTATAAAAACTCATACTTGTCGTTTTCTTCATCCGCGACATTATTCATTATGGGGCCCACAAATGGTCATTACATTGTCATTTAATATATTCCCACAACAAGAATATTCCACGACCAAACGAATATTCCCCGACAGAAATGAATATTTTATAACCACTTGCGTATTTTGAAAAATGTTACATATATCACCCTTAACTTTAAACTTTTATCAATTTAACCATTTACTGAATAATAATTATAAAAAAGATTGAATACTTTTATTTCATAAAATCTGGGGTCTTACAATCTCCCCTCCTTATGAAATTTCGTCCCCGAAATTTACATACCTGGTATTTCAAAGAGTTGAGAATACCTTGCTTTCATCTCAGATTCCATCTTCCCTGTCCTCATGATTTCTCCATTACTCATCTCCTGTATTTCAGATATCATTCTAGAATACAGCTTCAAAACAAAGGTAAATTGACATATCATAATTTGTCAACTTAAGTAAGAAAATTCAGCTTAGGTAGGACACACACTAGCGAAGGATATTACTCGTCTCTCCCTTCCTAGTTCTAATCCCGGATCTCCGCCAGAGATCATATCCCTAAGCTCTGATACTAAATGTGACGCCCCTAAAATAGGTTCAATCCATCCAACCTATTCTGAGTCGCCAAATACATGGTACAGAAAACAACTACAACTTTATTACTACAATTGTCGTGAAAAAATACAACAACACATATATTGTGAGTTTTAATACCAACTATGACTCATGTCCCAACTATGGATAGCACCTCACAGTGATACCTTACATAAAGGTACAATCTAGAACTGTTTTAGAAATTAAAATCTTTGGGAAGTGCTCAAGGAAACCTTCATACATAGGAGGCCATGAATCTAAGTTATGATAGATATCATATGTCCAGAGAATTATCCTTGGTTGATCCAATAGACCCCAAAGAAAAATGAGAAGATTACTATCATATTCCTTCTAATGGTGAGTCTTCTCTTGACATAAAACTATCTCCACCGTCTGCGATTGAACATTATGTTTCAACCCAACTCCAAGATCATATAGGTAGTGCTTGTAGATATACTCAACAAGTGGATGTGCACAACCCTTTCTTATGATAACACGAGATTGTATGTCATTAGACATCTTGTATGATAGTGGCAAAACACCCTTCCAAAGTTGGGTTCACCTCACCCTATTGTTGTTCAACAAAATCAATTATTAAGTGACGTATAATATACGACACACACATCTTAGGTCCTCAATACAATTATATATTGTATGTCATGCCGTTTTATAATGTGTTGAGAAACTTTGATAGTCTCGGACCACCACACTATTCCCCTGTTATCCCCGCTCGACCCAGCTACACTCTTATTACCTGAAAGGAATTGTGAAGCAAAAGGGTGAGCATAACTAGCTCAGTAAAGAATATTATTACTAAAGATAATTAAATTATCAATAGCCTTCATAGTAATAAATCAGAGATTTAGAACATATGGTAGATGATAAAACTTTTCAACCATAGTTGCAGCGGAACGAGCAATCCATTAGAAGAGTCAAATAGACTATAAGGTCTATTATCTTCTCCACATTAAAAGTCCACCAACAATGTTTTATCTCTGTAACATCAATTAACAGTTCCTTTCCACAATCATATGAATAAATCATAACCATAATTGTGATTCTAAATTCCTCTTCGCACCCGTGATTTAAGATAATTTACATCACCGCTTTACCTCGAAATATCAAAGATCATGGTTATACCAAATCACAGTTCATGTTCATAATCATACTAATAAATTAATCTTTGCACTACGGGCCAAAGATATTCATCAACAGTTCATCTTTGCACTACAAGCCAAAGATATTCAACAACAGGACATCTTTGCACTATAAGCTAAAGATATTCAACAACAGGACATCTTTGTCACTACGGCCAAAGATATTCATCAACAGTTCATCTTTGCACTACAGGCAAAAGATATTCAATCAACAAGTCATCTTTGCACTACGGGCCAAAAATATTCAACAACAAAGTCATCTTTGCACTTTCGGGCCAAAGATATTCATCAATAATTGATCTTTTTTACTACTGAAAGCAAAGATATTCATATCTCAAAGAAACATACAATCATTTCAGAATTTATATAAACCATAATTATAACCATGTTGATCAATTCACCTTTGCACTTAAGCTAAAAATATTCAATTATAAATTTAATGGTCATGATCATACCAGTCAACAATTAATCTTTGCACTACTGGCCAAAGAGAACCCATAGTCACGATCATACCAATAATCTACCCATCTTTACACTTAAGTCAAAGAGAAATTTCATCACCGGGATTATAAAAACGTTATATATGATAAAAACAATACGATCAACAACTGCATTTAATTTCAAGAGTAAGATTCATAAATCAATGATTTCATAACACCTTAATCCAAATATTATAAATCACTTAATAATCTCATAATCTAATATTATTAATACTACCACAATATTTTAATCATTTCTTAAACTTATAAACAATTTATTTTAATTATTTACACTTTACTAAATAATGCATTTAATCATCCTAAAATGTCAAACTCATAAGATTTCATCACCAATAACCAAAATCATCATCAAAAATCTGCATATACCTCATATAGGATTCTCAAGCCATAAAATCCTATTTTCCAATTTTCTTACTTCACATAACATATTTAATTTATTTCCTCATAACTAGTTCATTTTCATGAAAAATACCAAATCAGTCCCAAAAATATTTCTTTTCTGGAATTTAGCAGAATATAATCCCATATTGAACATATATTTTTCTCGGAATTTTTAAAATTCATTTACTATTTTTCGCATGGCCAAAATTGCCAAATATTTAGACATTTATCATAAATTGTACTTTTGTCCAAAAATTCCGAAATTACAGAAAATACTGATGTTATATAGATGTACTCCCAATAAAAATTTCACCAATTTTGGAGTTAACCACAAGAAGTTATAAGGGTTTACTTTTAAAATAGTCTTTTCTCATAAAATTCATAACTCCTAATCTATACATCCAAAAATCGCCATTTTTGGACACAATCAATAAAACTCATCAAATTATCATTTCAAATTTTTTCAGAATTTTTGAAGGTCGGAAAAATTACGAAACATGAAAAACATAACAACCCTTAAAATCCTTTACCTCAAAAGAGCAGTACTTCTGACTGGAATATCGGATGAAAAGCCGAAGGAAACTTGCACTGATGAATAGCAACTCATAAAGTATCTAAATACTCACAAAATACGCTCGATAATATAGAGAGAGAAAGAGAGAAAACTTATGTTTCTGGTGTGATTTTCAATTCTAACTTAGCCCTCTGTTTATAGGAAAATGTTAGTGCCTTGGCAAAGCAGACTTGACTGCTACCGATGGCTTTACCTGCTACTATTGCCACCCACCACATTTGAATTAGAATTTCAAGCACATTTCTTCACCAACCATAGGTGGGGGCCCACGATTCTAGAATTTTCCACCAAAATCATTAATAAACCTAATTTACAATCAATCACCTCTTAAAATTCATAACAAATCATACGCTTATTTTAACGGTTCAAAATTTGTGGACATATACTCAACTTATATATGTATAACATATCCA
The DNA here is from genome assembly GCA_020205615.1 of Panax quinquefolius. Taxonomy (NCBI): domain Eukaryota; kingdom Viridiplantae; phylum Streptophyta; class Magnoliopsida; order Apiales; family Araliaceae; genus Panax; species Panax quinquefolius. Next base: position 25,577,244 of record CM035154.1, read on the forward strand.
AAAATCACAACGATCCAACGGTCGGATTAAAAATTATAACTCACGCAATATATCGTAAAAATACTGATTTGATTTTTAATACCTCCATTCCGACAAAAATACTGATAAAACACCTCAACATTAATTCCTTCATTTATAACCACATAAATAAATCCATCATTTATATCCGCATTAAATAAATATTTCCTTATCATATAAATCAATAATTTATTATTCACAAATAATATTACAGAATCACAATTATGACAACCAGGTGGCCAAGGAAGAGAGGGCTTTCCGATAAGGATTTTTCCTTACTGGCGTGCAATTAGGTGACCAAACCTCTCATTGACAAAACTTTCTAGACATTGCCAATAATGCTATCTAATAATATTATTCAAATAATATGAATTATTGATCTGATAATGGGAAATACTGTGCCGTGATAATTATTGAAACAACAATAATATAAAATATCAACGAAGGAATTATTGAATCAATAAAATAAAATATTGAACAGTAATTACTGTAATAATTATTGAGTAGTGCCTTCTTACGTAAGGATCAATAATTCAAAAATAATCTGCAGGTAATACCGTAAAGCAATGCGAACCACGCGTATTACTGTATTTTTAACCACCGGATATTCCAACAGTGTTAACGGTAACAACTACCTCGTTATTTATAAAAACTCATACTTGTCGTTTTCTTCATCCTACAGTTATTCTGTTATGGGGCCCACAAATGGTTGCGTCGTCGTACGAATATTCCCCGACAACAAAAATATTCCACGACCAAACGAATATTCCCCGATAGAAATGAATATTTTATAACCACTTGCGTATTTTGAAAATTTTTACATATATCACCCTTAACTTTAAACTTTTATCAATTGAACCATTTACTGAATAATAATTATAATAAAAATTGAATACTTTTATTTCATAAAATTCGGGGTCTTACATATTGCACATTGATCCGTTGGGTGCTCTCTTGCGCACAAATCGCATATTATTGCCACTTGCTGTGCTTGTTGTGCTTGTGCCCTTGTCATCGAATCCAACTTCTTTGAAAGTGCAACAATATGTGCTTGTATAGCAATTACACCATCTACTTCTAACACCCCAGCTGCCTTCGCCCGTGTCATTCTCGCTGTGGGCCACTAGTAGTTATTAGCCGCCATGGTTTCAATCAAATCCTAGTCTTCCTCGTAACTCTTAGCCATGAATGTTCCGCCCGACGCTGCATCAATACTCGTTCTGAGATTCCCATGTATTCTGTCGTAAAAGGTGTTCATTTGTAACCACTTGGGCAGTCCATGATGTGGGCATTTTCTGAGCAATTCTTTGTATCTCTCCCATGCCTCATATAACGACTCCCTATGTTGCTGTTCAAACATCGTTATCTCGTTCCTCATCTTTGCAGTTTTCGTCGGTGGAAAGAATTTGGCGAGGAATTTCTATGCTAAATCCTCCCATGTTGTTATCGAACTGGACGATAGAGAATGCAACCAACTCTTCGCATTATCCCGTAAAGTGAATGGGAATAAGCAAAGTCTCACCGCCTCATCCGACACCCAATTGTACCTAAAGGTGTCGCAAATTTCCAGAAAGCTAACTAGATGCTTGTTTAGATCGTCATTTGCCAATCCCCCAAACTGAACTGAATTCTGAATCATTTGTATCATCCCAGGCTTAATTTCAAATGTATTTGCTGCTATTGCGGGCCTGGTGATGCTTGATTGCAGTTCAGTCACCTTGGGTGTGGTGAAGTCCCTTAACGCTTTCCGATCTTCGACTGCCATTTCCTCTTCTTTCTCAGGTGTTTCAAATTCTTGTCTCATTTCCTTGATCCACTTACTCAACCTCTGGAACCTTTTCTCAATGTCGTCCTCTAAAGGCAATAAGTCTGGATTTTTGGATCGCGTTTGCATAAACTGCGTTCAACACCTGAAATAGAAGAAACAAAACAAAAAAATAAAAATGTCTAAGTAAAACTGGATTAATTAAACTGATATTGTAAAAGTATTAAGAACTATACTAAATTGTGACGCCCCCAAAAATAGGTCCACCCGACCCATTCTGAGTCGCCAGATATCACTCTATAAAAATCAAATACAACTTCATTTATATTAATCGTTGAACTCACGTATGCATGTAGTACGACAACAGAGATAAGTCATGAGTTTCAATACAAATATTGTAACGTATTCAATACGACAATATCCAAACTCAAATTAATACATGCCATATAAAGTACAGCAGCCATATTTCAAGTCTCCAAAAGGACACGAGAAGATTTCTGTTCTCTTCATTTAACTGCGGTGCACTTTTGACACTTTCAAGGTTTGGGTTCTCATCACCCTATTGTTGTTCACCAAAATCAATTATTAAGTGACGTATAAAATACGACACACACATCTTAGGTCCTCAATGCAATTTTATATTGCATGTCATGCCGTTTTATAATGTGTTGAGAAACTTCAACAGTCTCGAACCATCTCACTATTTCCTCATTATCCCATTCGACCCAAATACACTCTTATTACCTGAAAGGAATTGTGAAGCAAAAGGGTGAGCACAACTAGTCCAGTAAAGAATACCATGACTAAAGATAATTAAATTATCAATAGCATTCATCAGTAATAAATTAAAGATTTAGAACATATGGTAGATGATAAAACTTTTCAACCATAGTTGCAGCGGAACGAGCAATCCATTAAAAGAGTCAAATAGACCATCAGATCTATTATATCCTCCATGTTAAAGTCCACCAATAATGTTTTATCCCTGTAACATCAATCAACAATTTCTGTCCACAATTATATGAATAACTCATAGTCATAATTGTGGTTTCAAATTCCATTTCTCATCCAGGACGAAGATAATTTTCATCACCTGTCTTTACCTGAAACATAAAAAATTATGGTTATACCAAATCAAAATTTCTGCTCATAATCATATTAATAAATTCATCTTTGCACTACAGGCTAAAGACATACAACTGTATAACCAATAACCAACAGTTTATCTTTGTACTACAGGCCAAAGATATACAGCTGTAAAATCAATAATTCTGAGACTCAGCTTAATAGTATCACGACCACGAACTATCCATGCACTATGGGCCAAGGATATTCGTGTTTTCAATTACGGTCATGATTATACCGAATAATCCCTAGTCATAATCATACCAAGTCCATCTACGGCCAAAGATGACTTTTACCACATCATTTGTAACATTACGGTCATGATTATACCGAATAATCCCTGGTCATAATCATACCAAGTCCATCTAGGCACGACAGGCCACAAATGACTTTAAAAAAAATATATAAAAATGAGGATGATGACAATGATATAAGCATTAATCAAACGAAAACAAGGATAAATATTAAAGACTTTAAATTTAACCAAACATTATCAATCTCATAATAAATTCATAATCTAATATTGTTAATATCATAACAATATTTTAATCACTTCTTAAACTTATAAACAATTTATTTCAATTGTTTACACTTTACCAATTAATGCATTTAATCATTCAAAAATGCCATACTCATAAGATTTCATCACCAATAATCAAATCCCTCATCAAAAATATGCATATATCTTATATAGGATTTCCAAGCCATAAAATCCTATTTTCCAACTTTGTTACTTCACATAACATATTTAACTCATATATTCGTAACTAAACCATTTTCATGAAAAATACCAAATCAGTCCCAAAAATATTTCTTTTCTGGGATTTAGCATAATATAGTTCCATAATGAAAATATATTTTTCTCGGAATTTTTAAAATTAATTTACTATTTTTCAAAAATCAATTTCTAATAAATTCCTTAAGAAATTAGCTACCTCAAGGTTAACTCCAGAAATTCCCAAATCTTGGCAAGATCTTACACATGTTAACGTGAGCCTCCAGTTTAAATTTCATGGTCATCGGAGTTATAGAACTCCGGTTATAGCGTTTTTCGTCAGAAAAACCTATATATTGAAATGGTCATAACTTGCTCATTTTAAGTCGGAATGAGCTCATTTTTGGACAGGATGTTCCTTATACCATATACTTTCATGTCCCAAAAGGCCAGAATTTTTCTCATAAATTAAGTGGCCAAAAATTCCCTTTTAAAAAAATAATCAGTAGCCTTTTCGAAATTTTCAGCTTTTGACTCCTTTACTAATACCAGTCCACACAAAAATCTACAATACTTTTTCCAGTGATTCCACTTGGATAAGTTATAAGACTCATAGATCTAACTCTAGGACTTGACCACACTCAAAAATTCGAAATATAATAGGAGATATGGTCAATTGAATTTCATGTTACATTTTTACCAAAATCTGATTTTTCAACCCTTTGTGATTTCTAAGAAACTTTCATGTTTTCACATAATAACCAACATAACTCATCATAACACTTACTAATACTTCATATACCCATGATTTTCATCAGTCCAATACTTTTATTATGACTCTCATCATAGTCAACATAAACAGATCTTTTCCATAATTTAATAAGGAATGAATACAAAGGATCATTCACCATGCATGCGATAGAGACCGCACAGACAGGTTATTCCAACAGAATAATAAATAACGGAACCAGGTCAGGTGAAATTCACACCGACAGGATGTTCCACAGAATAAATGAATAATAAAGACGAAACCAGGTCCGGCGTAAAGCACAGACAGAATATTCCAACATAATAATAAAGACGGAACCAGGTCAGCTAAAATTCACAACGACAGGATATTCCAACAGAATATTAAATGCGGAATAATAAATAATGGAATCAGGTCTGGCGTAAAATGCACAAACAGGATATTCTGACAGAATAATAAATAATGGAACCAGGTCCGGTGTAAAACGCACAGACAGGATATTCTGGCAGAATAATAAAGAATGAAATAATAGAAGAATTTCACCATGTATGCGGTACTTCGCATAACCAGGTTATTCCAACATAATAATAAAGAATGGAATAACAGAAGTTCTCTTCATGAAGGCAAAAGAAAGAAATAATACCCCTTACAGGTACAACAAATAATATCCCTTACCTTAGAATAAAGCTGGATACTGGAATAGAAATGTAGCAGACTTCTCTTCTTCTTTCTCTCTATAGATTTTCTCTCTATAGCTTCTCTCTATAATTTCTCTCTATATTAAATGCTCTATAGCTTTGGTGAATTGGTGAGAAATGAAGGAAGAATGAGCTTCTATTTATAGAAAAACATAGTTTCGATAATTGCACGTTTTAGGACTCAGAATATTACAGTACAATACCTCAAACTTTTTCTTTATTTTTAATTTAGTCATGCAAGTATTATCAAACTTGCACCACCTCCCCTAATAGTAAATAATGTGATTCAATAGTAAATTATGTGAATCAATAGTTATAGACATGTAAAAATACGAATTACAGTATAGTACCTCCATCTATACCTCCATTTTTAACTTAGTCATGCAAGTATTATCAATCTTGCACCAACTCCCCTAATAGTAACAAGAATGTGAAATAATAGTACACACATGTGAACAAATAGTTATAATCATGTGAAATAATAGCAATCAATTGCTCATTTATCCGGTTAAATACCCGATTGGTCAATATAATCTCCAGACGTCAATTATTATCGAAATAATTATCGATTTTCACTAACACAAATAATTTCAACACAATGAAACTATTTTTATCAAAAATATAAATTTTGAAATTTCGAAGTTTGACTTTTTTCCAAAAAAGTCAACTGTTGACTTTTTAACCAAATAGTAAAAACCGGCAAATTTTGTGTTTATAGTCTATTTTTACTAATTTCATCGTTCCGGACTCAAATATCACGTTCGCGTCTCCAAATTAAACTCCGAGCACAACTTTAATATTAATAACATTCTTCATAAATATTATAACTCATAATATTTATTAACCAGGTCGTTCCCAGGAAAGATGGGGTTTTTCAATAAGGATTTCTCCCTATTAGCGCAATTAGGTGACCAAACCTCTCATTGGCAGAACTTCTAGACATTGTAAATATTACAATTTAATAATATTAATAACTTTGTCGTCTCAATTACTGATTTAATAAAATAATATATTATGCAGATGATACTGTGACAATAATCTAATCAATAATATGAGAGATATGATGCAACAATTACTATAGCAATAATTGAGCATAACTGAGTGACTTCTCACGTAAGCATCAATAACCAATACTATGTGCCACTATGCCACCACGCCAGACATCGCATTTCTTTTACTACCGAGGTAGTTCAACAAGATTAATCTGTGAAAACTTCCATTTGTTATTTTCAATAAAATACTTTTGTCGTTTTCTCAATCCAACAATAATTCCGTTGTGGGTTCACCGATGATTGTGCCGTCGTACGGATATTTCCCGACAAAAAGAATATTCCCCGACCAATCGAATATAACATAACAACTTGCATACTTTGCAAAATTTATAAATACTACCCACAACTATAACATTATATCAAATCCATACCATAATATTAAAAAAAAAAATATTTCGAGAAATTTTAATCTTTATTCATAAAATCTGGGATCTCACATAAATAGTCCCCGACAACGGCGCCAAAAACTTGTTGGGTAAAATCTATATACGCACAACACGCAAGTACACGTGGTCAACAAGTAATAAAGTGATAAGTAGAGTATCATTCCCACAAAGACTAACTAGCAATAATCTTAACTTACAATTACCAACTTTATGTTAATCCTAATTTTATTAAACAAATCAACTCAATGATTAAAATTAAAAACTCTAAATTAAAGAATAATTAAACTATCACAAAACAATCACAAGTATCAAAATCTGAAATTTCAAACAATTAATGGAGAATTAGACTTATGATTTCACCCTAAGCTTAACTCTGATTTTAACACCTTGATTCCAATTCAATTCACCATCCCAGTTAATTAATCAAGAACACGAACGTAGTATTAACCACCTCTCGATGCAGTACTACCGTATGAATGTAAATCCACAATTAAGATAGAAACACGTTAAACACCTTAATCAACTAACTCACTATATCTCTATGTGAATTACAATTAAAGAAGGTTTAAGAATAAGTTCTCTATCCGATTACATGCGATGTCAAGCATATCTCTGCCTTAACATTCATCAAGATTAAGCTATTCACAAAATTCATGAACACATGCTATATCAACTAGGTCTAGATTTGCATATCCTCACTCGATTCCATACAAATCCACAAAGAATTATTGATCAGGCAATTCATAGATTCAAGCTCAAATCAATATAGATAAATTGGAAATAGCTTATTAAATTGGAAATCAAAGTTTACAAAATCATAGATTCACTCAAAGATCCATCATAAGCCTAAAAAGTGAATTAGTTCATAATAAAAGAAATAAACACCGAATAAATCATGGAAATCATTCTTTCAATTACAAATAATAGTCTAAGATGAAGAATATTGAAAAACACCCTTCACGTAGCCTAGAATCGCAATCTTCTCGAAAATCTCCTTGAAATACTCCTCCAACGCTTGCTTAGAAAAACTGAAATTAATATTCGTAATTTGCCTTGTGTGTCTCTAATCCCATTTCTTGTTGTTAATTATATACTTCACACGTATTCTAATTACAATTTCATGCCAATATGAGTCCCAAATCATCACCATCACTTAAGTTCCACGTTTGTAGCATTAGAAACCAACTAGGAGACTCTTCTATTCGCGTACCTAAGCCCCAGCTTGGGTCTTCCCTTTGTAATAGCAAGCCCCGGCTTGCCTACCTACTGCTAAACCACCCAAGACCCCAAGCCCCGGCTTGCTATCAAGGCCAAAAAGGGCAAGCCCCAGCTTGGGTACCTTCTATAAATCTACTGCAATATCCCCTGCTAAAACTGCCATAACTTCTAATCCGGAAGGATTTACGGGGCTCGCCACCTATCAAATCGAAGCAATCGACGAGCTCTACAACTTTTATTCTTTGAGTTTTGATAAATAACGAACGGATGAAGGTCAAAATTGCTTTGGAAGTAGCTGCTACTGTGTAATGACAAATAAAACAACTCATAGCATTGTCTGTGATGATAAAAAGGACATACTCTCGCATCCGAACTTCCGATTGGAATAATACAAGATGTTCCGGAAAGCCAAGAAAAAGTTCTATAACATAGTCCAAGTTCCACGCGAAGAACAAGAAATACACATAAAATGACCATGAAGGCCCGAATGATATCCGGAATTGCTTTTTCCTTACATTTTCATACCAATAGTTGCTCACTCAGCTTTCCAAACATATAATCTAAAAAAATGGAAACAAAATGAATGAAAAGTAACTAAGAAACACTAGATTAAGCGAATAATTCAAGTAATAGATGCCAGATAAGTAGGTATAAAACTTACTTATCACAGTGGCGGCAGCAACAGCATCACAGCATCAGGATGGTAACCATGTATATATATCGATATTTTTTAGCTTTTAATTCCCAATTCATAGCAGTATCAACACATGTAATGTGACGCCCCCAAAATAGGTATACAACACCCATTCTGAGTCGCCAAATACATGGTACAGAAAGCAAACTACAACTTCAATAATACAATTGTCGTGCAGAATACGACAACACATACTGTGAGTTTAAATACAAATATTGTCTTCTAGACAATATCAACACCCAAATAAGTCCTCATTACAATTATTCATACACTATTTTACAGAAATAGTGAGGACTGCTAAAACATCTTTCTAGAACCATTACTCCATACCCCGACTCGATCATGCTATGTTCTCACCACCTGAGAAGAAAAATGGAACAAAAAAGAAAAGGGTGAGCTTTACTAGCCCAGTAAAGAACATTATGACTAAGATAATATACAACAAATTATCATTAGTCTTTAACGGGGAAAAATCTGATAGAATATAATAGACAACAAGTTTTAGATCAATATTCTGCAGCGGAAATAGCAATCCATTAGAAGAGTCACGTAGAGAATGAATTCTACTATCTTCTAAGATTTAAAAGTCCATCATCAATATTTTATCCCTGTAACATCAATCAATATACATCTTTAATCAAATATTCATCTTTGCACTACATGCCAAAGATATTCATTTCAGATCACCAATTAATCATGTTCATCTCAACACTGCTTCATCTTTACACTACGGGCCAAAGATATTCATCGAGTTAATCATTCATCTTTTGCACTACAGGCCAAAGATATTCAAGAATATCATCATTTAAGACCGAGGATGATGAAAAATATTTTAAAGAAAAGCGAATCCATGAGGCGATGAAGGACAAATATTAGGGATTCAGTATAATGGTTTATCCAAGATCAATAATACTTCATAATAACCAATTGTGAAGCGTAATTCAAAAATAACGATCAAAACATGGATACAATCAAAGATAGTAGCCAAAATAAACATCTTGGACAAAGAAAATTTTTTATTTTTCTATGAATAGTCAAATCAGATTCGTGAATAGGCCAGATATCGTGAATAAGAACCCCACACAAAAAAGTTCCAAATTTGATTAAAAAGTTCACCAATATTTCGGATAATGATATTGAAGAAAATAATATCATTTAAGAAGAAAATAACATCCTTACCTCAAAATAACCGTATTTCCGATCGAACTTCTGATATAGTCTTGTGTAAACTTAGAATTGAATAACAACTCTCAAAGTATCAAAATACTCACAAAAATACGCCGATAATATAGAGAGAAAAAGAAACTTGTTTCGGGTGTGATTTTCAATTCTAACCTAAGCGCCTATTTATAGAAAAATACTAGAACGCCATAGGAGACTAAAATATTAAAATATAATATAACCTTATAATTTTTCTACGCATGCTCTTTGAAAATCTCCAGCCACTCAATTCTGAAAATTTCAGCAGCCCACATGTTATTAACACCAACCAAAGTGGGTCCCACCCCATTTTTAATAAAAAATATTTTATTTTGAAGAAATGCGAGTTTTGGCTTGAGGAAGTAGCATTCCTTGGGCACGTGGTGTCAAAACATGGAGTATCTGTTGACCCGGCGAAGATTGAAGCAATACAAAGTTGGGAGCAACCAAGATTTGCGGTCAAGAAATCACGTAGCTTTCTAGGCTTAGCTGGTTATTATCGGAGATTCGTGGAAGGATTTTCTCGAATTGCTACTCCGTTAACTCAGCTGACTCAAAAAGATACAAAATTTGAATGGAGCAATGAATGCGAGAAGGGTTTCCAAGAGCTTGAGAGGAGACTCATTTTGGCACCTGTTCTAACAATACCATCTGGTTCGGATGGATTTGTTATCTACAGCGATGATTCAGGCAAAGGGTTAGGATGTGTTCTCATGCTACGTGGGAAAGTCATAGCCTATGCCTCGCGATAACTTAAAGAATATGAGATGAATTATCCTACTCATGATCTAGAGTTGGCAGCAGTCGTTTTCGCGCTAAAGATTTGGAGGCACTATCTATATGGAGAGAAAGTGGAGATATATTCAGACCATAAAAGTCTCAAATATTTCTTCATCCAAAAGGAACTCAACATGGGGCAACGACGTTGGCTCGAGCTGTTGAAAGATTACGACCACACTATTCAATACCATCCTGGAAAAGCAAACGTGGTAGCTGACGCGTTGAGTAGAAGATCATATGCAGGAACGAATGCGATGATGTCAAGTATACGCATAGAACCGACTTTAATCGAAAAAAAATTGAAGTTGCTCAAACTACCGACCTGGACCTGATGCGTATGTAGAAGAAAGTACAAGAAGGTGCTATTCCGGAAGGGAGAATCGATGAAGAAGGAATACTTCGAGTCCACTCCAGACTTTATGTTCTTAAAGACTCTAATTTGAAGTACAAGATCATGATGGAGGCACATAATACACCGTTTGTAATCCATTCGGGAAGTACCAAAATGTATCGTGATCTCCGAGATACATTTTGGTGGAACAATATGAAAAGAGAGATCGTGAAGTTTAGCTCGAGGTGTTTAACTTGTCAACGTGTAAAGGCGGAGCATCAAGTGCCAAAGGGACCATTGCAACCACTTGAGATTCCAAAATGGAAGTGGGAACACATTACCATGGATTTTGTTACGGGTCTTCCTACGGTTTCCCAAGGTATCGATGCTATTTGGGTTATTGTTGATAGATTAACCAAGTCCGCTTATTTCTTGCCGATACGGGAAACTTATTCCCTTGAATGTCTTTCTCATATGTATGTAAATGAGATTGTAAGATTGCATGGAATGCTAGTATCCATAGTTTCGGATCGTGACCCAACATTCATTTCAAGATTTTGGGTTAGCTTGCAAAAAGCTATGGGCACGAATTTACGATTCAGTTCGGCATACCATCCTCAAACGGATGGACAATCAGAGAGGACTATTCAAACTCTTGAAGATCTATTAAGACTCTGTGACCTAGATTTCAAAGGAAGTTGGGATAAATATTTACCATTGGTGGAATTCTCCTACAACAACAGTTATCAGGCAAGTATAGGTGTGTGGTCTGGCTCAAGTATCAAGCATTGTATGGACGAAAGTGTCGCTCTCAAAGATGTTGGGATGAGGTGGGTTAAACAACATTGTTGGGACCCGAGTTGGTACGTATGATTATCACTAAAAAGATCCAAATGATTCGATAACGATACAAACCAAGCAGGATCAACAAAAGAGTTATGCGGATCTTCATCGAAAGGACGTGGAATTTAGTATTGGGGATCATGTATTGTTGAGAGTTGCTCCATGGAAGGGAGTTACAAGATTCGGGAAAAGAGGAAAGTTCAATCCACAATTTATTGGTCCATTTCGATTCTTGACCGAATAGGAAATGTAGCCTATAGACTTCAAGTTACCTCCAAGCACGTCTCGTGTTCATAATGTTTTTCACATATCGTGCTTCAGAGATATGTGAAAGACCCAACCACGTTATTGAGTTTGAACCTGCATTTAGATAGCCAAGACTTAACGTATGAGGAGGTACCACAAGATTTTGGATAGAAAGGAGCATGTCCTACGTCTGAAAAGGTCATACCACAAGTCAAAGTTTCATGGAGGAACCATGCTTATAGAGGAAATGACCCGGGAGTTGGAAACGAAATGAAAGCGAGGTATCCTCACCTTTTCAAAACACTGTATCGCGTCGTCGCCAATTTCGAGGACGAAATTTCATAAGGAGGGGAGGTTGTAAGACCCCAACTTATTATTAAATGAAATTAAATTTTCTCTATTTATTATTTTGAAATAGTAAGGGTTGATTTGATTAATGTGGTTAGTTATGGGTAAAATTCGCAAATATTTCAAATAAGCAAGTGGTTATAAAATATTCATTGTTGTCGGGGAATATTCGTTTGGTCGTGGAATATTCGTACGACGACGCAGCCTTGTGTGGGCCCTATAACAGAAAGCGATTGGATGAAGAAAACGATAAGAATAAGTTGTTTATAAATAACAGGCGTAGTTATTACCAAGTTATCTTAGTTATAATCCTATGGTTAAAACACAAGAAGTTATTTGCGGTATTGCACCAATTATTGATTCTTACGTAAGAAGGCACTACTCAATAATTGTTAAAGTAATTACTGTTCAATATTATATTTTATTGATTCAATAATTGCTACGTTGATATTATTGTTGTTTTAATAATTGTCACTGCACAATATTTTCATTATCAGATCAATAATTCATATTATTTGAATAATATTATTAGATAACATTATTGGCAATGTCTAGAAAGTTCTGTATAAGGAGAGGTTTGATCATCTAATCATGCCAACAAAGAAGGAAAAATTCTTATTGAAAGCCCCTCTTTCCTGTGAACCGCACGGTTGTCGAGATTGAGATTCGTAATATTATTTGTGAATGATTAATTATTGATTTATATGATGAGGAAAATATTGATTTTATGTGGATATAGATGGAGGAAATTAATATTTTATCTTTTTCTGATAAAATAATTCATTTAAATATATTATTTTAATAATATAATAATGGTGATATTTATACAATGAATGTGAGATATATGAATATATGTGGAGGAAGAGTATTTTTGTTGCATTAAATGATTAACACATATTTTGTGTGTTTGTGGACTCCATTTCTTGATCGAAATTTGATTATAAATTTGTAAAATCGCTCTGCTTAAGGATTTCTACCAATTTCATTTGGAATTTGAAAAAACTTTCTTCTGCAAAGTTGTAGAGAACGAAATTTCCTATAAAAAAAGTCATGAGGTTTGAATTTTTCTGATAAAAGGGCTATTTATTATGAATTATTGAAGTTCTAAAGTTCCGAAATAATTGATTTTTGGGAGTTTTAATTATGTTTATTAAGAAAAACATTTTTTGTATTTTTTGGACATCATTAACATGTGCAAAGTGCTGAATTCAGATGTCTAGAGGTGGGCTAAGGAAAATTTTATAAATATATTAATATTTTATTAAATTTTCTGCTTTGGTGTTCTAAGCATTTTCCTATAAATAGGGTGCTTAGGTTAGAATTGAAAATCACACCAGAAACTGAAGTTTTCTCTCTCGATATATTGAGTGTATTCTTGAGAGTATTTTGATACTTTGAGTGTTGCTATACGGTGCAAGTTCACGTCATAGCCTATATCCTGTGTTTCAACTAAGTACTTGTCTTTTGAGGTAAGTGGATATTATTTTTTTTAAAATGATATTATTTCTTCTAATATCATTATGCCAGAATATTGGTAAGATTTTTCTTGTGAAATTCTTGTCTTTTAGTGTCGAGGTTACTATTCACGTGTACAGCACTATTCACGAATACGACACTATTCACAGAAAAATTAAATTTTCGTTTTTGTCCAAAATATTGATTATGGATACTAGCTTTGATTTTATCCATGTTTTGATCATTCTTGAATTTTACTTCACCATGATTATTTATGAAGTATTCTTGAACTCGGATTGTTTAAAGTACGAATCCTTAATAGTTGTTCTTTTGTTTCACTGGATTCATTTTCTTTAAAATTATTTTCATCATCCTCAGTCCTAAATGATGATGTTACTGAATATCTTTGGCCTGTACTACAAAGATGGTTGATTTTATTATGAATATCTTTGGCTTGTAGTGCAAAGATATATGACAGCGCTGAGATGAATATAATGACCGATCATGAATATCTTTGGCTCAGAAAGTAAAGATGAATATTTGATTCAAGATGAATATTGATTGATGTTATAGGGATAAAATATTGATGATGGATCTGTTAAATTCATATATTATAGTAGATTTCATTCTCTACGTAACTCTTCTACTGAATTATAATTTCCATTGCGAATATTGATCCGAAACTTGTTTGTCTATTGTATTCTATCGATTTTTCCTGTTGAAGACTAACGATAATTTGTTTTATATTATCTTAGTCATAATATTCTTTATCGGGCTAGTTGAGCTCACCCTTTTCCTTTTTGTTCCATTTTTCTTCTCAGGAGGCGAAAATGTAGCGAGTACTAGTCAGGGTATGGAATGAAGGTTCTAGAAGTTGTTTTAGTAGTCCTCACCATTTTTGTAATATAATGTACCAATAATTGTAATAAGGACTTAGTTGGGTATGGATATTGTCTAGATGACAATATTTATATTTAAACTCACGCTTTATGTATTGTATTAATAAAGTTGTAGTTGTTTACATACCACGTTATTGATGACTCAAAATGGGTGATGTATACCTATTTTGGGGCGTCCACAAAATACTCACAAAAATACGCTTCGACAAATATAAAGAGAAAGAAAACTTGTTTACGGTGTGATTTTAATTCTAACCTAAGCGCTTATTTATAGAAAAATGCTTTAACGCCATAGAGACTAAAATATTAAAATATAATATAACCTTATATTTTTTCTCTGAAGCTCTTTGAAAATCTCCATCCTCAATTCTCGAAAATTTCAAAGAAATTTCACATGTTATTAACACCAACCAAAGTGGGTCCCACCCCATTTTTAATAAAAATTATTTTATTTACCGAAACTTCAACAATTCATAGAAAATAGCCTGCTTATCGTAAAAATACGAATTTTATGTCTATTCCACACGAAATCGAATTCTATAGAATTTTGCAGAAGAAAGTTTTTCCAAATTCCAAACAGAAAATATCCGAAATCCACAAACGGACGATTTTTAACACCGTTTCAACACCTTTTAAAATTCATTACAAATCATGTGTTAATTTTCAACGGTTCAAAATTTGTGGACATAAACTCAACTCATATATGTATAACATATCCAAAAATCACAACGATCAAACTATTTGATTAAAATTACAACTCACTTAATAAAGCTTTAAAAACACCGATTTGAGTTTTAATACCTCCAATCCGATCAAAAAAATCTCGATAAAACACCTTAACATTAATTCCTTCATTTATAACCACATAAATAAATCCATCATTTATATCCACATCAAATAAATATTTTCTTATCATATAAATCAATAATTAATTATTCACAAATAATATTACAGATCACAATTATGACAACCACGGTAGTTTTTCAGAAGAGGGGCTTTCCAATAAGGATTTCTCCTTCTTGGTATGCCAAGAATTAGGTGACCAAACCTCTCCTTGATGAACTTTCTATACATTTCCAATAATTCTATCTAATAATATTATTCAAATAATATGAATTATTGATATGATAATGGAAATACTTGTTCAAATGACAATTATCAAACAATAATAATATAAAATATCAACGCAAAGAATTATTGAATCAATAAAATATTAAACAATGAATTATCGTAACAATTATTGAGTAGTGCCTTCTTACACGTGCGAATCAATAATTCAACAATACATGCAATACCGCCGCTAATCTTCTCTTGTGCCACGCCAGACATCGTATTTTAACCACCGGGTATTCCAACAATGTTAACTTAACAACAACTACGTATTATTTATAAAAACTCAAACTTATCATTTTCTTTATCCGACAGTTATTCCGTTATGGGGCCCACAAATGATCAAAGTCATCGCATTTAATATTCACGACAAAAGAATATTCAACGACCAAACGAATATTCCCCGACAGAAATGAATATTTTACAACCACTTGCTTATTTTGTAAAATTTTCACATTTCACCCATAACCAAAACATTATATCAAATTAACTCCTTATTATTTCAAGATAATGAATAGAGAAAATTCAATTTTATTTATAAAAAGCTGGGGTCTTACATGTAACATATATGTTTTATTCTTTTGTTAATTACAGGGTACTAATTTGGATGATCCTTGAAGAGCTCCAGTCATATATGTTGGATTTTTAAAGCTTTGCTAGACTTGTTTTTAGATTTTTAAAGCCTTGTACTCTTTTAGATTGATTCTTTGGATAATTGTATTGGTTTACGATTATATTATATGGATTTTTACGATTGTATTGTGTTGGTTTACGATGGATGTTTATCATATAGTAGTTATCATATGGATGAATGTTTATCATATGGTAGTTATCATGGATGGATGCTTATATATACTGTTGTGTGTTGGGATAGAAAGTAGGTACAAAGCAGGTTATTTTTGGGAAATCAATAAAACAGGAAAAATATAATAAAAAAAAAAGATCAGCGACCGCATGCGGTCGCTAAAACTGAAACGCGGTCGCTGATAGCTACTTTAAAACTAGCGACCGATTCAGTCGCTATTGCCGGTCGCTGACACATGTGCCATGTCACAGCTGACAAATGACTCAGCATGAGTCATAATAGCGACGGATTCGGTCGCTAACAGCGGTCGCTGAGAAATCGGTCGCTATTGTTGGTCGCTATTGTCCATCCAGCGACCAGATTATCTGCGACTATTATCAGCGATCGCATTCGGTCGCGGATACTCATCTGCGACCATATGCGGTCGCGAATACTCATCTGCGACCATATGCGGTCGCTAATATGCGGTCGCTGATAAGTCTTTTTGTTGTAGTGGTTGTTTGATCCCAAAATCGTGCAGGACCACGAACTATCGCAAAACGTGTTTGTAGTACCCCAAATGCTCGCTCAACATCCTTTCTAAGCACCTCTTGAGTCTTAACAAATAGTTTTCTTTTATTTCCCCGAGGTGCCGAAATGGTTTTAACAAATGTTGCCCATGAGGGATATATACCATCAGCAAGGTAATATCCCATCGTGTACTCATTTCCATTAATTGAGTAGTTCACTAGTGGAGCACGACCTTTAGAAAGAGCAGGGAAGATAGAATGATCTCTCCAAAACTTTAATATCATTATGAGAGCCTGATAATCCAAAAAATGCATGCCATATCCAAAGATCGTATAATGAAGCCACCGCTTTTAAAAAAATTGTTGGCTCATGCACATGTCCAAAATATATACTATGCCACGCAACCGGACAATTCTTCCATTTCCAATGAATGCAGTCGATGCTCCCCAACATCCCAGGAAAACCACGCTCTTTGTGACGCCCCCAAAAATAGGTATTCATCACCCATCTTGAGTCGCCAGATACATGGTACATAAATTCAAAAAACAACTTAATTATACAATAGTCGTGTAAAATACGACGAAACATAATCTAAGAGTTTTAATAAGCATATTGTCATCTAGACAATATACAAACTCAATGGAGTCTTCATTACATTTATTATCACACTATTTAATAGAATAGTGAGGACTACTAATGCTATCATCTGGACCGTCACTCCGTTTCCCAACTCGTCCCAGCTATATTCTCATTTCCTGAAGAGAACAGTGAAAGAAAGGGTGAGCTCTAGTCCAGTAAGAAATATTTTGACTAAGATAATGCAGAATAAATTATCGTTAGTCTTCAATAATATTAAACTGATAAAATACAATAGACATCAAGTTTAACTGCAGCGGAACAAACAATCCATTAGAAAAGTCAAGTAGAGAATAAAATCTACTATCTTCTATGATTTAAAAAGGTTTTTCATCAATTTTTATCGCTGAGACGCAGCTTAATAAATAAACCACATCTTCGAATCATTCCTGTACTACGGGCCAATGATATTCATTAAATCATCAATGGTCATGACTATACTGAATAATCCCTAGTCATAATCATACCAATTGTTTACACTTTACCAAATAATAAATTTAATCATTCAAAAATGTCATACTCATAAGATTTCATCACCAATGATCAAATTCCTTATCAAAAATCTACATATACCTTATATAGGATTTCCAAGCCATAAAATCCTATTTTCCAACTTTGTTACTTCACATAACATATTTAACTCATATATTTGTAACTAAATAATTTTAATGAAAAATACCAAATCAGTCCCAAAAATATTTCTTTTCTGGGATTTAGCAGAATATAGTCCCATAATGAACATATATTTTTCTTGGAATTTTTTAAATTCATTTACTATTTTTCAAAAATCAATTTCTAATTAATTCCTTAAAAAATTAGCTACCTCAAGTTTAACTCCAAAAATTCCCAAATTTTGGCAAGATCTTACACATGTTAACGTGAGCTTCCAGTTTAAATTTCAGGGTCATCGGAGTTATAGAACTCCGATTGTAGCATTTTTCGTCGAAAAAACCTAAATATTGAAATAGTCATAACTTGCTCATTTTATGTCGGAATGAGCTCATTTTTGGACAGGATGTTCTTTATACCATATACTTTCATGTCCCAAAAGGCTAGAATTTTTCTCATAATTTAAGTGGTCGAAACAGCCCCTTTAAGTTTCTTCAAGCGATAGCATTTTCCTCTTTTTGCAGCTTTGGACTCCTTTGCTAAAATCAGTCCACACGAAAATCTACAACACCTTTTCCAGTGATTCCACTTGGAGATGCTACAAAACTTATAGATCTAACTCTAGAACTTAACCACACTCAAAAATTTGAAATATAATAGGAGATGTGATTAATTGAATTTTATGTTCCATTTTCACCAAATCTGATTTTTCAACCCTTTGTGATTTCTAAGAAACTTTCATGTTTTCACATAATAACCAACATAACTCATCATAACACTTACTAATACTTCATATACCCATGATTTTCATCATTCCAATGTTTTTATTATGACTCTCATCATAATCAACGTAACCATATTATTTCCACAATTTAATAAGGAATGAATACGAAGGATCATTCACCATGCATGTGGTAATCCACTTATACTGAGTTATTCCAATGTAATAATAAAGAATTGAATAACGTAAGGATTCACCATACATGCGATAGAGACCGCATGCATGTGTTATTCCCAATGTAATAATAAAGACGGAACCAGTCCCAGAAACGATATAGATGCGATATATCCCAATGTAATAATAAAGAATGGAATAACAATGAAATCACCACGCATGCAGATGTCGTGATGCATAGGCAAGTTATTCCAACGAATAATAAATAACGTAACCGTGTCGAGAAATTATTGCCAGATAGGATGTCCCAATGTAATAATAAAGAATGGAATAACAACAAAAATCACCATGCATGCGATTGCTTGGCGTATTAAGTTATTCCAATAGAATAATAAATGATGGAACCGGTCCCACAGAAAAAAGCGCAGATGTGATATTACGACGTAATAATAACTGCGAGAATAATAAATAATGGAACTGGTCAAAGCGTAAACGCATGCATGGATATTTCACGTAATAATAAATGTGGAATAATAAATAATGGAACCATGTCAGGCAAAATTCGCACCAACAAGATATTCCAACAGAATAATAGAAGAATTTCACCATGTATGCGGTATTTCGCATAAACAGGTTATTCCAACATAATAATGAAGAATTGAATAACAAATCTTATGAGTATTGAAAGAAAGTAATTCTTTTCATGAATACGAAAGAATAATACCCCTTACAGGTACAACAAATAATATCCCTTACCTTAGAATGAAGCTGGATAGTGGAATAGAAATGTAGCAGACTTCTCTTCTTCTTTCTCTCTATAATTTCTCTCTATAATAATGGCTCTAAAGCTTTAGTGAATTGGTGAGATATGAAGGAAGAATGAGCTTCTATTTATAGGAAAATATAGTTTCGATAATTGCACGTTTTGGGGCTCGAAATATTACAGTACAATACCTCTAACTTTTTTTTTCATTTTTAATTCAGTCATCCAAGTATTATCAAACTTGCACCACCTCCCCTAATAGTAAATCATGTGAATTAATAGTAAATCATGTGACTCAATAGTTCTAAACATGTGAAAAAATTAATTACAGTATAGTACCTCCATTTATACCTCTATTTTTAACTTAGTCATTCAAGTATCATCAATCTTGCACCAACTCCCCTAATAGTATAAGAATGTGATTCAATAGTACACATATGTGAACAAATAGTTATATGAGCATGTGAATTAGTAGCAATTAATTGCTCATTTACCCGATTAATTACCCGGTTGGTCAATATAACATCCAGACATCAATTACTATCGAAATAAATGTCAATTTCTACTAACACTAACAATCCTAATATAATGGAAATATTTTTCTCAAAAATTTTATTTTTGAAATTTCAAAGTTTGACTTTTTCTGAAAAAATCAATTGTTGACTTTATTGACCAAAAAGTCAACCTCGAAAAATTTTGTGTTTATAGTTTATTTCTACTAATTTCATCATTCCGGACTCAAATATAACGTTCGCGTCTCCAAATTCAACTCCGAACTCAAATTCGATTATAATAACATTCATCATTAATATCGTAACTCACAATATTTAACAACCAGGTCGTTCCCAGGAAAGTGGGGGCTTTCCAATAAGGATTTCTCCCTATTGGCGCGCAATTAGGTGACCAAACCTCTCTTTGATAGAACTTCTAGACATTGTAAATATTGCAATTTAATAATATGAATAACTTTGTCGTCTCAATTATTGATTTAATAATATAACATATAATGCAGATGATTGATAAGTGGATTTTATATACACTTATCCGGTATCTTTTACTTGAATTAGATGCTTATATTTATGTGTCTTAGTTACTTTTCATGCATTTTGTGTTTATTTTGTAGGTTATACGTTTGGGAGCTGCAGTGGCGACTATTAGTAAGGAAAAGCAAAGAAAACGCAAAGAAAAGAACTGGACATCATTTGGGCTTTCATGTTTACTTCATGTTCTTGGTTTGGAACTTAGCTTACATTGAAGAACATCGTCTTAGCTTTCAGAAACATTTTGAATCATTCCAATCGGAGTTCGGATGCAAGAGTTATGATCGTTGTACCAACGGACGTCGAACGTCATGGTTTTGGGTGGTCATTTGCATAGAAGTCACTTCCAGCTCAATTTCAGCCTTCATCCGCCCATAATTTCTCAATCCTCAAAGAATGAAAGTTGTAGATCTCGTCGATATCCTCGATTTTATAGGTGGCAAGCCCCGTAACTCCTCCCGGATCAAAAGTTATGGCCGTTTTACCAGAAGACGTCGGAGCAGAAAATGTCAGAACATGGGGCAGCGCCGGGGTGCCCAAAATAGGCCTATGCCCAGTACCGGGGCGCTGGGGAGCAGTGTCTGAGCGTCGTACCCAGAGCTAAGGCGCTGGGGGAAGAGCTTGGTGCGGTCTGGACGCGTTTTGGGCGAATTTTGACACATTTTTGACTCCAAACTGGATTAGGTTTGTTCCTAAGCTCAAAATTGGACTTGTAATCTATAAATACTTGATGTAAGGCATAAAATAAAGAGAGATTACATAGATTATACTAGATTAAACACTCCATTAAATTAGAATCTAAACCCTAGTTCTTATTTAGCCATTGGAGATTGAAGCAAATTGAAGAACACTGAAGATCAAGAGCAAGAGCAAGAGGGGAGCATCAGATTTGCTGACAACAAATTCTATTCTCTTCTCTTATCATACTTTTATCTTTTAATGTCTATTCAGTTGTGGATTCTTGGTTTTAATTCATTAATTATGAACTAACTCTTTTATTAAGATTTCAATTGAACCTTTTATGGCTATAAATTAGTTATTTAATTTATTCCAATTATTGATGTTGAAGTGAATTGTTCATCTTGCCTTATGCTTATTGATTAATTATCTGATCAGTAATTACCTTGTTACTCTAGAAGGAATACAGAGAGGAATTCTAGGGTTAGAACTGGGCTTGGTGACATGTGACTTAGTTATTTGCACAGTAAATAATTAGGTTTGTAAATTGAATGAGAATATCTATTTTTCGCATGTAACACATAAGGAATTGGGATTGTAGCGAGTTTAATTCAATTGTTTTGCATAGAGATATAGCAAAATTAATCTGGGTTAAATAGAAGGCAAATGATCACTTGAGAAAGGGCTTTTGGCATTTGAGAATTCCTGTTAACAATTTAGTAGACATAATAATTGGGATAATTGGATAATTAGTTTATAGTTCATAATTGGGGATATTGGAGTCTTAATCTTTATTTATCTGAATTCATTCGTTAAAGTCTTAGTTTTAATTGATTAATTTAGTTTTCTTAATTAGAAAAATCACAATTTGCGATTGTTTAAATAAAATTGATTTGGTTAAGAATTAGTAATTGGTAATTTTTATTAAATAATTCCTCGTGGGAACGATACTCTACTTTCACTTTATTACTTGTTGACCGTGTATACTTGCACGTATTCATTGATTGTGAAATCGATCAATAAGTTTTTGGCACCGTTGCCGGGGAATTAGTTTAATATTTTTTTACCAATATTAATTTCAATCAAATTAGTCTTAATTTAAATATTTTTTTTATTATTTTTAATTCCCTTCTTATATTTCTCTCATTTTAGGTACCATGGATGACTTTGAGTATCAATGGCCATACACGACTAACGTGACTCAACCAAGGGGAATGGAGATTGACAGGACTCGCGACACTTTCCATGAATGGCAAAGACAAATTAAAGAACTTTCGAGGAAGTTGGACGTTATCGCATCCCAACAGAGTCGAAGGATGGCAGTTATGTGTGACTATTGTGCTGGAAATCACTCGAGTAATCAATGCACCATCAATCTTGGGCCGGTACAGTATGGTGGTAACTACCTCAATCAGTATGCATATAATAATTATGAACAAGTTTGGGGGTATCACCCAGATTCTTCATGGAGCTACAACTATCAAGACCAATACTCTACTCCAAATCCAACATACACACCGGAATTCTCATCTTAACCTCTATTAAAAGAAGAAAATTCAAGGTTAGAGGAATTGTGGTCCAAGTTCGAGGAGAGAGGGATTAATCAAACGGGGTCAATTCTAAATCTTGCGGATCAGATAGAGCAAATGACCAAAGTCATAAACAACCTTCCTCCAAACACTTGGCTTTATGACATGGATGATGAAATTGATGAAGTTCCCGAGCCAAATCTACAATTGGATGAGACACGAGATGTTGAAAAAGAGGAGACAAGTGGGGTAATGAAAATAAGGTCGGTGAAGAACTAACTATGATTACCAACGAGGAGGAGTCGATGTTATTAGTGCCCCAAGTTCCTTCTCCGCCAAAGTTCAAGAATCCGATTAGATTTGCAAAACCTTATCCGCTAGGTAGTCATGTCGTCGAAAATACTCCTTGTGACGTAAAAGCGAGTACAACTTCGAAGCCATGGTTCAATAAGTTGGAAAAGATAGAAGAAGAGATTTTTGTATCTGACAAGCCTCAATGCCAGAATCTATTCGCAGACACAATGGAAAAAACACCTAGATGTTGGACGTTCTTTAATGTGATCTTATCTAAACAAAGCATGCTAGGTGACTTTAATACAATGGCTATCGTAAATGGGAACCTACCAAAAGCTATATTATTTCCGATGGATGGAGGTTTCCTTAACTTTCGAAGAGGAATTGGATAGCATTGACCAGAAAAAGTCAGGCTGAAAGACTATAAATCAAGTTACCGATCGGGAGGCAACCCAGAATTTTTATATTTATATGCTTTACTAGTTTATTTAGTAGATAGGAATTAATTTGCTTAGTAAGTTCTCTTATAATCTAATACATGTTGTCTCTCTTCATTGCAGGTACTAGAGGTTCAATGGATAGGAAAATGATCGTCGCTACCATCGCCACTCAAAGACCTCACGCTTAGGCGATTACGGGAAGTTCTCTTCTACTTATCGCTATATTCTTACAATGAGGACATTATAATTGCTAAGTTTGGGGGAGTTAAGTTTAGTTCGTTATTAAGTGTTTAGTTTCATGTTTATGTTATGTTATTTTGCATATGTTGTTAATATAGTTTAGGTTCATTATAAAAAAATTCAAAAATTCAAAAATAATAGTTAGTTACTTATGTTCATTTTGCATAAGTCCAAATGATTTGTTATAGTTAAGTTTATTTTGGCCAATGATGAGATTGGAATTGGGTAGACAAGTATAATACTGACGATTATTAGAGCTTTGATGTGATTTCTTGTTATGAATTGAATATTTTTCTGTTTGAAACTAGTATAATAATGATAAGCACAAGAAAAACAACTTGTTGA
Source organism: Panax quinquefolius (assembly GCA_020205615.1). Lineage (NCBI taxonomy): Eukaryota > Viridiplantae > Streptophyta > Magnoliopsida > Apiales > Araliaceae > Panax > Panax quinquefolius. The sequence continues at coordinate 25,601,659 of CM035154.1, forward strand.
TTGATTGAGTTTAAATTGATACATAATGAGACTCTAAAGGATAATGCTAGTTTGAATGAAAGAATGACAAGAATAAGTAGTGATGACTAAAGTTAGACAAGAACCTAAGTTTGGGGGAATATTTGGGGTATATAAGCTATATATATAAAAAAAAAAACAAAGAAAAAAAAAGTATGAATAAACACCGTGGCATGCTTGTCTAGTTTTGTGGCCTTTGTTACTTGAGTAAGTAAGCCCGAGGGGATTGTCTTTACACCTAGCGCCATAAGGTCTTAATGGTCTGGGAGTCGTTGGTCGAAAGCTTTTTAATGTAGCATTGAAAAGCCTTGTTATGTGTTAAAAAAAGACATTGCATAGCATAGCTATGTGTATATAAAAAAAGAGAATAAAGCGGGAAAAAAGAGCAAAAAGCCCCCGTAGATGAAAATAAAGCATAAGTATCCCATGTTCACCCTCGATATTGGTAATTGTTTGATTTTAGTTGGATTTAGCTTGTTTTTGGATTTCTTGAGTTTACACTGTATGATGCCTTCAAAGAGACTTGTTATATGTTAAATTTGATTTTATATTAGTTAGCATGGTTGTTGAGCACACACACGCACTATACCAGTAATAACAGTTAAGACTTGATGATTGACCAGGAAATTGTTGATTGATTTTGATATGAAGTATTGTCGTGTTTGCTTGATTGCTCTAAGGCTGAGTGAATAAATTTGATTCTATCAAATACTGCTGGATTCGTAGGCATATAGATTAGTTACATTTCATTGCATTGCATTGCATTATGTTATATTGCTTGGGGACAAGCAACAGTTTAAGTTTGGGGGTATTTGATAAGTGGATTTTATATACACTTCTCCGGTATCTTTTACTTGCATTAGTTGCTTATATTTATGTGTCTTAGTTATTTTTCATGCATTTTGTGTTCATTTTGTAGGTTATACGTTTGGGAGCGGTGTGAGTGACTATTGGTAAGGAAAAGCAAAGAAAACGCAAAGAAAAGCAAATCGGACATCATTTGGGCTTTCATGTTTACTTCATGTTCTTGGTTTGGAAATTATCATACATTGAAGAGCATCGTCTTTGCTTTTTGGAACATTTTGAATCATTCCAATCGGAGTTCGGATGCAAGAGTTATGATCGTTGTACCAACGGACGTCGAACGTCATGGTTTTGGGTGGTCATTTGCATAGCAGTCACTTCCAGCTCAATTTCAGACTTCCTCCGCCCATAATTTCTCAATCCTCAAAGAATAAAAGTTGTAGATCTCGTCGATATCTTCGATTTGATAGGTGGCAGGACCCGTAACTCTTCCCGGATCAAAAGTTATGGCCGTTTTACCAGAGGACGTCGGAGCAGAAAATGTCAGAACATGGGGCAGCGCCGGGGCGCCCAAAATAGGCCTATGCCCAGCACCGGGGCGCTGGGGAGCAGTGTCTGAGCTTCGTGCCCAGTGTTGGGGCATTGGGGGAAGAGCTTGGTGTGGCCTGGACGCGTTTTGGGCGAATTTTGACACCTTTTTTACTCCAAAATGGATTAGGTTTGTTCCTAAGCTCAAAATTGGACTTGTAATCTATAAATACTTGATGTAAGGCATAAAATAAAGAGAGATTACATAGATTAGACTAGATTAAATACTCCATTAAATTAGAATCTAAACCTTAGTTCTTAGTTAGCCATTGGAGATTGAAACAAATTGAAGAATACTGAAGATCAAAAGCAAGAGCAAGAGGGGAGCATCAGATTTGCTAACAACAGATTCTATTTTCTTCTCTTATCATACTTTTATCTTTTAATGTCTATTCAGTTGTGGATTCTTGGTTTTAATTCATTAATTATGAACTAACTCTTTTATTAAGATTTCAATTGAACCTTTTATGGCTATAAATTAGTTATTTAATTTATTCCAATTATTTATGTTAAAGTGAATTGTTCATCTTGCCTTATGCTTATTGATTAATTATCTGATCAGTAATTACCTTGTTACTCTAGAAGGAATTCAGAGAGGAATTCTAGGGTTAGAACTGGGTTTGGTGACATGTGACTTAGTTATTTGCACAGTGAATAATTACGTTTGTGAATAGAATGAGAATATCTATTTGTCATATGTAATACATAAGGAATTGGGATTGTAGCGAGTTTAATTCAATTGTTTTGCATAGAGATAGAGCAAAATTAATCTGGGTTAAATAGAAGGCAAATGATCACTTGAGAAAGGGCTTTTGGCATTTGAGAATTTCTGTTAACAATTCAGTAGACATAATAATTGAGATAATTGGATAATTGGTTTATAGTTCATAATTGAGGATATTGGAGTCTTAATCTTTATTTATTTGAATTCATTCGTTAAAGTCTTAGTTTTAATTGATTAATTTAGTTTTCTTAATTAGAAAAATCACAATTTGCGATTGTTTAAATAAAATTGATTTGGTTAAGAGTTAGTAATTGGTAATTTTTATTAAATAATTCTCGTGGAACGATACTCTACTTTCACTTTATTACTTGTTGATCGTATATATAAGATTTATTCATTGATTCAAGAAATCGATCAACAATGATACTGTGACAATAATCGAATCAATAATATGAGAGATATGATGCAACAATTACTGTAACAATTATTGAGTATAATTGAGTGACTTATTACGTAAGCATCAATAACCAATACCGTGTGCTACTACGCAACCACGTGTATTACTGTACTTTTACTACCGAGTAGTTCAAAAGTTTTAATAAAAATAATTCTGTTATTTTATTACTACGACAATACTTCCGTTGTGGGTTAACCAATGATTGTGCCATCGTACGAATATTCCCTGTTAAAACGAATATTCCCTGACCAATCGAATATTATATAACAACTTGCATACTTTACAAAATTTATAAATACTACCCACAACTATAACATTATATCAAATCCATACCATAATTTTAAAAAAAATATTTTGAGAAATTTAAATGTTTATTCATAAAATCTGGGATCTCACAATCTCCCCTCCTTATGAAATTTCGCCCTCGAAATTTACGTACGTACCTGGTATGCCGAAGAGATGAGGATACCTTGACTTTATTTTAGATTCTAATTCTTGAGGTATAACCTTTGAGTCTTGAATATGATCTTTCTTATCCAAGATTTTAACACGTATCTCCTCATATGTTAAATCTTCTGCTATCTCGTCTAGTTCTAATTCAATAACGTGGTTCGAATCATCCACATATTTACGTAACATCGATGCGTGAAAAACGTTATGAACACGCGAAATACTTGGCGGTAAAACGATTCTATAGGCCACAGTTCCTACTCGATTGAGGATTTCAAATGGGCCAATTAAATTGAGGGTTGAAATTTCCTCTCTTCAGCAACTCTTGCTTTTAAAATAACGCCCTCTTGAACCTTCTTCTTCGTATTCATCAGCTCTGGGTCTGTAGCTTTAGCAGCTTTAACATTATCGACTAAAGTCATTTCTAATCGTATATTCGTTATCTTCACTTGGGTCCCTAGAGTCTTTAACTCTATCTTCATCATTTATAAGTTATACGAAATGAGTCTTTGTGTTAACAACATCGCACTCGTAAACACATACGACCTTCTACTCAACACGTCAGCTACCACGTTCGCTTTCCCACGATGGTATTGAATGGTACGATCGTAATCTTCAACAGTTCGAGCCAACATCTTTGGCGCATTATACGTTCGTTTTGGTTGAAAAAATATTTAAGGGTTTTGGAAATGGGTTTTGTACTGGGATTAATACAAAATTTGATTTCACGCTCTAGGGATAGGCCAGGAAGTTCTTCGAAAATATGTCAGGAAATTTATTAACAATAGAAATATCATTCAAAACTGTGACCCTCATCCAAAACTTAGATAGCACGTCACATTAATACCTATCAACTAGCCACAGTTATTCACGATGTCCCCTACGGATATTCTGGCTTCAGTGTATTCCACACAAGGAAGTCAACAATGAAAGGATTGGGGCTCTTTACTTATGGCTTGATATGACAATAATTGACTTTAGTGGTTTGGTTGCTTGAATTCGCATAGCAGGTTGGTTAGGAATATGAAAGCTAACAACCTTACGAAAAGCTAGATGAGTAGTTAACCAATCGATTCCAAAAATCACATCAAAGGCAAGTATTTTCAAATAGATAAGATCGACAAGTAACGTGAAAGTGCCGATTTGTATCAACAAGATTTATAAACAGTGGAGGTAACGAAGGTTTCTACTAACGAAGTTTCAACCAATAAGTCAAAGTCTAATCTCTCCGGAGTTAAATTTAAACATTGAACGCAAGTAAGAGAGATAAAAGAATGGGTAGAACTGGTATCTAATAAGTTATAGACTCCGCAAAAATTTATAATTAACTAACCCGTGCTAACTTTGTTCGGTTCACTCGCTTTTTGAAAAGTCACGAAAAACGCTCTTCCTAAAACCATCGACTTTTTTTTTGTCCGTATCCGCCGTTGGTACCACCGTCCCAGCTGGACTTGACTTTGGTGCAAGACAAAATCGAGCTAAATGACCTTCTCTTCTTGAAATTTCCATTTCTATTATCTTGACCATGATTACCACCGAAGTGGTTACCATTCTTGGCATGATAATTTCCTCCACGATGGTCATCATTGTTCGGATGGCCATTGCCACCGGTACGATTATTATCGTGTTGCTGGTCATTGCCTTTTGGTTGTGCTGACTCATTATCGCGCTCCAATAACTGAGCCCTATTCACAACATCTGAATATAAACAAAGTTTGTGAGAAATGAGGTATTGACGTATATTGGGTTTCAAACCTCTTAGAAACATTCGCGTCATTCTCTCCTCATTATCGACCAAATGGGATGTAAACCGGAATAACTCTGCAAATTTAGCCTCTAAACATCCCATCGTTCATTATCTGATCGGTGTTGTTATTTACCTGAGGATTAATTTTTTCCTGTTGCACATTATCCTAGGTATTGATTGTTGGTGACTTAACAGTCTCGTGTGCTTCATTGCTGATCTCAACATTTTTAAATGCCATTTCAAACACTATCACAAAACAAGGGTTAATTGACATATCACATATTATCCCTATACTCTGACCAACCAATTAAATGCCAAATAAACTTAGATAGGTCATACTAGTGAAGGAATTCTCCGTCTCTCCCCTCTTAGTTCTTGTCTCATATCTCAGCCAGGGATCATATCCCTAAGCTTTGATACCAACTGTGACGCCCCCAAAAATAGGTATTCATTACCCATCTTGAGTCGCCAGATACATGGTACATAAATTCAAATAAAACTTAATTATACAACAGTCGTGTAAAATACGACGAAACATAATCTAAGAGTTTTAATACGTATATTGTCATCTAGACAGTATACAAACTCAATGGAGTCCTCATTACATTTATTGTCACACTATTTAACAGAAAAGTGAGGACTACTAATGCTATCATCTGGACCGTCACTCCATTTCCTGACTCGTCCCAGCTATATTCTCATTTCCTGAAGAGAACAGAGAAAGAAAGGGTGAGCTCAACTAGTCTAGTAAGAAATAATATGACTAAGATAATGCAGAATAAATTATCGTTAGTTTTCAACAATGTTAAACTGATAAAATATAATAGACATCAAGTTTAACTGCAACAGAATAAACAATCCATTAGAAAAGTCAAGTAGAGAATAAAGTCTACTATCTTCTATGATTTAAAAAGGTTTTTCATCAATTTTTATCGCTGAGACTTGGCTTAATAAATAAACCACATCTTCGAATCATTCCTGTACTACGGGCCAAAGATATTAATTAAATTATCAATGGTCATGACTATACTGAATAATCCTTAGTCATAATCATACCAAGTCCATCTCTGCACGTAAGCCAAAGATATACAACTATAAAACCAACAACCAATAGTCCATCTTTGCACATAAGCCAATGATATACAATTCAATAATCCACAGTCCATCTTTGCACGTAAGCTAAGATAACTTTTATCACCATATAAGCATGAGGATGATGACAATGATATAAATATTAATCAACTGAAAACCAAGATAAATATTAAAGACTTTAAACTTATCCAAATATTATCAGTCACATAATAAATTCATAATCTAATATTATTAATATCATAACAATATTTTAATCACGTCTTAAACTTATAAACAATTTATTTCAATTGTCTATACTTTACCAAATAATACATTTAATCATTCAGAAATGCCATACTCATAAGATTTCATCACCAATAATCAAATCCCTTATCAAAAATCTACATATACCTTATATAGGATTTCCAAGCCATAAAATCCTATTTTCCAACTTTGTTACTTCACATAACATATTTAACTCATATATTCGTAACTAAATAATTTTAATGAAAAATACCAAATCAGTCCCAAAAATATTTCTTTTCTGGGATTTAGCAGAATATAGTCCCATAATGAACATATATTTTTCTCGAAATTTTAAAAATTCATTTACTATTTTTCAAATATTAATTTCTAATTAATTCTTTAAGAAATTAGCTACCTCAAGTTTAACTCCAAAAATTCCCAAATCTTGGCAAGATCTTACAAATGTTAATGTAAGCTTCCAGTTTAAATTTTATGGTCATCGGAGTTATAGAACTCCGGTTATAGCGTTTTTCGTCGGAAAAACCTAAATATTGAAATGGTCATAACTTGCTCATTTTAAGTCAGAATGAGCTCATTTTTGGACAGGATGTTCTTTATACCATATACTTTCATGTCCCAAAAGGCCAGAATTTTTCTCATAATTTAAGTGGCCGAAACAGCCCCTTTAAGTTTCTGGGCAGTAGCATTTTCCTCTTTTGCAGCTTTGGACTCCTTTGCTAAAATCAGTCCACACGAAAATCTACAACACCTTTTCCAGTGATTCCACTTGGAGATGCTACAAAACTCATAGATCTAACTCTAGAACTTGACCACACTCAAAAATTCAAAATATAATAGGAGATATGATCAATTGAAATTCATGTTCCATTTTCACCAAAATCTGATCAATTGAAACTTTCATGTTTTCACATAATAACCAACATAACTCATCATAACACTTACTAATACTTCATATACTCATGATTTTCATCAGTCCAATACTTTTATTATGACTCTCATCATAATTAACGTAACTAGATTATTTTCACAATTTAATAAGGAATGAATACAAAGAATCATTCACCATGCATGTGGTAATCCACTTATACAGGTTATTCCAACAGAATAATAAAGAATAGAATAACAGAAGGATTCACCATGCATGCGATAGAGACCAAGATGCATAAAAGTTATTCTCAATAGAATAATAAAGATTTTAACTGCAGTCCCAGAAAAGCATTGTGACGGGATATTCCAACAGAATAATAAAGAATGGAATAATAGAAGAATTTCACCATGTATGCGGTATTTTGCATAAACAAGTTATTCCAACATAATAATGAAGAATTGAATAACAACTCTTACGAGTATTGAAAGAAAGTAATTCTCTTTATGAATACGAAAAAATAATACCCCTTACAGGTACAACAAATAATATCCCTTACCTTAGAATGAAGCTGGATACTGGAATACCAAAATTTCTTTCCTTTAGCAAGATGATACCTTGCTCATTACGTTTCTTGTTTGTCAGATGGCTCTTGCAGCTGTTGCTCATGTCTTCGTCTTACCCGTAAAACCCTATCATTTTGTGCCACGGAGACGACGAAAGCAATATTGAAGATAGAGAAGGGTAACAAGGAAAGCCCAGCTGTTTATGAGAAGAAAAAACTAAGGTTAAGGCACCTGGAACATGCATGAAAGAAAGTGTTCGGGACATTGTTGTTGAAGGAGTTCAACATGCGAGGCATAACTCTCTTCTTTATCATGTCATTTTTCTTTTTTAGAAAAAGAAAAAGATCTACGACTATAAAGTTTTTATTTTCATTTTTTATGAATTGTATAAGCAGGTTGTGGAGGATGTTGTGTTGACTATAAATCAGGCTATTGAGCCTGTAGAGAAGGGAGTGACAGAGATGCAGAGGACTTTGTATCGACCTCTTGAGGATAAGCTAATTACTGGAACCGGTGATGGAACTAAGTAACGAGGAAATGCAAAAGACTTATACAATGAGGGAAAAACTAAAAAAAACAATTTGATCCTCAGTTTCTTAGAATGTTTTCAATTTCTGATAGAATTAAACTGTGAATATTTTCACGTGTATTGTATTGGAGTATTTTGTGCATATTTAACACATTCACAAGGGAAGCAGAGACCTCTAAAGTAATTTTGTTTTGCACTTAACTTTTAATGTAGGTAGTATATATAGTATAGCAATAAAAATGGGTACAAAGCAATTCAACTTTTTTTTATACTCCTACCCTTATTATCAAATAGCCGATAAACTTGAAAAGCATCCGTTGGTATTCCCTCAAAAGTATATAGCAACAGAATCTATTTGGCTTCTTAAATTAAAACATTGCTACATATTATTAATATTATAATTGTTTAATCGATGTCGAACTTGGAAGTGTTTTTAAATAAATGACATTTTCATGTCATAAATAAGTATCCTACTTATTACTTTTTAAATTTTATAACTTACAATTATGTAGTGTAAAATTTAAATTGCATCAGTTTATTATTTTATTTTTTTTATTTTTTTTAAGAATCAAATTTAAAAATAAAATTCTCAACACAGTACACAATAGGTAGTGAATAAATAGCTGAACAACAATTCTTTCATTAATTAATTATGAGAATTCAAAGTAACTACAATAAGACAAAAAAATACACACAGTCCCCTCCAAAAATAAACACACTTTCACTCAATCATCATCTTTAGTATCTTCCTTTATTATTTTTATATCATTATGATTGAAGAGAACACCTCTGACGCAGGGGAAGAACATGCATATGATTAAAATCATTACACTCAAATAACACCCCCTGATCAATCATATTATTCTCTAAATCAAATTTTACTAAGTTTGGTAAAAACAAAAATTATGTTTCGAGGTCTATCTTGGTCTTTGGATTTATAAGCCCGAAAAATAAATTGAGCTTGTGAATCTGCGCCTTTAAAAAAAAGCATCACTCAAATCAGTAGAGTAAACACAATGCTCATCGTCGGGTTTAATAATTGAATATTTGCGGGTATCCCCCTCAAACTCCAATGGTCATCGTCGGGTTTAATAATTGAATATTTGTGGGTATTCCCCTCAAACTCCAACGCACTGCTATCTCTAAAATAAGCAGTCAAATCTATTTGTTTGTATAAATTTCTAACCGTATAAATATATTCTTTCATGATAATCTGATTAGGATGACCATGCTTTAAAAATTGTATAATGATAATTCTAAAATGTCCACTCATACTATCCCAATTAAAATCATTAACTGTAGTATTAGCCCAATGTGACGCCACCAAAATAGGTATACATCACCTATTCTGAGTCGCCAAATACATAGTACAGAATACAAATACAATCTTTAATTATACAACCGTCGTGTAATATACGACAATACATA